>OX438777.1:5095259-5672911 GCA_949316455.1 Acleris holmiana | reverse complement strand
GTTGCAGAACTTATTGTGAGACGAATACATGGATCGCAACTTCTGCAACAATTTATCCAAGCGTGAAATTGGCTGTGGTCAGCGTTTACGCAAACTTTTTACTTTAATAACTCGTTTACTATGCACCTTATGTTTTGCGTAATTTGAATTGCTTAATTACTTCCATTTTGGTGCCGAAACATCACAGTGATTTAGGGTACCGTAGTTAAATTATAACTCGACTTATGTGCGATGCAACAACGATAGACGGTAGACAATTGTTAGACCGCTTGCTTATTTATTTATTAGCTTTATTTTATCCCTTACATTATATTGTGTATACTTAGATATTTATTTGTTAGTAATGTTAGTTTTGTACTTAAGTATGACAGAGAACGGAGACCGACCGCTTTCTTAGCGATCGTTAAATAGTTAGCAGGACTACAGGATATTTAAATGATTATTTAAATATATATTTTTACATTACTAAACGAGTCTTCGATTCAATTTTCCAAATGTAATATTTTCGGTTTATCCTATCTTCATTTGAACAATACAAAATAAATTATACAATTATAGTCCCTTTAAGGCCATCGTAAAGTTAAGTATGTCTTCAAAAATGATTCCTAGACCACCATCACCAATGTCAAATAACGATGGACTTCTTACAAAAATATTTACTAGCAACCCGCCCTTGCTTAGCTTCGGTTTATATGTGTTTTTCTATAACACATACACAAAACGAAGTGTACAATACATTATAACCTCCGAAGAATTATAAGTTGTAGTGAAAACCGCATCAAAATCCGTTGCCTAGTTTGGAACAAATAAGCAGCCAAACTGACATACTGGCGCGGTCAGCGACTTTGTCTTACACTATTTTTATAAACAACCACTCATCCAAAATGCCAAAGGATCAAGAATATCTCTACTTTATTTTGATATTTTAAGGAAAATTGCAAAATATCAAAATTATTTAGTGATATGTATTTTAGATCCTTGGTAATTTTTGATCCGTGATAGGTAAAAAATCATAGTGGTCGACTGTAGGGTTTTTCATGCTACGGACGGAACCTGAAGTAAATACATGTCCAACATTTTACCATTTTTGTAAAGCCTTTTTCATTTTATCACGGTAGTTGTAAACTTACATTACTTTAGAGATTGTTACAAAGTTACAATAAGCTTATGAATAATATAGCGATTACGTTTCGGCGGTGAAGTAAAACAATGGAGTTATGCGAGGAAATGACCTTTTAAGCGTTACGTTTAGAATTAGCAAGCTTGTTAACATATTAACGAGCACTTAGCTTAATGACATAATAGAGTTTTTGGATAAAGCTCTTTGGGAGACGAAAGGTTTCGCATGGCAAAGGAAGGTTAGCCTATTTTTGATCCAGCCTATGAATCTAGCGGTCCTGATAAGGTCAAGTACTAATAGTTAGAGCTTATTTGCTAACTTGAAGCATGGTCGCTCATGCGTGAGTGAGATGGGAAATGAACAATGCGTCAAGTTTAAGGAAATAAAAGCTCTACCTATTCCGATCACTGATGGATGATGTGTGACAGTTCGTGGGTATTGAATGTTTTCTATGTAGGTGTTTATTGTATCTAAATAAGTTAGTAGGTATACTAGATATGAGATCTCTAATTTGCAGAAGGACAAAACCTTTTCACTATCTTCATCTCCTTTATTATTATTTCATGGTATAAAATAAAGTCGCTCTCCGCGTCCGTCTGTCTGTCTGTTTATCCGCTAACTCCTAAACCACGCAACAGATTTTGGTGCAGTTTTCACCATCAGTTAGATAATGTTTCAAGGAAGGTTGGGAATGACCTGCTTCCGCGGTCCTGGGTTTAAATCCCGGTAAGGGCCCATATTTGTGTGATGAGCGCGAATGTTTGTTCCTGAGTCTTGGATGTTTTCTAATTATTTAAGAACGTATTTCTTTACATAAGTATGTTTATCGTTGTCTAGTCTAGTACCCCCACAAGCCTAGAGCTTAGTTTGGGACTAGGTCAATTTGTGTGAGATTGTCATCTGTTTTTTTAAGGTTATTATGTATAATAAACTCTGGTTTATGTACGGGTGTTACAGAAAACCCGCATAAAGCCGAAGCGAAGGGATTATTTCTGTTTAATAATAACAGATGCAAAACAATGCACTGGTTCGTAATCGCCTTTTAGTGTACCAGTGTACAGTCGCCATCAACAAATAGGACCGGAAAACGTGTTGAGAAAAACGGCAACACTGATGTTCAAAAATACATGAACTTGGTGTTGGTAATTTTTAAGGTGTTACATCCTTAAACATTACTAACACCAAGTTCATGTATTTTTGAACATCATTTTCTGCTCCATTATATTCGATAGTGACTGTATCTACATACCTATACCCATTTTATGTACGGTCACGTACTTTAATTGTTGAGTCACTATGGAACTCTTTCATAATTTCGACGTCAAGTCACGATAACTAAACTAAATTACGTCGAAATGAATAATGTACTTTATGCTACAAGGTTCTATTTTTCCAACATTCTAGTACAGTCACCGTCGATAACAGCCGCAATATTGTGTTTCAAAATATTTGACCAGCTCTACACATTTTTGGCTGATAAAACTAAATTATCGTGATTTTGCACAAATTTTGGCCTTAAGCCGCAAATGCATTGCCAACCCTGAGGACCAAGACTACACCAGAACACAGCAATGTGAACACTGCTACTTAGCGGTTGGTAGGATAATATGGTGGTAACGATGCGGACAGACAAGAAAACAACATTTAGGCGAATATTTTCAGTATTATCGTTTTTCAAATTTGAATTTGACCGTTATTTTTGACGGAAAATAACGAATAAAACGTATCATGGGGTCAGATATTTTTGATAAAAGAGATATTTGTGCTGATGACGGTACATTATTGTGGTCAGCTGTCCAATAAGAAGCTACGCGACAAATCTTTTATATTCCTTCAAAGAAATAAGGCCAATCACAAAATGACTAATTAATTCTTCACAGATTCAAAACATTTCCAGCGATGCAACAATGAGGGTATTGTTGCGTTCCGTGCAAACGAAAGTTTCCTTTATGCCTATATCAATTAGGTCTAGAGCTGAATGGATTATTTTGAGCTCTCTGTCCGTTTCACGCTTTCTCTCTTCTTGTCTCGACGTCCACGTTTTATTTACTTTGCACGTAGAATTAATAAAATTAATTTTATTTGTAATTAGAATTCGCAGAGTTACTATATTTCACTTCTTTAGAAAGTTTACGAAATATATTTATTGTTTAATTCAAACGACGGTAAAAAACTGGGCTGGCATTCTACACGGTGATAATGATATCGTCTTTGACACGTTTCCGTATTGTCAACGTTTTGATAACTCTTATGTCATTTACATTAACGGCGACTGCGACATAAATGATTGTTAACCACGTCAAACGCGATATCGTTATATTATAACGCAGTAGAATTGAGGCTAATTGTTTATCAGGATACGTAGCGGATATCTCAAATGACCGTAACATATTTAAGTAGGTATATCAAACCAATTCCATTCATCAAGGTATTGTTAAGTTCTACGAGGGCCTCTATTGAACTCGATAAACCATTCACGGTTTTGATAGCTCTTATTTACTTGACAGTGATGGCGGATGAGTTGAAAACAATACGATAACATGTCAAAAGCAATATGGTTTTACCAAGTGGAATAGAGCGCCAGTTAAAATTGTTAATGACATTCTGAGATCAAATCTCACCAAATATTTATACAAAAACTTAGTCATTCGATTCAAAATCGAACCTGTAGATAGATACATCGCTATTCAGCTCAATTACATAACAACTATCCGTTTAATGTATAAACCTAAGTGTCACAGCAAAATGCTTTGCTTTTGCAATTTTTCTGCATGTGGTTTTTTACTAAAAGTATCTATCTAAAAGTTTCAGACATTCTTCAAAATTCAATAAAGATAAAGAGACAACATAATACATATTCAAAGTACGAATTAAGTAAATTGGCCACATGATGGTTCCTAACACGTCGGTAATATGCATTGAATCTAAGTAGACTGATCCTACTTATTTATCCTTACTAATATTATAGATGTGGAATGTGGATGTTTGTTACGCTTTCACGCAAAAACTACTTGACACATATTCTGGGAGGTACTAGAAGTAACATAGGATACTTTTTATTAAAAAAAAATAAGCTAAATTTACAAAAAAAAAAAAAAAATTGGTAAGAAAAAACCCGCTGGCGGGTCGCTAGTATAAATAAACGCAAAAGTTTGTAAGTATGGATGGATGTTTGTTTGTACTCTTTCCCGCAAAAACTACTGAACGGATTTAGGTGAAATTTGAAATGAAAACAGTTTATACCTTGGATTAACACATAGGCTACCTGTCATATAGCTATTCCCCCGGGAACTGATTTATACGCGTACGAAGTCGCGGGCGGAAGCTAGTTCCTTTATATATAAATAAATAAATACTCTTCGTTAAATTTGCCTGTGACAAACGGACGGACATGTCATGATACACTTCTATGCTTTCCATTGCTTACCGAACCATTTTACGTCTTACAGGTATAACTTAAGTTTAATTATTGTATAGCAAGCTCAACTACTCGATCCCATTTTTTTGCATCTGTGATCAATCTTCATTAGCCGGATACAGGAAGTAATTAGGTGCTTATATCTTTCGATTAGGCGATAATATAATTTGAAGATTGACGTGTAGAAAATTACGATTTAGCGGTGGACATGTGGGTCCGCTCTATAAAATAAAACCGATGAAGTGGGAGTCAGACTCGCGCACTGAGGGTTAAATTCCGTACCGCTACACAGTATGTAGGTTATAATACCGATTTTAATTCGAATACAAATCGAATCAGCGTTTAGAGTTCCGTACCCAAAGGGTAAAAACGGGACTCTATTACTAAGACTGCATTGTCCGTCTATTAACCGTGATAGCTATATAGTTGAAATTTTCACAGATTATGTTTTTCTGTTGCCGCTATAACAACGATTACTAAAAACATAATAAAATAAACATTGAAGGTGGTCTCTAATACCTACATTAAACGTGAGATTTTTTGCTGTTTTTTGCTCGATATTAATAACTGCAACAGGTAGACGCTTGAAATATTCACAGAATATTTAGTTGTATATACATACATACTAGGGAATGCAAAAATCCGGTTAAACCGGTTATTAACCGTCTTTTGCATACAAAATTCGGTTATTAACCGGTTATTTGCTTTCCCTAATACATACATACATAAACTCACGCCTTTATTCTATATTCTTATAAGACATTGTTGATAATTCTGTAACCACATTTTGCACGATCAGGCTAAGATGTTTACCAGTGTATTAGTGACAGGTTGCAAGCCCATCGCCTAACAGTACCTACTACAAGCCTATATTCCCTTTGTCGCCTCTTACGACATCCACGGGAAGACATGGAGCGGCACTATTCTAACCCGGCAACCACACGGGGTAATTTAGTTGTATATACACTTTTAAAATAGATGTTTAATAATTATGCATCAAGGTTTGGTCACAGACATACACTGAGGTTACAGATAGACACCGGGACAGGTGCAACTAAAAAACCGGCCTAGTTCGAGTCGGACTCACGCACGAAGGGTTCCGTACCATTATCTATTCAACCACGGTGTCTTTATTAAGATCGAGCAAAAAATTAGCAAAAATATCACGTTTGTTCTATGGTAGCCCCCCTCAAATATTTATTTTATTTTTAGTATTCATTTTTATATGAATTTTTATTAACTAAAACATTCTTCAAAATTTGAGACATTCCGTTCAATAAAAATAATATTCAAAATTCGTGTTCAAAACAAACTTATTTCAAGTACCTTTAACTTGAGAGGCGTTGAAGTATCGACACTGTTCGAGTGTCGATACACACCGGATTTCTACCGTTTTCCAATAGTAAACTCACTTTTACCGTAATAACGACTTTCCAATGATATAGCAAACACTAATTAGACTTTTACATTACATCCTTCATTTGCCTTTGCTATATTGGTACAGTCAATAAGTTACGATCACTTTTGTCACTCTTAATCGTTTGACAATTGAAGAAAGACCTAATAAAACCACAGTAGTTATTAAATCTAGAAAAATAGGACCATTTATAGGAACTAGTTTTATTCCTTTTTCATTTCAACGATGCTTTTTACCTTTTATATATTTTGCACGGCACAAGACAAAATGTTAGATATAAAGGTAAATTTCGTGTCAAAAAATATAAATGAGAATTCGTCTATAAAACCATATTGAATAAATCTGACAGTTAAATGTGGATGGGTTAGTACCTAAGCCCGAAATAGTTTTGAATGACTGTAGTTACATTATTAATTATTGTATGGCTGTTAGAGTTAGAAGTGTTAGAACTTGATGTTAATGAAGACCATACAAAGTGATTGCGCACGAGTACAGTCAACTTACGTGTTTTCTTATTTCCTATGATCATTGTTAGGGTGTTTTTATTCAAAGTGACTTACATCATACATGGGAGTTTCCCGTTTCATTTGGTTCTTACCAATCTTTTCGCGTTCACAAATTTATTTCCGTTCGTACTTACTCGTATGCTATTATAAAGCTGTTATGTAATAGAAGCTAATTTATATCTAAAATTAGATAGTGCTTGTTAATGGGCAGATCGCAGTTAAAAGTGAAACTGGTTTAAGTAAGAGATGATAGTGCAATTTGGATCATGAAGATTATACTTAAAATAATCTACCGACATAACTTGAAAGGCGCAGAAAGGTTTATTTACCTTCTCCAGTCGGGCTGGAATTACGTTGCAAACCGTCCTAACCTACCTACCAGTCATTTAGTACTTGCTGCTGTAATACCAAAGAAGGTGGCTAAGTCCAATGATGTAGTTGTATCAATCTATGCTCTATTGGTAACGACTTAAAATTTATAATGCTTATACTATTACTATACAGTTACCTGCCTTCTTCGGTATAATGGCAGCTTAGAGTACAATTTATATTCTATATATAAATTAAGTATTGTAGGTAATAATTGTAGATAAGTAAATACTCCTTTCCAATATTCAAACGCACTTACATTTGGGTTAAATTTTCAGTTGGGTAGGTACTCGCATATAGGTGAAGCTCCATGAGATAATACGTATACTAATATGGGATATTTCAAAGTATGATTGTTTATTTGCTTGGTGCGTAAAGAGATAGAATAGAAACCATTTATTTCGGCAAAAAAAACTTACATACATAACATGACGACTTCATTCCCAGAGTGGGGTAGGCAGAGCTGTAGCTCATCAATACCAACAACTCTACTGACACTTGTTGATAATTCTGTAACCACATTTTGCATAATCAGGCGAAGATGTTTACCAGTGTTTATTAGTGACAGGTTGCAAGCCCATCGCCTAATAGTACTACAAGCCCTTATTCCCTTAGTCGCCTCTTACGACATCCACGGAAAGACATGGAGTGGCACTATTTGAACCCGGCAACCACACGGGACGGTAGAAAAAAACATAGAATTGTTTAAATACGAAAGAGTTCTTATTTGCGAGTTATTGCACCGTTATTAGGAACAACGGCAGCTTCCGCTTGTGGTTGCATCACACGCGATCTCGGCCGGCCAGCGTGACTGTAACGGGACGCTCCCGCGCAAGTGCAGCGGCCGAATTACTATAGTGTTCTGTTCTCAATCCAGGAAGTTTCGCCCCACTACATAATTTTCCAAATAACACACACACACACACACACATAACATCACGCCTTTATTCCCAGAGTGGGGTAGGCATAGCTACAGACTAACAAAACAAACCTAAAAAAAAAATCAGGCTGAGATGTCGATCAGTGTATTATTGACAGGTTGCAAGCCCACCACCTAACATTACTGCAAACATTATTCCACTGCCTTCTTGCCTTTGTTCTATAACTCGATTACTGTAAATTATTCCGCAAAAAATATCAACGACTTACGTCCATTTTTAGGGTTCCGTAGTCAAACTAGGAACCCTTATAGTTTCGCAATCTGAAAAAAAACCTAAATGAAAGAACATATAACGAATCTTAAAGGAAAACTATCACGACTAAGTAGATATCATTGGTTCTTGAGATATAGGCAGTTAAAGTGTTTATACCTACTAAACTCATCTAAGACGGCACCGACTTTAACCGACGATGTTTTTAGTACTTAACGGCTTCGGAACTCTACACTGAGCATGGTACGACATGCTCTTGCCCGGTTTTTTTTTAATGAAAATCTCTCTGTGTCCATCTTTATATGTATATGTATATGTATAGGTATTTTTTTTTATGGCATTGAGAAGCAATTGAGCAAACCTGATGGTAAGTGGAGACTGAGTGGAATCTATGTTTAGACCAACCTTCTTAGCTTAGTTTAAGCGTTGAACTAAACAAACAAGCATTTGGTATTTATAATATTAAGTGAAGGTAATAGCCTAATAGGATGTTAAATTGCTTCACGGTTTAGTTACTGTAAATTTCTATTCCGAAAAAGTCCGTCACCTCGACCTTACAAACGTATTGAAAAAACAACGACAATCTTTATCTTGCACTTTTTCTTCATAAGTTGGTAACAATTCCTAACCCTTAGTTTTACGATGCTCATCACAGTAACCATATCTAATGTTATTTTTTTCGTTTCCTGTTGGTATTTTTTATGCTGATTGAAAATTAAAAAGGGTTTGAATTAACTACCTTTTTTTTATTTTTTGTCAAATGAAGGGCACTAGGGTTGATTCAACGCTACTTCAACTGTAATATGATATAACACAAGCTTTCGCGTCTCCGCTATCCTAACCTAAAAAACCCTACGTTTATCTTTAAACTTTTAAAATTAAATGCTTAAGCAATTAAACCTAACATTAAAACTTTAAAATTGAATCAACCCTATCGAAACAACCAATCAAAGCGCGGCTTGTCGACGCAGGGTTGTCCCCAGGTCCCGGAGAGAGACGCCGCTGGCAATGTCATCCCGGCCTGGAAACGGCAGATGCTGGCTAGGAGGGCGGCGGAGAAGGCGAGGAGGGACCTGGAGCGCGAGCTGGCGGGGGAGGCAGAGAGGAGGCGCGCTGCCGCCGTACCCGCTTGGAAGAGACAGCTGCTGGCGAGGAGGGAGGAAGCGGAGAACCGGTTGAGGTGAGACCTCTTTTTCCCGACCAGGTACCCAAAAACGAAGTTGTTTTGTTGAGTGTATAGATACATAATCTATGTTTCCTGTAGGCTAAACGCCTTGAAGGATTTTTAGTGTGGAATATCTTTGTATTGGTATTGGATTGTCATAGGTAGGTATATAAAATAATATAATATCTAGTGCCTACCTGGGCGACCGAGCTCTACTCGGGTGTATGTAGACGACATTATTTAATCACAATTTGTTGGTGTCGTCTATAATTATGCCAAATACCTTCGAAACCGATTTTTCGGTGGAACCCGAATTTTCCTGAAAATGACGATTAGACGAACGATTTTTTTACTATTATGCTCTGCATATTTTTATTCGCTCTTTTTCATGTTACCTTAAAGATTGAGTCCTTAACTTTTTGTTAAGGACCGCATTTTGTTTATCCATTATAAAATTAAGTTAAATCGTGTTTTGATTCTTCAGAAAAAAGGTACTTATCTTAGAAACTTCAATTTATCTACACAGAAAACCTTTACTCATCTCTTAAACCTTAATTCACCAGGCAAACCCTCTACACGCCGAAAGTGGAAGAGACCAACGGAACGAATGGCGAGTGGCGCGCGTATCCCAGCGGCACCCAGCGCGCCGTGTCCATAGACAACATTAGTCTATGCTACGACACTCCCGCGCAGCCCACGCGAGCCCCGTCGGAAGCCAAGCTGACCACTGACCACTGTAATGGTGAGCTTCGGATCAAGGGTTCACTAACCGACATCAGCTTGGAGCAGCACTAGACGCAAGCGTTTTTTAACCCTCGGTCTCCTGTTTACGTCGGTCGCCTATAGCGTCGTAAGACCCAATATCATTTGATTGTATTTGTAACCTTATTGATGAAGTTATAGAGAGCCTTTTATATTAGGCATTGTCTTTAAGCGAGAACCTTTGGACTTGGGAGACTAGCATCACACCGTACGCCGCGTCAGCTTCTTAGGACCCATTATCATTATATTGTAATAACAACCTTATTAATTAAATTATAAGTTGCCTTTTATATTAGGCATTGTCTTCAAGCGAGAACCTTTGAACGTTGGAGGCTAGCGTCACGCCGTACGCTGCTGCAGCTTAGTTTAGTTTTATAATTCGGGCACTGTAGCTTGATCCTAGTGACAGCCGTATTTTGTAAATTCAAGCACTGAGGTACTTGCATTAAGAAGAGGTGATTAATCATTCAAATTTCTGAATAACGTCGCATCGTTTGTTTTTAAGACACAAGTCTTTTCTTGTTTTAATGAGCTGTCAAAGGGTTGACCCTACTATTAGTATGTAGGGGCGACGTCATTTTGCACCTTAATTTAATGGTTTAAGACGAAAAATTTACACATATCTTTGACGTTGACCGTAACTCCTTAATATTTCACACGCTACCGAAACGTTTTCGCTGGCATTAGGTACAATGACGTTAGACTTCGCGTTAAGCGTTTTACGGGGGACCAAGGCTTACGTAGGAACTGCCACCCCTTCCCCAATTAGCCATTTTGTTTTTGGCTAGTGGAAGAATGAAGTGCTTTAAAAGTATACCTGCAATTTATTTCCTTTGCTTAACGTGACTTTTTAAGTTCTAAACGCAAATGAGAATATTTAATAACCCATTCGTTCCCATGATGATGAGGATGATACCCTGGAATTCTCGAAGCTTTGAGTACCCTGAAGTATACGCTTTACCCAAGGAAAATAATCATTCATCTATACATAATGCCCATCGTCACTAATATAAGCTTGGAAATTAATTGCGAGCGAGAACGTAATTAGTAGTCACCAGCAATAATTTATAATCCAATATTGAGTTCAAAAATATCAGACACGCTCTTATGCCTCTAGTAATAAAGACGTGACAGATATTTAATAGCCCTTTTTTTTGCTGCTGTTGGTGACTGTATAATGCGGATTTTAAATAGCTACAGAAAAGTACATAATAATGTGTTAAATAACTCTTACTGTCTATGTCTATAGTAAGGTTTAATTCTATCCTTTGTTTGTGCCAGTAAAATCTGGAATAACAAAACTTAGAAGTGAATATATGAATTTAGCCTATAAGCGCTTTTGCCAGGAGCCTAGATCTTGTTGATTGTTCCTCCTTTGAAAACTGTCGAATTTTCCGGGAGGTATAGATGTAGTGAATAATCTAAGGACATAGCGGAAAAGGATTCTAGTCTTCCGAGGATTAGGTGAAAACCGGTCTAGTATGCTGTACGTGATGCAACAGCTAAGTAGACTTGTATCTTTTTTACTAGGGCCACAGTTTGGCAAATAGGTACACGTGCATATTAATCTTACTTACTCAACTGAGCTAACCTCTTATCGAATGAAACTTGCTGAGAAAGCAAGTTAAATATGAACTTAGTCGACAAAATATCATGTCGTTCGATTTTTGACGTAATTTCTCATGTGGTTGCCAATTTAGAATAGTGCCACTTCATGCCTTCCCGTGGATGTCGTGAGGCGACTAAGGGAATAAAGGCTAGTAGTACTGTTGGGCGATGGGCTTTCAATTGGTCACTAATAAACTGATGAACTTCTTGGCCTTGTTGTGCATAATGTGGTTAGATAATTATAAACAAGTCTTTTTAAAGTTGTTGGTATTTCTGTTGCTCTGCCTACTCCACTCTAGAAATGAAGGCTTGATGTTATTTATGTATGTATTGTATGTCCCTAAGGACTATCTGTGTGCCGAATTTCATCTAAATCGACTCCGTCCCAGATTAAAGATAAACATTCAAACATCCTTACCTTGTACATTTAGAATATTAGTAGTATATATGACATATGTTTACGATATTTGTTACAATTTGACTTCCTTTCGCAGGACATATGAACGGAAAACACGAAGACGATGAGGTAGATGCAAAGATCATTCCTTGGCGGGCGCAGCTACGCAAGACCAACAGCAAACTAAATCTGCTCGAATAACTAATTAAGTTATATTATAAGCCCATTCGCTAAGCCCAGCTGTGGGCCTGGTAAGCCTGCTGAAGGTTACTTAAGCTCATGATAACATTTCCTGTTGTAAACCGACTACAGTACCTTCAATGCTGGAAAAAGGTTAAAGATAGGAAACATACGGAATTAGAAAGAGCTTCACTTGTATATTGAAAAAATATGGAGAGCAAAATGATGTAAATTATGTGACTGTGATTTAACGTCACTTCGGAGTATTTCCTCTGTCTGTCGATCAAAGTTAAATGGTAGGTAGTCCCTGAGCATGAACTAGATGAAATGCCATAAAAACATTGCACAATTCGTCGACATTTCAATGAATCATAGAGGTCAGAATATTATTCAATTTCCTTAGTTTAATCCAAGTTCTTTTGCAAGAGAATTTTGATTAAATTTACTCACCTGACAAAAAAGTTTCATAACATCTCAATTACAAAACTTTTCGTTTTTAGAAAAATATTTGTAAGTAATCATAGTTTATCCATGTAATGATTTATATATACTCAAATGTAAATAATACTTGATTTTTTTATAACAAAAACTTTACGATATTTTTCTTACAGTTTTGACGTTTTTTATTAGTAATAGTCCAAATAAATGACAATAACTAGCAAGACCCTTTCGAAATTGTTTAACCATTCCATAAATTAATGCCTTAATTATAGAGAAAAAAAACATAAGTAACTCAGTTTTAAATGTTTAATAGACTTGGGTAGCCAAAGTATCTATGTTTTTAATACGTAAAATATTTAATAAAATACGTTTTAAGATTTTTATTCTAAAATGCAAGTGATACCAATGTTGCAATATTAGTGTTAAGCTTATATGTGGGCTTCAAACTGTCCTACGAGTCTATAACTACTATATCGACTTTATGCGTAAGTTTATATAAACACACAATTTATGTTTTTTGTTAATAAAATGCTGTTGCTTTGAATTGTTTCGATTTATTATACCAGTACCTATAGTCATCACAAAATGCATTCAAGTGGGACTGATTTTTTAATTTAATCGGGTGACGATAGCCTAGCAAACTGGGCGATTGTTATTGATTTTTAAAAGTTTATCATTTCGAATCTCACTGGCTCACTGGCACACAGTTTTCTTACACTTATGATCTAGACACGGTGGTGTGTCCGGACAAGTTCGAAGAAAAAAACCTAGCGACACTGCACTGCTACTATTTACACGAACCCATTCAGGCTCTATTTCCTACTCTTGTAACTTGTTTTACAAATTATTTAGGTCTAAAACCTACTGTGAAAATTAAGGTACTGTTATTATTACTATCCTATAAAAAGTTTTTTTTTTAAAAAACACATTTTTACTGACTGACTCCCTCATCAAAAACTATACGGCACTGCCCAATGACCTGGAACCTTGCAATATTGCATGGCGGTAGGTCTTTAAGGAGAAAATCTACAAATAACAAATTTCTGGACTCTTCATTTAACACGTTCACTGTCCCCATACAAAACGATCTGACAATGTCACAAGTCCAACTGACAGTTTTCAGTCCATTTAGTATGGGGATGTGACCCCATAGTGGAAGCACGAACTCCTGATAAAAGATTCATGACCCCACATTCGGGGCACCCGGTCAGGGAACGTACTAAAAATGAGAAATTATATGGTTCTCTGCCTTTTCGCCGATATATCTTTGACAAATACATCGTTTCACAACCTATTAATATGGCAACCCGCTTTTTTTCTGTAAATACAAATATTTCAAGATTTTTATAAAAGTAACCTTATCTACTCGTAACCTATATGTTCTACACAATGGTCCTGAAATAAATCCTGAATTATTTACAGTTTTGGAATAAAACGTGGGTTATCAAATTATTATGTTTGTAAAATTAATCATTTGTGAAACGTTGGTTATGAAATGATAGGATTCCAAATTATGTTCCTATAAAATTATGAATTAGAACTAGGTAATCAGGTAGGTAGGTACTAAGAGATCATAAACAAGTAAGTGATAAAAACATATTTACAGCTAGGTGCAGCTTATTTTGTTAGTTTTTGCCATATTTTCTCGGATAGGTAAGTTCGGATTCATCTTGCTATCTCCATTAGCTCCAGTACCCAACGAGACGGAATATCATCAAAAAATTAAATTTGCAGACAGTGGTTATTAAGTACCTTATTTAAATATTTGCTGTACTTTATCCTATTAGCAATTTATTAAAAAAAAACAATCACGCCAAAACCCTTAGAAAGAGGTAAACGCTTAGCAACAGGCCTGTGAAAACATATTCGTAACTTGTCAGTTTTCTTCAAAAGCCAAAAGATTACAATATGATGTTGACATATTACTTTATAGGTATCTGACAAGTAGGGGTCCATATTTGTTTTTTGCAATAAATTGTATCTACTAAGTACCTTCTTAGATATCAGTACCTTTTGGGACACATGAGAACATGACCTTCTTTAAACGACTTCAAAACAAGGAGGAGGTTATCAATACGTCGGGTTTTTTTCATGTATGTTGTCCGATTACACAAAGACCGCTGGACCGACGTGAATATATTTTTTGTGTTCGTTTGGGTATACTTTCTAGTTGGTCCCATTTCCAGCACGTCAAGATCTGATGATGGGATCTTGGAGAGACGAGGGAATTCCTCAAATATTATAGGAATAAATATACGTGGACGACATAACAGTATTGTATGATCACTAAAAGGTATAAATAAAATAAATGTTTTAAAAAACTAAAAACCGTTTTCAAAAAGCAAGAAATAACTAGGTAGGTAAGGTAATAAGTCAGTCCAACTGAAGTCGGCGTCTCACTATATTTTTAACAAAAAGCCGAGATCAGTTGGACTGACTGATACTCAAATACGAGGACCCACTCGTAAATGGGTAAGGACCAAATAGTTGGACCATCGTTAAGCGTAGTTAACCATACAAACCACAAAAGTAAATAAAGTTCCGTTGTGACACGAAAATTATCCCAACAATGAAATGGCTAATTGTCGTGTTACAACGGAAAGGTTTCATAGAAAATTTAATTGAGTGAGTTAGCGTGGCCAACTTTTTGGTCCTTACCCAAATAGGATTTACCGCGTGACTTAATTTGTATTAGGATAAATAAATCAACTCCCTGATACAAAATACTAAAAAACTAAGGTTGTCAACGCATTTGCAAGCTTGAGTGCAGGCTTGTGAGCTAGTTCGCGTTTTTAGTGCCATAAAATCCCTCTGTAACGTATTCCTAATGTAACGTAGTTAAGATGTATGAACAAGTCAGCGATTTTCTGAAATCGACCAAATCTATAGAATTGGTTTATAAGGATCGCAAGAATCGAGTCGATAGAAAACAGAAACTTTAACACCGTTTGTATCTTACTAGGCTTCCAAAACTACTAGCATTCCGCTCAAAATATACCGTCAGAATTTGATAAACAGCGACAAGCGAAATTTACTAAAATAGTTTTATTGTGCTTTCATGAATAAAGGAGTAGGTATAATCCATACGAGTTTATTGAACGTTTTGAACACCTTACCAGTTAGAATACATATAAGTCATTGAATTAAATGTCAAGAACAGCTACATTCAAAGATAAAGCCACCTGAAACCATTTCCATTACTTACAAGAGTAATAAAATATTCAATTTACAACTGCAACGCGGGCAACGAGGCATCGTAAAATATACTTTCATAAAATAACGTGTATAGCGGTTAACAGACATAAAATGCTTTCTCAATAAAACTCAATATGACCAAGTGTCTGTCGTCGAAAGCGCTGGGTAAGGATGGAAATTGTGCGCTTAAGTTATTTCAGAAATTAAAAAAAATAACAGTTTGAAGTTTTTATGATAATTTACTAATTCATTGAAAGATAAAGACCAATTATCAAGTTTTATATTACTAATAATAATTATAATAAAATGTATGCGGTTATTATTCATGATACATTAGAATCACGTAGCGATAACACGGGGTCTTATCGCGGTTTGGAATTAAATCGAGATCCCGATATTTCGACGCCGTTGCAATCGTCAAGATCATAATAAAACTGTTTCCTTGCTTAAAATTTCAAACTCATGTCTCATTAATGTCGACCGCAAACTGTTCAAACTTCAGTCTCGTAAATTCATTGAGTATTCTCCCTCTCGGCCCCACTCAATTCCGTCATCGTGGTCTCCCTTCTCTTTAAGATCTTATTATTACCTGATCTCCTGATTTTGTCACCTTTCACGGTCAGTTCAATGCTGCATTTTTCAACCACGACCATATTTAAGCTTATTTCTAAATTCGCGCCCCGAAACTTAGACACAAATTCGTCCTTCTTCCTCGTAATCTTGGCGACATCATTCTTCAGGCCCTGCTCTCCGATATTCAGTGCTTATTGGCAGTCTATCGAATCTTGCACTGACATTGATCACAAAATTGAGATTTAACAGCACATTGCTTGCGATTTACGGCGACACGCCCCTCTGAAGCCTACTCAACATTTCCCTGCTCCATGGCTGACCGAGGATATCAAAGCCCTGATGGCGAAGAGGAACCGCGCCCGCGTGCGGTTGCGCCACAATCCATCTGAGGATGCTCATCAGGATAATGTAATCCTGTGTTACAACAAGAAGAACCGAGAAGCCGAAGTGTACAGTTGATTTCAATATTCTTCGCGGCATCTTAAAGACCATTTTACTTCGTCGGCTGTTACGTGGTTTCATTCATTAAGATTGGAATGCTCTCACTGCTGGCGTCTGCCAAGGAGCTGTGCCTTCCTATGTCCTTATCTTTTATCCATCTTCATAAATGGTATAACGGGTCCTTTTCACCGACAAATCTTTGACAAATGCAACGTTTCGTAACCTATTCATTTGCCAACACGCTTTTTTCTGTAACTACAAATATTTCAGGATTTTTATAAAACTAAACCTAACCTAACCTATAGGGCTCTACACGATAGTCCTGAAATAAATCCAGAATGATTTACAGTTTTGGAAAAAAACGCGGGTTGTCAAACGATATGTTTGTG
Organism: Acleris holmiana; assembly: GCA_949316455.1. NCBI lineage: Eukaryota > Metazoa > Arthropoda > Insecta > Lepidoptera > Tortricidae > Acleris > Acleris holmiana. The sequence goes on along the minus strand of OX438777.1, from coordinate 5,655,779 downwards.
ATATGAATCATTTGTGAAACATTGGTTATGAATGATAGGATCCGGGTATAACGATCTCTCTTCCTTCTCATTTCTTACAAGATGACGATTTGCAGATTTATGTGGGTGCTACTTTTGATGACCTCCCTTCCCTCATTGATTTTATCAATGATGATCTTGCCACGATAGGATGGGCCACTAATTTAGGATTAAAAGTCAATCTCAGGTTACCGAAGTCAGTCGCAGTCATCTTTGCTTCACTTAATTTTCTTAGGCGCCTGTAGAATTTTCTTCCTCAACAAACCAAGATAACTAGCGTAATCCCTCGTCGCTGACGTTGCTTACAAGGACCTCTCAGAACAAGTACATTCGATACAGTTTCGATCATGTCTCCTGCTTCCGGTTTCGTGCACAGCTAAACTGGTTACATATTCGTTTTCGCCGAACTGTTGACATCCTGTCGTTGCCTTATAACATCTTTTGAATCCTCGTTCTTCCATCTACCTTTCTAAGAGAAATCGGAAATTTCTTATCGGTGTACCTACTCCGTCAAGTTGTGGGGTCGGCTAACGGTCGGCATAAGGCAAACACAATCGATAGATTCCCTAAAAGGCAAATTGAAGTAGTTCTGGCTGGATTAAATATAATCTAGTTTATGTAAGTTCAAGTAGGTACATATTGATGTATAAATATATATCTCTGTACTTTATCTTTATAGGTTTTATCGGTTAGTTTTATTTGTACTCCTAAATAAACTACCTTTCACTCTTCTCAATCTTTTAAGGGGCAGCTGGAACAGATCTCTTAAAGGATAAGTTTTGTATTCTTGGTTTAGCGAGGGAATTAAAACCGAGTCCTGAGTGCAGCGAGTAGTTCAAGCCTAAGACAGCTTTATCCCCGACGAGTAATTTTCTCACATTTTGAGAGACAATAAAAAAGTAAGGCTACTAAAAACAGCATTTTATAAAACTAAAAAATGTTTTTTGTTGCCTTTCGAGTTGTGGAATGATAAATGCTGGAAATAGACCAGAAGCACTGATTCAGACATAGATTTTGCGCCTATTGCAGTTCGACATTTGTTGATATCGTCGTAGGCTTTCGTATCTTTCCTTTGACTTCTCTGGGAGAAGATTATGAACAATGCCTAAGGAGTCTAAATCAATGAACTCGGGATTTAAAACACTTTCGTCATTTTATCTTTTATTTTTATAGAATCTTTGCAGTTTTACCACATACCTATATTGCAGCGTCTTACAACCATCGCGGCTTTTATTTTATTTAAAATGACCATTTAGCTTGCCATGGCCAGCTCGATTATTGAATAAGTTCGATTCTCTAAGTTCGATGCGGCATCGACCCCGACCCGCGGGGCTGGGTATTGCGCCGTGCGGACACAACGAGTATAGTTGTTCTATTTCGCGAAATTACACTTTAAGGACATAACAATAAGAACTATGAAAAAGAGAAAATCACTTTGTCAACCAGCAGATTCTAATTTAGTACAAATTACGATCCGGCTAAAGCCAAGGGCTATAATGACTTGCTTTACGCGAGGTTTGCATGATATATGTGTAATTTAATTTGGCATTCTCGAGCAGGGCCCTGTTTTAAAAAAGCTACAAATTACAAGCGGAAGTCTCTTTCTAGCAAAACGAGTTCGAAAGAGACTTCCGCTTGTAATTTGAAATTCGCAGCTTTATAAAACATGGCCCTGGTGGTGTAAAAAATATCTATACTTGAACCTTGTATTGACAAGTTTGAGCTCTTCGTTTGTACACTTCTGCTGGGCCTCTATTCAACTGCGTTATAACGATATCGTTTTTGACCTGTTTCCGTATTGTCAACGTTTTGATAACTCTTATGTCATTTACAATAATGGCGACTGTGACATAAACGATTCTTAAACGTGTCAAACACGATATCGTTTTAACGCACCTGAATAGAGGCCCTGACTGTACTCTGACACAGTCTATAGTATTTCAATCCACGAAGTTCCGCCAGACAATTTCATGTTTCGTTTCGTATTGTCACGACCGTGCAACGTCAATTCAACAAATCAATCAATCAATCGTCAATTTTGACATGGTACTTCGATGATCAATTATAAACAGGCAGTATAACGTTTTGGTTTCAGCTCGAGCTCTAACAGCGATTGTAGTATTCATTAGTACTACAAATGCAGATTTACGCGGGCGCTTGCCCGACTCTGCCAAAATATCCAGCGTGTTCAAAGAGCAAGCAAGGCCATTCGTTAAATCCTTTGATAGCGTAACCGATCACAAAAGGAATAACATACGAAACTTGATTAAATTCGACGTGGAAAGGGTCATCAAAAAGAAAATTCACCAGCTCAAACCAGAGCTTGATGAACAGGAAGCATTATTCAGCGGCCCTGAGGACGACGAACAAACGTCAATCATAGAATTCTCTCCGTTTCCTGAATCAAAAGTACCGGACGAGAATTCCGCGAGGCCAGAAAAAGTTAAAGCCGCCATAGATAAGTATAAAAAACTGCGAGGGGAAATTGGAAATATGTTAAATAAGGAATCGGTCACCGCCCACACGAAACATGTTGTGACCAGAACGTTGGATCGGCTAATATCTCAAATGATCAGCAGTCAGTGCAATCTGCAGACTGGTAGCAATGTGCCGGTGAACCGAGCTCAGGGTTCGTTACTGAAAGTGGACAAAGCTGAGATGCTGAAATCATGGACCAAGAAATGGCAAGATTTAATTAAGCAGTACACTATTGGCTCACAAGACTCCGATGTAGTTGGCGCTGGCTATAAGGAGATGTTCCTCTTTCTCATAAGATTACGAGAATTTTTCTTTCAGATACACGACGAGCTGAACATGCTTAATGATCGCTACATGGTTAAATGTCAACTCACGGAAAAAAAAACTAGTAAAAAGTCCATAGAAAGCAAGGATATAAGATCTCGCACTAAAAACGGTGGAGATGAATGTAAGTACGTTAAAATTTGCTCGGATGAATTGAAAACCTTTATGATAGATTTCTATGTGAACCTTAAAGAGAAAGTGGAATTAGTGTTCAAAAATTATATAGAAATGTACAAAAGAGATATAACCACAGATACCAGCAAAGAGAAGCGAACGTTCACGAATATGATCAAAGACATCAATAACAATGTTATTGAAAAAATCGACCGATCGTTTCAAAAGGAAACATTAAAACTCGATATGAAGGAATATAACCGCACCAAAGACAAATTAAATGTTTTAAAAAAATTCATTGAAACTACTGTTGATAATGTCCAGAGAATATCTAAAAAAGTTTTATTAGCGCATTTGTCACATTTGGAGGGTAAGTTGCGTTCAACGGTAACCCAAGATTTACTTACATCCATAGGCATTGAGTTAAATAATTTAAAGGCAGAAAAATCTGAGAAAATGTGCCTAGCGTTCCAAACGTGCAACGGAAATTCAACGAGACGACTGAATTTCGATTCTAAAGATAATTTTAGTTTTGGTAGAAATAATATTAATGTCAAACTGAAGATAGGTTTTGAAGATCTGGGATCATTAAAAAAGTCTTTGAGAAGTGTTAAGAAACGAAGGAAACTTTTTGACGATACAGGTAACAGATATCAGAGATCTAACCCCAAGCCACCCTTTGACCTCAGCAAGTATGCGCATATTAAAGTGACAAGAACAAAGCACACCACAAAAACCGAGAAGAAATATACTAGGAAAACTACCAACATTACGACTGCTAAAACCACCAAGACTTCCACGAAGACCTCTATTAGTCCTAAACGTACTACTCAAAGTCAAAATACAACGGCAAACGTTGGAAAAAAAACAACTTACACATATGCAGATCACGTAAAAGAAATGATTAAATTAGGTAAAATTAAAACTAGTACACCAACAACCACGACAGGTCCAACCACAACCTTAACGTACTTAGAGTTTATTAAAAAAATGAAAGCAGAAGGTAAAATTGCTGCTCCAAATATTGTGGAAACTCAACGTGATTCTGGCAACAACTTACTTAGTATTCTCGAGCTTTAACTTTTTTTCGATCGTAGTCACCAACCCCCTTACTAATAATCGTTGAATAATGGTGGTATAGCTATACAATATTTGCCCTTATCTGTCAAATTCAAATGTCACAATGACAGAAAGGCTCATTAATAATTCTCGGACATATTATTTGCGCATTAAATAATATTATTATGTCTTATTATGTCACACACTCACACATGTTTCTAATACAAAAATGAACCATGTTATAACATCTATTTTCTAATTAAACAATCAAATATATGAAATAGTTTTGTGCTGATATATCCCTATAAGAGAAAAAATAATAATCATAAACAACAGATTGGGCTCATTTACCCAATCAGGGCCTCTATTCTACTGGGTTAAAACGATATTTCCTTTGACGTGTTTCGGTATTGTATTTAACTGACCGCCATCACAGTCAAGTAAATAAGAGTTATCAAAACGTTGACGATACGGAATCACGTTAAAGGCAATAAGGGCGTTTTCCAAAAAAAATGTACATCGTTAAGGATAACGTTAAGAAAATTTTTTTTTTTCCATTTCGTCACGAAAATTAGCCATACATTTAGATACGTTAATTTTCGTGACAAAATGGAAAAAGTTAAATTTTCTTAATTATGTCTTCAACGATGTTCACTTTTTTTGGAAAACGCCCAAATCGTTTTAACCCAGTAGAACCGAGGCCCAGTTGCCTTCATAAGATGATAGTTCGTTGAGTAATCACTGTTGGAAACGACGTTTACAAAAAATATAACGTAGACTGGTTGTCTGCTTAATTATGTAAACTGCGCCTCATCTAGAAAAGTTGTATTCTACTCGTATTAAGCCAAAATATAATAAAATTTGAGAGCAGGTCTCTGAAACATGAATGTGATGGTCAGGGCCTATACATATATGTTTTTTCATAGTTATAGCATGATCAATAAACACGGTATCTTTTTTAAAACGCTGGCGAAAACGAGCCCAATGTACTTAATTTTACGTATTAGAAGCAACCGTGCAACGACAATTTAAGAGATGGGGAGCACCGTCGTGATAACGCTAATATTGCGAAAACATAACAGTGTTAAAAGGTTTCGGTAATTACTTAATTTATTGTAATAAAATATAACAACCACAATATAGATAAAAATATGTATTAAGTTTAAAAGTACTGTTTCTTATAAAACTAATAGGGTTTAAAACTTACTGTGTTTCGTGCTTCAAATTTCTATCAGTTCATTAACAACCTGTATATACAGGATATCCCAGAACACAGATGTTAATATTAAGGGATTAGAAAGCCCTTTTTATAGGTACCGGCCCAGATAATGCCTACTTTTAACTTTCCAATGTGTTTATTAATACAGTAGAGTTCAAAAATATGTATACACTTTAGTACCTTGTCACTTTAATCGCTATGACGATTTTATATGGCAGTTTAAACATAACGTTAATTAAGCTAGGTACTCAAGTGTATACATATTTTTGAACTCGACTGTACCTAAACTAACTCCTGTTAATAAGGTACCTACACCTTTACCTCGCTTGACTAAAATTAGCCTTAATTTGATATCCTGCATAGTTGGGTTCATCTAAGTTCTTTGTGGCAGCTCATATAAACCCCAAGCTATAATTTATCACATAGACATAATGATTTAAAGAGCTATCCAAGGATACCTTTTGATGTTTCAATGTAAAAGGAAATATTTTAATGTTTTTACGCGTAATTTAGGTACACGAAACAAAACCAAGATTTTATTTTACAACTTTGTCGGCGTAATGCCTAACTTTGTATGGATCTATATTGACTACCATAATTATTTTTAGTTGTAATGTGACTCATAGTCATAATCATTAATTATTCAGGATTTTTATAAATCAAACCTAACCAAACCTAACCTTGTCTACAAGTTAGATATTTAAGAAATTCTGAATTATTAACGGTTTCAGCGATATAAAAAATTATGACTATCAACAATTATGTCAACAATGACATTATGACCAAAAAATTTGTGGGAAACAACGGGCTCCAACTTTGTATAACTAGGCCAAATGACAGATTTGTATTACCAAGAGTCTCTAAGTTTAACAGCGGACAGACGGACATTGCAAAACTAAGGGTTCCTTGCTGACCCCAAAAAAATACTCTAAAGAACGACTTAAGTGGACTGTGAAGCAAAAAAAAAACCATACAAAATGCGATAACGTTTTTTTCCCCTTAAACGTTGTCCGATTTTTTCGATTTTTTAATATGTTATAGATATTATGAAAAACAATGTCTGTACGTTTTCCTTTTCTAGAAAATATTTATTGGAATGAAATTAAAAAAGAAACAAAAGCGGAAAAGTACAGACCTAGTTTTCCATAATATCTAGTATAATATTAAAAAATAGTGGAAATCGGAAGAAATTTAGGGGGTGATTAACGTTATCGCCCGGAGCTAAATTTGTATTAATTATTTTTGACAGCTAAGGTAAAGACACCAGTAGTCGACAAAGGACCAATGTTCGACATTGATTCTTACTCAAAGAAGATAAGAGTTATTCATTTGTTTTGCAACAATCAATTTATAACCCTATGATCTTAGAATTAAAAGCTTCTGTCGATTATTGGTGCATGTCAGCTAAAAGTGTCGAACATTGGTGTTGTTAACTTACGCGATTTAGGCATCGCTTTATAATCCTCTTAAATAATCATTGACTGTTTGAGTGCGGCCGTCAGCGTTGCAGGTGTTGTGTAGCAGTATAGTCGCCAGGACGCTCGTATTAAGATACCCGTAAAAGACTAGTATCTATGCCGCATCTCACGAAGATCAGTTTATTATTGACCCAGGAACATAAGAAGTCAATTCTGACAGATTGCACAACCATGAAGTTTCTGTATATTGATAACATTGAACAGTAAAACAAAGCCATTATTACTGTTTCTTAACACGCAACAAACTAGTTAAGCATATTTTTTGTGGCAAGCAGATTGCACACGAGCATACAAGACACTTGGTAAGTGGAATCTAGGACCCATAGACATTTGAATTCTCAAATAATTTCAAAACTGCAATCAACCCTGAGATAGATGAGACTAAGATGGAATTCCAGTTTACATACATACATAACATCAGCGCCTTTATTCCCATAGTGGGGCAGGCAGAGCTACAGAAATACCAACAACTCTAAAAAGACTTGTTGGTAATCCTGTAACCACATTTTGCACAATCAGGCTAAGCTGTTTACCAGTGTATTATCTATAGTTTAACATTTTTTAACCCGGCAAATCACGTCATCGGATTTTCTTGCCGGGGACAAAAAGCAGCAGGTGGCCGTGGCGGTCAAAAGGTTAAATACTTATTTAAATGACAATGAAAAAGTATACGAGCACTCGGAGAAAGGTCTTTTTGTGATAAAAAATCATCACAGAAAATATTTACTTACCAACTACCGACGCGCGCCCGAGCGGTGCACAAATGATCTAATAAATAAGTATTAGCGAAACTACCCTTTTTTAACTACAATTGTAAAACGAGCGACAATGGCGACAAATACATACATACATAACATCACGCCTTCATTCCCATAGTGGGGTAGGCAGAGCTACAGAAATACCAACTACTCTAAAGACTTACTGATATTTCTGTAACCACATTTTGCACTAACAAAACTGTACTGTTAGGCGATGGGCTTGCAACCTGTCACTAATACACTAGTAAACCTCTTAGCCTGTTAGTGCAAAATGTGGCGACAAATAAACCGTAAATAAATATGTAAATAGTTTAGAATTTATGAATAAATTAAAAAAAAAAGAGCACCCCATGGTAAGCGCAATTTTAATCCATGGGCATTTGAATTTTCAAGACTCCAATCCTAGGACCACAAATGCGTTGCCCACCCTGAGGACTAACATGGAATTCCTCTAATCTTCTACTATTAGCATTGTTTTACTGTTAGCTTCTACTATTAGCATTATTCATATTTTATGAACCATTAACTTCATGGTTGTGTAATGTGTCAGAATTGACTCTTTATCTGCCTAAAGTGCCTAGTGCGTTACGTAAGAAGAGTTGAATAGAAACAATCTAAAACAAGCCATAACTTGTTACTAATAAGACCGAATATTAAATTGACAAGTCTACTGGAAAATTACGTTCAAATCTCAGTCTTATAATTAGTACCATGTGCTTTATTTTAGGCTGTATCCCATTTTAACATTCTCTTAACTATTTGCCACATGACTTGATCAGTTAATATCCGTCGGTGTACACGATAGGAAAGTGTTGTACGCGCCCACTGGACCACGCGACTGTGAGGCACGCGCCGTCTGAGAAGTTCTGCTGAAACGCCATCGTCGACGGCACCTCTGCTTCAATGCCGCATACGAAGCAACTGGAATACACATACGTTCGTTTTAATAGCGTTAAATTATAATTAGGGCACACAGGGCTCAGATTCTACACGGTAAAAACGATATTGCCGTTGACCTATAACCGTGTTGTCAACGTTTTGATCTCTTACTTACTTGGCAATAATGGCGACTGAGTTAAAAACGATACTAAAAACACGACAAAAGCAATATCCTTTTAATCCAGTAGAATAGAGGCCCACTCATAATCAATTTAAAACGTATGACAGATGAAAAATTCTATGTTCTAGTCTCTCCGGATGATGAATGATTATACAAAAAATACATTAAAAAACCGGGCAAGAGCATGTCGGACCATGCTCAGTGTAGGGTTTCGAAGCCGTTAAGTACTACGAACATAAAAATCAACAAGTAATATCTAATTTTCTATTTAAAGTCATTTGGTGCCGTCTTAGATTAACTTTAATCGCCTGTATCTCAAGAACCAATGATGTCTACTTAGTAGTGAGTTTTCCTTATAAATTCGTTAATTAAGTGCTTTCATTTAAGATATTTTCAGATTTTTAGTATTTGTATTTTTATCTGTAGTAAAGGGGGGGGGGGGGACACATTTGACTTTTACTAAAATTTGCGCTTTAAAGCTTGATATTTCATAAACGAGAAAAAAAATACATCCCCACGATACGCGGACGGACGGACGGACGGACATGGCGAAACTATAAGGGCTCCTAGTTTGATTACCGAACCCTAAAAAGGGGCTCATAGATTTGTCCCAAATACGTCTTTAGGCATCTAAATATGACTTTAGCGTTAACTAATATAATATAATATAATATAACTAATACCATGTTTTTACAAGTAATGGAAAGTGTTTTTTAATGCTGGTAATTTTGTCGACAAGTTTTTCCTACTCATATCATTAAATTACATTCTAAGCCATCGACACACCGTACAGTAAAACTTTTATTTCGACTGTAGCTTTCAAAGGGAAATGACTTCTTCACTAACTTACCACGGCGTAATTTTCAGCTGCATCATCATGCTAGTCGTGCAGAAGACGGCAACGAGCGCAGACTCCTCGAACATCAGCGCCAGGTAGCGCCCTGACGGGTCCCAGCACATGTCTAGGATAGGGCCTCCTACCGGGTCTCCAGAGGAGAGCTCCACTTTGGTCACGTCCAACACTGGGACGGCTTTGCTGTTTTGCGCACCTGGAAGGGGGAACAAGAGTTAATAATCATGAAAGACAAAGACAAGGAAAAATATGGGGCAACAGCATCAGCTTGCGGATGAGACATTATATTCTAGCAAGAAACGACTCAGTTATTACACCCTAGAACACCATTTTATCAAAAAAAGTAATAACATTATTTAAAAAAAATTAACACTTTGCCAAATGCCATTAAAATATTTGTTTTTTGTTTTGTATTTAAAGAAGTGCCTAATTAGTTTTTAAATGCGTTGAAAGTCACAAAATAAACAGGAAACAGTCTTGTAAATAAATAAAATAAATAAAAGTCTGATTCATGTAAGTTGTGTTTTCTGGTCTGGACCCATGAAGCATAAATCGTACCATTAATGAGGCCATTGTTGCTCATAGCGTAAACAACAGGTTCGGATTTAGCAGCGAACAGCAGCACGTTGTTGGGCCCCCAGCATGCCGCGACCACGCGCCCTCCGCGCGCGCACCACCGCTCTGGCGTCCATCGCTTTGTTTCCCAGACTCTGCGGAAGTGGGAAAACCCAAAATCCAAACTGTTACCTCTACAGTATGGGATGAGATGCCAACAAGATGCCTACAAACAAATATGGAGTTTGATATTTTTACATATAATATTGACTCAAATCCTAACCGGAAAGCTAAAATGAGCCGGATTTCTTTTCTGATTAGTGAAAATTATTGTAGTAATGTTTCGTCATGATAGTGTAAAGTATGGTTTATGTGTCAAAAGGTCATGTCAATCAATAGTCAAACTTATGTTATGACAAAAGCAAGATTTAATGAAATGGAATTTCCTTCAAAGCCCTATATCCTAGATAAAATGATTCCGTCATAGTCATCGTTATCATCATCAATTACAAACAAAATTCTAATTGTCTTTAGATTACAATTGTGACTGTATGCTGTTAAACAGGGAGGAGTGACCAGGAGGTTGATCAATCGCCCGTCTGTTCCAGCCAGGTGTCCCCACCCATCAAGCTGTTAAACAGGTTTATGACCAACCGCATACCACCCTCATACCTAAAAATTATAGATGATGTGGCCGCAAACACTTTGGTGGCATCAAATGACCACCGCGAAAACACTATTCCACCACCAGCCACCCTTCTTAGAGGCACCGCAGTCTCCATGCTCACATCCCAAACCAGCATGGAAGTGTCAGCACCACTGCAGCTGATGAGCAGGTCCCCATTCGGAGACCAACTCACATCTGTAACAGGACTGTGGTTGCTTCTGTAAAATAAAATGTATTTTTGGTTAGGTATGCCGCATAAACAAAACAATTGGCTCAATGTGCAAGATTATCTTCAGGGAAGTGTATTGCTACTACATGGTAATTTTTCGAAATAATTGTACCTAGTTCTAAAATTAAGAAACAGTAACTTTTACATGTGAGTAACAAAAATTCGTCATACAATTATTTGGTTCATTTTTGTGAATCACATGTAAAAGTTACCGTTTCTTAATTTTAGTCCTTAATTAGGTACGATTATTCCGAAAAATACCAACACACCATTAGTTCTTTGAAAAAAAAACTTAAGAAATGACATAGTCTTCTGTGTATTTTTTTTCATGGCAGGGGGTGCAAGTACAGGTGAGGTAAAAGTCAAAATTACTTGACTGCTTGCTGATTTTATGATTAAGGAATTAAGTTTTCCTTTTAGATTATAAGCAGTACTAGGTCTTATTTAAATCCTAACAATAATATGTGAATTTTGGGCAGACATGATAATCTGATTGAATTAATCTAGGTGGGACACTTAAGCTTATCTATTTACTGCCCGCTGCTGAGAAAAATAATTATAACTTAACTTACTGTTTCAAAACAACTGCATTACTGGAGGATGGCTTGGTAAATGTAGAATTGGGGTCCACTGTCCACACAATCACTCCTTGTTCACATCCAACTGCTAACTCCGATGCTGAATAAGGTCTCCAGGCCAATGAGGACACATGTCCTTGTGCTTTACACTTCAACATAGGCACAAAAGATGCTTCAGTACAATACACTCTAATGTTATCATCGGTTGTCACTACTGCTATTTTTGTAGTATGTGGATGCCATGCCAAGCATTTAATAGGAGCGCTACCCCAGTTCCTAGTTCTCGAGTAATTTGATACAATTTTAGGCCCAATATCCTTCAAATGCGGCTGCATAAAATAATGGAGAGCAGTGAATATATTGGCAGCTTTTAATATGTAGGATGCAGCCAAAGAGATTAATGGGCTTTCCCGATTGACGCTAGGGTCCGCAGCTAGGCTCAATGCTTCTAAAAACCCTTGTTTGTACCACACACTGGTTATTTTCTTCAGTAAATTGTCATCGACATCTATGTACATGGATACGTATTCGTCAGTCACCCGATGGTGATGCAAGTCTCTAGTTACATTAATAACTGGATGCTTATTCGTCTGAAATTATAAATGAAAGATTTATTAGTCAACATAAAATATTACAATGATTCCATTACAGGTAGAAGAGGTTAAGCTCACTGTGTTGGTAAACGTAGTTATATCTCCGTACTGGCAATTGCCACAGCAATAAACCTCGTTTAATTTGCAGAAAGCCGTCTCGTCTGGTCGTGGCAATTCGGGAAATCCATGAAAAGCCGACATTTTCAATGCGTTTCTAATTAAAAACAGCCGGCAGGGAAGCCGTTTTTCAAAAACTCAAATGACAGTTCGTTCGGGAGGTGATGGATGACACTTCATTTTGACAGCAAAACGTATTTTCGTTCAGGAATACACATGTAGTAGTATTTTTACATAGTATAAAATTATAGAAGACACATTGATTTGCTTTGAGTATACCAATGACATTCTATACACAATAATTATAGCATTCGCCATTGGCATAACTTTGTAAGCAAAATAATACATTTGTATTTTAAGGAGGACAAGGTTTCACCGCTAACAAACAAATATAAATATTTCTCTTATTCTTAGGCAGCTACACACAAAAAAGACAACAACCTAGCAACTAAAATAATAAGGACGATATACCAATGAACACCGAGCAGTAATTTCTCTGAGGTAGACATGGATTCGGTAGCAGAGACCATGGGTAGGTATGGGTAGGTACTATTCACGAATGCCCTTTTGGTGAATTGGACAAGCAAATTATGTAGACCAAACAAGCGAAAAAAAATTGTTTAGACGTATTAGTTAGGGTATAATTTTTTACAAATCGGACATAAATACAAATGACTTTTGCTACTAGTGCCTAAAATATAAATGTTTTTTTAAACCTTAATTTAATGTATTCATTAATCAGCAGAGGTGGCGTAAGGCGTGGGCGTTGTGGGCCACCACCCACGGCCTTGCGGTGCGAGTGGCCTCGCGCCACACAGACGAAAAAATTAAAATGTATGGAAAATCTAAAAGTACACCCCATAAGGCTTTTCTTATAATAAACAAGTTGTTGAGAACATCAGAGGGCCTCGCGAAATATACCTTACCCACATTAAGTTTAGGTCTTGCGCTGCCACTGTTAATCAGTATAAAATAAACACTAATTTTGAACAAAACGGTTTCATGAACTTAAGAAGTATACCTACGTTTCCAAGAAATACGAGTTTAATAAATACGTAGACCTGGGCCTATATTCTACTGCGTTAAAACGATATTGCTTTTGACGTGTTTTAGAATCGTTTTTGACTCGGCCGGCGACTCGTGGCATTTAGGTAGCATTTAACGTTTCTGACAGATTAGTGATGTAACTATATTTTTCTGTACAAGTCAAAAAAATCTATCGAAATTAATCTCGATCTTTCGACTTCGACTGACGTGATGGGTAAAATAAATCATTCTTCTGTAACGTTGCAGCGTATTTTTGTTGGTATCCTCTTTAATTTCAACTTCTTTATTTTGTAATAAGGTAGGTATTAATATTTTTTTATTGTAAGATATTCTGGATTTTTGATAATACTATTTCTAGCTTTTGATTACCTTTTGCAGTCTCAATAATGAAAGTGACTTTTCACCTTATTTTTAGGTATTCATTTGTTATTTTATCTGGTCTGAAAAGACACTTGAAAAAACCGGGCAAGAGCACGTCGGACCATGCTCAGTGTAGGGTTCTGAAGGCGTTAAGTGCTACAAACATAAAAATCAACAAGTACCTAATAACTAATTTCTATTTAAAGTCAATTGGTGCCGTCTTGGATGATAGCCCTTTAAAGCTTAATATTTCATGCATATTCATGGCGACACTATAAGGGTTCCTAGTTTGACTACGGAAGTACGGAACCCTAAAAATGTGTCTCATCACTAGTGCTACCTAATTGCCACGAGTCGCCGAAGTTTAGCCGTAACTGTGAAGTACTACATAAGAGTTATCAAAACGTTGAAGGACTATAAGGAAACATGTCAAAGGCGATATTGTTTTTAGGATTCCGAAAACGGCGAAACACACGAGCGTGGTTACGATCATAGTTACTCGTACTATTATCTATTCTGTGTCATAGACGTCATAGTATAAACTCTGAAGAAAAACAAAAAGTACTTAAAATGGTCAAGTGAGAATCAGCGCCAGCTCGCTGATTTGATTTGAAATCGAAATAAAATCGGGATATACCTACTGCGTTGCGGTACGGAACCCTCGGTGCGCGAGTCTGACTCGCACTTGACTGTTCTTGTAAGTGGCGGGAGCTGCTCCTCTAAGCCCCTCTTGTCCCGAGCACTCCCGCGGACAGATCATCGCTTTGTCTTAATTCGGTTAATAGCAGGTGCGTCAAAGTTCATTATAAAATTGCAAATTAGATTATTGGAACTCCGAAAATGTATCTAATACCATTTTACATCATAATGATCACTCTTCATAATCAGTATTAATCAACACCTGTTTATTTTCAGGATTTAATATCCAAGTGGTAAATAAGGTTAGGTTAGGTTTGGTTTGTTTTATAAACTTCCTAAAATAAGAATTGTTTTAGTAAAATTCACTTTAGGAGTTGCGATAATTATGATATTATCAATAAGAAAATATGAATAAAAAAAATATGAGCAACTTTTTTCGGAGATATGATGTGTATAGTCACAAATCGTTATTTGAATAAAAAATCGAAAAACCAAATTTAAATGGGCGTTTTCCAAAAAAAGTGTACATCGTTAAAGACAAAATTAAGAAAACTTTACCTTTTCCATTTCGTCACGAAATTTAACGTATCTAAATGTATGGCAAATTTTCGTGACGAAATGGAAAAAGTTAAATTTTCTTAACTTTTTCCTTAACGATGTACATTTTTTTTGGAAAACGCCCAAATGAGTCAATATGGACCCGGTTATAGACTAGAAGATAAGAGGTTTTAAAAGTTATAGTAAATACTTCTTATGGCCCTAAAGCTTAAATGAAAGTACCTATAAAAGTTAGTTAGGAGCATGAATTATGATGATTATAGAAATGAAGTACCGTAAAATGCTGCAACTTTGCACGGATTTTGACGTTTTTTCCTTATATCTGTGAAACAATTTGTCTTATGTGGTTTAATGAGTATTAGTCGGAAAACAGACCCTATGCCTCGCCAAATTAGACTCAAATATCAGTAGGTAATCATACAATATTTCCTAGTTATAAGCATTTAAAGTGGCAGGCAAAGTTTTAGGCCTAAGACGTAACTTTGCCTAGACGGTTATCTCGATAAATAACGTTTTACTATTTATAATAATATTTAATTGTGTACATGAGACATTGTGCTTGTCCCTGGCAGTCAAATTATTGCTATAAGCTTTATGTTTTTTTTTCACAGGCAATAGGCAATGTTGTACCAGGTTCCACGAACTTTCCATACAAAAATATCGGCAACTGTAGGGTTGTGCCAAAAAAAGATTGTTATTTTTTTAAAAATGTGTGTGAGCGTAGGAACACAACTGAAAGCTTTGGTATTAAAGAAACATCAGTCTTAAAAAACTTAATTTTTGGTACCTACTAAAAGTACGCCCAGGTATGGATATTTAAATATCTCGACTCCGATGCACTTAAGAGTATTACATTAAAATATGTTTATTTTGACTAATTCTATAATAATTTACGACTTTTACGGTTAGTACCTTGAAATTGTATGACTTTTACAAATGACAACACTTTTACCCAAACCAGTCTTGAGTCAATTTGACTCGAAAATCGATTTGCAAGATTTGACTTAACTAGCATTGCAAGTTATTAAAAAGCTAGTACCTAATAAATTAACTCACTTAAGCAATTTAGGCACACCTATTTTTACTCTTATCTGTTCATTTATAAAACCCAGCTAGTGACAGCCCTAGACCCAGGCAAAATTGTGTCACTCAAGTTTCCAGAACACTGTCCAATATTGCCTACTACGTTATTATAATGAAATCGTGTCCTATTCTTGAAAATATTAGACTTACGGAAAATAGACAATATTTACTTACCCTGGGACGCACCTACTCTACTTCTCGAAAATCACGTTCCTTATACTTAAAATTTTAAAAGTTGTGAGACACTAAAAATATGCAGCCACTCCCTCCAACTTATGACGCACAACTGGCGTCGCAACAATGGAGTTACCAACGTAAAAAAATTAAAAATGTGTTGCCAGAATAATGAAAATTACTACCAAATGGTAAAAAACAAGAAAAAACTGAGCAAATGCGAGATATCGTAATTTAAACGAAATAGGCAAAATTGAGCTTAAACGGCAAAATTGCAGCATTTTACGGTACTTACAACAGCACCTGATTTTATAGCAAGTGAATTGTTATAGAAAATAACTTTAGAAAAATGTAATCATAGCCTTTTATTTTACATAAGGGGATAACCGTCCGTGTGGTTGCCGGATTAGAGAATAGTGCCACTCCATGTCTTCCCGTGGATGTCGTAAGAGGCGACTCAGGGAATAAGGGCTTGTAGTATTGTTAGGCGATGGGCTTGCAACCT
Organism: Acleris holmiana; assembly: GCA_949316455.1. Taxonomy (NCBI): domain Eukaryota; kingdom Metazoa; phylum Arthropoda; class Insecta; order Lepidoptera; family Tortricidae; genus Acleris; species Acleris holmiana. The sequence continues at coordinate 5,639,313 of OX438777.1, read as the reverse complement.
GTCACTAATACACTAGTAAACTTCTTGGCCTGATTGTGCAAAATGTGGTTACAGAATTATCAACAAGTCTGTTTAGAGTTGTTGGTATTTCTGTAGCTCTGCCTACCCCACTCTGGGAATGAAGGCGTGATGTTATGTTATGTTAGGGGATAACGATAGAATCCTGTTACAATATAAATGTTAAATGTCGTTGTAACTTTTTTTTCAAGTAGAAGAGGGCAGTCTACTTGTTCGCCTACCAGGGCCCGTAACTTGGTCGCCTTTATCGATGTGGATAAGCGTCGATAACACATCTGTCACTTTCTGACCAGTACGTCAGTGCGATATGGATAAAGAGAATAAATCCCTCTTCCTCAACATCCTGCGCTCGTTCAAACGTAAAATAACCTATTTGCATAGTAGACACTCGAAGTAAAAAGTTATATTACAAGGTTGCCAGCATACGAAGCATAATAATGTACTCTGGAGATTTATTGTCAGGGACGTACGATTTATAAGGAGCGGGCGACAGGAGGGTAATTGATTCTTTGCACTGGCAACTTTGCATATACCAAGGTAGAACGGTGAATTTGAAATTCTTCTCAGGCTAGAACATTAATTTAGAATAAGCTAGTCAGGTTGCAGAGAATATAAAGCGCGTATCGTAGATTGTGGAGTAGCTGAGCTCATTCTCATTTCGGTATTAAGCTATGCATTAATGTTTTTTTATGCACGGCTAGCACATGTCGCCGCGCGAGATAGACTACCCCTCATTGTCTAATTAGAACGATCAGAAAAATACAGGTAGTGTGTAACTCGCGCGCTATTATGTGCTAGCCGTGCTTTACGTTATGGTTGGCGCAGTAACGAAGGCAAAGAGGAGAGAGATAGTAACCCTTGCTTCGCTGTAAAGAATGGTTTGTGGAATATCTAATCGCATTTAATAATCGAGCATGGTGAATGGAATAAGGTTAACGGCCTGGCTACAACTTTGTCGAAGGCTGAAGCGGTGACATCAAACGAGGAACAAACAAATACATAGAGATGAATATCAGGCCATTCATGTTCTGAGTTAAAATATTAATGTTCGCCGGTCTTGGTCATATTTATGAATACTTAAATAGTAAAAATAAGTACTTATTGGGTATATTTAAGTACTTGTCTTTAAACATAGGTAAAATAAATAAATAAATATCCGGGGACAATATCACACAAATTGGCCTAGTCCCAAACTAAGCTCTAGGCAACGATAAACATACTTATACAGAGAAATAAATACTTAAATTCATAGAAAACACCCAAGACCGGGACAAATAGTGCCTTTACCGGGATTTGAATCCTAGCTTCGTAGGCAGGGATACTACCAACTAAGCTAACGTGTCGCCTAAACATCGCGCGGCTTGCATGTGACAGTACCTACGCGCTGCAAGCCACCACAAGCAAGCTCGACAAGTCGGTTTAGTCAGGGTAGCGCCGTCATGGCAAGCCTCAGCGGCAATAGGTATCAGAAACTCCGGTCGGAGTCGAACTACTGTCAGGGTTCTGCTTGTATTGACTGAAGGATTGTACTACACGTGGATAGGTTTCTTTAATTTTTAGGGTTCCATACCCAAAGGGTAAATATAGGCCCTATTACTAAGACTCCGCTGTCTGTCTGTCACCAGGCTGTATCTCATGAACCGTGATAGATAGACCGGTGAAATTTTCACAGATGATGTATTTCTGTTGCCGCTATAACAACAAATACTAAAAACAAAATTAAATAAATATTTAAAGGGGACCCAATACAAAAAACGTGATATTTTTTCCTTTTTTTTCTCGAACTTAATACAGACACCGTGATTGTATAGATAATGGTACGGAACCCTTCTTGCGCGAGTTCGACTCGCACATGGCCGGTTTTTTTAATAAGTAGCTACCTAAGCAAATATAATACCATAGAGAAACCATAAACTAAATTTTGTTATGTATCTACACTTATCAATTACTAAAGACACTATGACTCGTGGCTAATCAATGGCAATTGTTAATCAAAAAATTGATTAAGCATGATTGCGGAAATATAATGAGTTTAATTAAATCTTACAGATAGTTCTGTAACTCGGGCTCAGTTCAATCAGTTCTTGTAGCACGAATTCGAAATGGTCGGGTCCGTTCGTGTATGGAAAGGTAGGATAAAGGCACAGACATAATAAATACAAGTAGGTATAGAACAGGGATGATGCGGATGGAGATGTGGGATATGTGGGTAAAATATTTTTAAAGATACCATTTAGGGAAAATGAAAATAATGATTTTCAAGTCATACTTAATTGTTTTTGCCTAAAGTTCCAGTGAAGCCTTTCGGAACGTTCTGTCCGTTTCCCAAAACACCCGTTCCCAAAACATCCGTTCCCATCATACCATTTTCCTAAATTACCCGTTTCTCAAAATATGCGTTACCTAAATGATCCGTTTCTCAAAATATGCGTTTCCCAGAATATGTCTTAACCAAAAGATCCGTTTTCCAGATCAGTCGCCCAAAAACACACAATATATCTATGTGGTACGATATATCTCGAAGTGAATTCTGATGTTCCGGGAAACGTTTTTCTTGGCATAAGGGTGTTTTGAGAAACGTTTAGGCATCTTGGCATAAGGGTGTTTTGAGAAACGTTTTTCTGGGCATAAGCATAATATGAGAAACGGCTCTAATGGAATGGATGTTTTGGGAACGGGTGTTTTGGGAAACGGACAGAACGTTCCGAAAGGTGTGTTATAGGTCTACCAGAATCTGATGGCATTTTTAAAAGTAAAAAAACAGTGATTTTCATATGGCAACTGTCAACTGGCGGCAGTGTCAAATTGTTTGTTTACCGTTGCTAACATTTTGAAATTCGTTTCAACTATTGTTATCTGGGGGGGGCCATTTGCAACGTTAAAAGATGGCGGACGTGTAATTTGTTTTAGACTTTAATTTTTGGGTAATTAGGTGTTCAAAGTTCTTTTCTGATAGTGATTTGTACTTTTTATGCCTTTGTGTCGCACAGTGATTGAAGACTTGGACTTATTTCGTGTATCTGGCATCTTTCTTCTCGTTTCAAGTGGACTCGCAGTGGTGCAGAGGTTAAAACTATCTTGACCTCTGACCTACAATTCACCGTACAACGTTGCCCCCAATCTTCCTAGAGAAGATTGGATTGTGTTTTATTGCTATATTGATTTATAATTATATATACTTACTTGACACTGGCGAAATCACTTCACGTGGAAACGCCATATCCCCGCGGTAGTAGCTGTTCAAGTCGCCGCGGGGGCAAAGAAAGAAGAAGATTGTTATCTGGTGAAAAAGTCGAGAAAACCGCTTAGATCTTAAGCGAGGAATATTGTTTACAATGTGTATAATAAAATACTCGAAGAAGGAGGTATAAATCAAACACAATCTTCGATTTTAAAGCGTGTTGTGGAGTTGACTTATTTTGAAACGAACTGTTTTGATACTTTTAGGTTTAGGTATATTTTGTCTTACATAAATGCTACTTAGTAGGTACAGGGGTTCCCAGCACTACCATTCGTCGAATAATAACTAAGGGCACCTCTAATAATGGTAAATTGAAAACGATTTCATAAAGCAAGACATAATAATTGAAATGTTAGAAGAGAGATTTATCATAAATACTTCTCTCTCTTCATCGTCCTCAGCAGATGAAGAACAAGAAATGGAAGTAGAATTTTTGGAATCATTTTCTAGTTCTGGATGAGATTTTAAGTTATTTTTTATACTCAGTGTATTAAAATTTGTGAGAATTATAGTGTGTTTATTATTTTATTTGTGAGCAATAATCTATCTGTTCACGAATTGAGCTAATAAGTTTGAGTCATGGTATGTATGAAATTGTCCTCAGATATATTAAATTATTATCCTATACTGGGAGTTTAATGTAATAGACCTCTAGTGTACATACTCGTATTTTTTGTTGATAATCTTAAAAACATAAAAATTAAAAATTCGTCGAATCTTAGTGCCGTATTAATAAACTCATCTTGGGTGAGATGCCGGTCACAAGATGCGTCAAAGTAAACGTCAAACCATAGAACACTGTCATTTTTGATGCATCTCGAGACGAGCATTAGAGTTGAGATCAGTTTATTAATACGGCCCTTAAACTTCCTCATTTTTTTGAAGTTGGTTTAAAAATTACACAGTATCAATACCGTTTAGTCCAATTTCCCCAGTATTGCCATCTACAATTTTTTATATCCCCATTTGCCATGAGATTCTGGTAGACCTATACAACTGAGATCTCCTTCTTTTATAGACAAAAACTTCATAGACAATATCACTTCACAGAATTTTAATTTTATTTCAGGTTATATTAAATATGATTCATGTAGGTTAGGTTAGACTTGTAACCATCACAAGATAAAATGAAATCAACACGGGTTCAGCAAAAATAGTTTTCTATGAAATGAAAATTGTGTCCGTAATAGTGTTTATGAAATGGGTAAACCGTTACAACTACATACAATAGGTTCCTTACTTAAGTTTTTCACCTATAAGTGCCATTAACATTACGACATTTAAAGTTATGAATAGTTTTTTATGACTTTTGACAAATACATATATGACTCGCGAAAATCGGAACTAAAAATGACAGTTTCTAATATAATGGCGATTACGCGATTAGTGTTGTTTCAACTTTCAAGACTAGGTTTGAAAACATTTTTCATTATTAACAACAGCAACTTCAAGATCTTCCCAGCTAAGACCAGTCGAGGAAGCCTCTTTTTCAACTGAACGCTTCCAGGTGGTACGAGGGCGGAATATTCACTATATTTTATCTGATAATGTATATTGTATCTGACTCCAACTGAAATCAGCGCTAGGTCTTTGTATCATTAAACTGAGTTGACTAGCCTTTTTGGGAATAGTATTGTATAATTCCGTTTTTTCTTAGCTCCTAGTACCTAGAAAGAAGAATGACAAATACATTTATTAACTGCACACATACGACATACAGAAAAAAGTAAAAACAGAAAACAGCAATAAAAAGAGCTTAGTGAGTGTGTCTTCACGGCAGTGAAGCGGACACTGGCTCAGCATAACGCTGAGTGTTCAACACCTACAGCACTGATTTTCAGCCAGCTCAGTTTGTGACAGACGGACGGCACGCCAAACGAATAAATATAATGAAGGAAAATAAAACTGTTAAACAAATACTTATAAGTAGTAAGTGACTAAGTAAATACCAAACCACCTGCAGAAAAAGAATTAACAAGAAAAACGAAGAATTTAAACTATAATTTGCGGACAAAGTGCTGGTTGGAAATTATATTTTTTGGAGCGTCAACAAATAGCCTTTAAGCTTACGCTTAAAGGAGTACTTGCTATGCGCTCATTGGATTGGAGGGGGAGATCATTCCAGCACTTGGACGCCGCGAACTTGAAACTACCCCGAAACGCCGCGGCCTACCTATGTTTAGTTATACATATGTTTGCTTTATATTCAAATAGCGACTCGCCAGCGGCTTCGCCCGCGCAATTTTTTTTTCTTGGCAATACTTTTTTATTTTTGTAAAAAAAAATATTTTTTTTTAGTAAAAAGTATCCTATGTTACTTATAGTAGGTACCTCCCAGAATATGTGTACAAAGTTTCATGATGATTCGTCAAGTAAGAAGAAGAAGTTGAGAAGCAAGCGGATAGTAAATAGATGGATAACCAGATTCATTTATATCCTGAAGCCTTAGTACCTCATGACCATCAAAATACATATATCATACAGTGTGATTTGATGCATAACTATGTGATAATACTTACATGTATATATTTAAATTAAAGAGTTTTAAACAATCAAGCACTAATAATTAAAAATCAAAAATAATTTTACTGTATATCTTCACTACAATATGAATTTAATTTATACTTCAGTCTAAGTAACACGTGGCCGGGTATGGTAACACCAAAAATTGAAAAATCGAGAACAATTGAACTTCACTGTATTTCGTTTATTCCCCCTATTCCCTGTAGTCTTACCGCGTAGTCTTACCAGTTGGACTACTGGGAATTTCCTTCCCAGTAGATTTACTGGTAGTAAGACTTCGCAGATGTCATTTTTATCCCATTAGTTTTACTCTGTTAAAATGTATAAATCATAGACCTCATACTTGATAGACAGTAGCTTTATTAAATCTAAGAAGAAAAATAAATAAAATGCATTTTTTCCTAATGACAAACAATAACAAACTCAAAGACAAGTACAGTCGAGTTCATAAAATATTTAAACATAAGTATGTTTTATTTATATAAATTTTTAAATAATAAATGCATGCAATTTCCTGCAATAATAATGACAGGTGACAAAATATACACGTATTTATGAACTCGACTGTACCCAGTAAGTAACTACTTAATTGACCTATTTCATCAACGTAACTTTTCCAAAAAATGACCAACGCTTATCTCTCCACTAATTAAGGGGGCACCGAGCTTTTTGCGCTCATTAACTTTAGGTATTTTATGCACTCTGTGTATGTGTGCGTATAGCACACCAGCAAGGAGCGAGCCGGAGCCATGCGCCGGCCGCGCGCCGCGCCTGACGAGCCGTGCGCCGGTCCACTAGGCGCGGAGGTTGCTACCAATGTTTACAAAATAAAAAAACATAATCGATTCCGAATACTTTTATTCAAATATTGACTATAAGAAGTTAAAAACTTTTTTCAGTCTACATTTTTTTTTAAATTTGTTGTTTACTGTCGGTAGGTAAGGTAGGATTGAATTACTTGTATTGTTGAGGTACAGTCACATCACGAGATTGTTGAGCCACTCTAGAACCCACTCACAGATAGATAGATAATTTTTAATTAATGTCGTTTGTACATCTATGGTGTATTTAGCTAGTGTTAAGTTATTTATAATATTTATTGGGCAAATTGTTCGGCTAAAGAGAATAAATCATAAGTAAAAGCCGTACATCTTCCAATCGGCCATCTTCCCTCTCCGAAGGTTACCGGGAGAACCCTTTCATAGAAAGTTGACGGTAAATTTTGACGTAAATAATTTCTTTTGCGTGACTTGACGCTGTCATTAGGACAGAGTTCTATGGTGGCTCAACAACCCCGTGATTTAATGTGACTGTATATTGAAATTAAATAAAACCTAATTACCTTTATTGACAATATTCTAAGCACAAAATAAAGTGAACTCAATACCTAATGTAAAGTAATAAGAACGGCTGAGTAGGGCAAAAATCCCAGTCATGGACCCTTTCTTCAAGATATTATTTTTAACTGACTTCAAAGAAAAGGAAGTTCTCAGTTTGACCTGTATGTATGTATGTATGTTTGTCCGTGATTATCTCACGTTTGGCTGAACCGTTTTTAATGCGGTTTTCAGAAAAGTATTTGTTTCACATAGGAGAAGGTTTTGGTATTTTAACCGTCTTTAAAAAAAAGGATCTTAGTTTGTACGAATGTTTATCCATGATTATTTCCGCAAAAACTTCAATGTCTGATTCTGATCACTATAAAGTATAAAATTAAATTGATGTTTTAAAAAACTAAAAACTTAAAGCTGCTGTATCAATCACATATTTAGAAGTTCCTACTTAATGTTTGTATGTATATAATGTAATGAATAATGTACGCAGGTATCTTTAGAAAAAAATATTAGGACATAAGAAACAACAATAATCAATATCGGATTTTACTTCACGGCATTATTTTGTCTGTGTGAGTAAGCAATGTCATTGTCTATTTCTCCATCCAGTGAAAGACAAAAAATTTGGTCCATTGGCATCCTGTAATAAAACAGAACGTTTTGATTTAACTATAATTTATTTATTAACAGAATTAGTTTTTGGATGAAATTTTGTAATCCTCATTCTATAAAAATAATTCGTATTTGGGACTTACAATTCCATTGTGTGGTAAATTTTATAATCGATGTCAACCAATTCATTTACTCTGTAAATTGAAAAAATATAAAGATAATGTGAAAATTCATACTAAATTTATTAAAATGTTTTCCTATACACCTCTTACTATTTTTACGCATACCTCACCGGTTCATTCGGTACCTAACTCTTCGCTTTGTAGCGAAGTGCCAACAACTGGAACATTAACCCTATAAATAAAAAAATATGAATAATTTTGCAATTTTACTCATTTGTTGAAATATAGTTGTTAGGTACTGAGTATTCTTACGGAGTATTCTCTTTGTATTCAGATTTCTGGAGATGTCTTGCTCTAGAAATATTGAAACCATCCCAAGAAGTAACAATATTATATAATTAATTATAGTAAAAAAACCTCGGGTCGTTCTAAGAAGCTTGTTTTGCCTGTAAATGTGTTTTTTTAGCTAAATTACTTTTATATCTTGGTAAATATTCACCATAGAAGTGTATTTTTTATATACCTACCTACTAATTGAAAGAACTTCGCGTGTTGTTGAAAATTACTTGTGTAAATAAACCAATTTTGGCCCAAAACATCAAGACTACAACTAAACGATTACAAAGTCTTAGTAATACAAATCGATACATCTCGAAAATCAGTCTATGTTGCTACCGATTTATTTTCTCCTCCCTTAGCGTGGCATTTTGACAACTGTCAAATCAGGTTTCTTAGAACTACTCCACTATCAGTAGGTTTACGATTTTAACTAACTTCATTTCTTCACGCAAGCGTTTAGCATTGTGCTTTTGCCAACCCCTTCTCTTCCTTTCTTGGTTGTGTTTGTTCCCCATTTAAAATAAAGTGAATAATCACAAAAATCGCGATAAACGCAACCAACCACCAAGCGACACAGCCTCCACGTCCGACGGCCGAAGCCTGACTAATGCGGACATGGGGGAAACGTGACGGCTCTGGCTAAAATGGACGAAACGCGTGCGAATTTAGGTATTTCCTTCATATTAGTAAAATAAAAACACATTTTCAAATCTAAAGTGATGAATATATAGAAGACGTGTAGTTTTGTTGTAAATCCAAAACTGATGATCTTCCGTGAAGTAATTACGCCGTACTAAGTGTTTATTTTGTTATGTAGAGGTATCTTTGGATGTGTTTTCTATCGAGGGAAGTACAAGTAATCGTGTTTCTAAAGTATATGATAAATAGAGTGATTCCTTAAATATCTTACATATGAATTGCATAACTAAAGCTTCAGTAAAAACAATGCAGCAGGCGATCAAACGAACGCATTTTTTTCGTAATTACGTGTCGTTGCCTCGGCGCACTCTTAATTGCATTTGTGCATTCTGAATGAACCGGTCGCGTTCAATGTAAACATTGTGTCTTTTATTTTCAAAAGTAAAAGCCGGGCATTTTTCAATCGGCCATCTTCCCTCCCCGAAGGTTACCGGAATCCCCTTTATTACATTTATATCACACATTTCACTAAATTTAAAATAAATTACACGTATCTTCTATTGAATATTTACTCAATCGAGTCAACAGATATCGCCACCTGTTAGAATCCTTTGGAGCTAACAGATATAGCGCCATCTATTGAATATTTACTCAATCCAGTCAACAGGTATCGCCATCTGTTAGAATCCTTTGGAGCTAACAGATATAGCGCCATCTATTGAATATTTACTCAATCCAGTCAACAGGTATCGCCATCTGTTAGAATCCTTTGGAGCTAAGAAATAATTATGACTGTCAAGTAATAGACAAATAATTTGCAATAAAATAATATTGCGACTATAAATTGAAATGTAAGCTATCCTATCTTTCAAGTTGGGTCGCTTTGCACACGGTGTGCAAATGAAATATAAAATCGGTTCAGTAGTTTAGGAGTCCATCGCGAATAAACAACGTGACATGCTATTTTTATATATAAAGATATTTAACTACCCGAACATATGTTTCATTCATTCATTCGTTTATCTCTCTAACCTTTTTTTTCCAGTGCTGGCGGTTGCATTGATTTCTATGTTAGTACCGCACACCCTTGGCAATGGCGACGACGTTGATGTTGAATCCTGGGTCTCAAAAGATCGATTGTTTCCAACAGATCCTCTTGAATATGAAAATGTAAGAAAGGTGAGTTACTTACATACTGAAATGAGTACTAGCTGCTGCCAGTGATTTCGCCCGCGTAGATGAATTTAACATAAACTATGTATGACACAAATAACGTGGCTTTCTATTGGTAAAAGAATTTTCAAAATCGGTTCAGTAGATCCACAGATTACCCTCTACAACCTTACAAACTCACAAACTTTACCTCTTTATAATATTAGTATAGAGAACCTACAATATTAACACTTTTTGACATTGTCTCGATAAAACTTAGAAACTGCAGAATTTCGAGATAGATTTTCTTTCCTCTTAGTCTTCTTGCTGTTGACTATAAAACCACAACTTTAAAAAAATGGTTTACCAGAATTGAAAAGTCGAGTAGGTACTCAACTCATCGTCAAAAATCATCGTTGAAGATCGTAGGGTTCCAAAGATTCAACTAAAACCATTCAAAAAAGGTGTCCGATTTAAAAAATAAATGTATTTTCATGTATCATAAATATCATAATTCATAGTTTTAACCTTGTTATACCCGGACCCGGTGTACCACAGCTGCACAGGAGGTACATAATCAAGGCAATTTAGTTTAAACTATATCTAAGTTACATTAAAGTTCATTTTTATTTGTTTAAAATCTAAAAATGGCATTTATAGGCAAAAGCAACTGATCTTTATTTCCTTGCTTGTAGATTCAAATTTCAACTTACTTTAGGGTGTATTTTGCGCCTTATTTAATTTGTTAGTTACGCGGTATTGCACTATCACCCACGATTGATATTTAACCCGTGCAAAACAAAAGCAAACATATTATAATTTATTTAAATATTATAAAGACCATTGTAATTTTAATACCAGGTACCCTAGATTGGTTAAACCACATTCAAAAACAAAATTATTTGGTAAAATTCCTAACTGTATGGCAGCGAGTATTTACAATAGATTGCACAACGTAATAAAATACCTACCACTGACCAAATTTAAAAATGTACTAAAAAGATGGCTTACCCAAGAGTGTTTTTACTCTGTAAGTGAATATTTCGACTAGTATATTTATACATCATAATGTGGCATGGTTTAATTTATTTAAGTACATTTTGACAAATGAGTAATTGAGATATTGACATCCTGTAAATATTTCATGAAATTATTAATTTGTATAGATTCAAGTTATAATTGTATTGCCCTTAATTTTTTTGCATGCCATCTACTGGCGAAATGTGTAGAACTCTGTAATCACTTACCAACGTATGTGCCACATTTTTTGCATAAATAAATCTTTACTTACTTAGGTACTAATGTTTTAAATCTGTTTTAGTCGCTACTGGCTATGCCTATGACTAAAGATGACACTAGACGGCTTGATACAAGAAGAGCTAATCCACCTACCATCAGTTCCAGAAGTCGGGTAGAGCTGGGACCTGGGATGTTTAAGTCAGCAATCCTACGATATCCTCCCAAGTACTTCCAGAACAAACTTAAATATCTGATTAAGTTACAGAATAGAGAAGTTAATCGGGGTACATTGGCTCCAAAATTAAAGTAACATTCAAGATTATGTGTTTTTTTCTTCGTTACGCTTCAGCCTGAAATAGAAAGCGCATCGGCCTCGGTCTCTTTTTATCCAATCGGTTAAGTATCAAGAGTGAGAGGGATGGGGCTGCAATACGTGACTCGTGGTATTCTATTATCTAGTATTCTCTTTAGTGCCTAAGTAGAATACGTACCCGGTGTATTTTGTATGGGATTTATTGATCGAGATCCGACGCATTGAATGTTGTTGGGTTTTACAAACTAGATATAAAGTAAAGATATTTCGGGGGATATTCTCACACAAATTGACCTAGTCCCAAACTAAGCTCTAGGCTTGTACTATGGGTACTAGACAACGATAAACATACTTATATAGAGGAATATATACTTAAATACATAGAAAACATCGCTCATTCGCGCTCATCACAGAAATATCTGCCTGTACCGGGATAAGAACACAGGACCGCTGGATTCAGACGCAGGGTCACTCCCAACTAGGCCAACGTGTCGTTAACAAAGTGAAACGGATTGTGTAAAAACAAATAATATTTGTTATATAGGGTGTCTTATACACAGGGTGTCCTCTATTTAGAGGTCCACAATTAACCTGCAGTATACACTCCCGCGGACTTATTAGGAGAAATTAATAAGTCCATACAAGATATCAATCACACAAGAGGACAATCGGTTAAAAAGTATTTTCTCTGGTGGACATCGCGCTTCTGCCAAGTCCCTGTATATAAAGACAAAGCCTTTATGTACCTTAGAAGCTTAAAATGGGTCTAGTAAAAGTCTATTTCGATTTAACCTCTCATGTGCTTGAGGAGCAGATCTGCTCACAAAATTGGAATATCTTTTTGTAATTTTTTCAAGCTTTTTTTTCGGTTTATGGGTTGGCCCAAAAAGTTGGCCACGCTAACTCGTTTCTATGAAACGTTTCCTTTGGGACACGAAAATTAGCCATACATTTTTAGGGATAATTTTCGTGTCACAACGGAACTTTTTTCACTTTTGTAGTTTGTATGGTTAACTACGCTTAACTATGGTCCAACTATTTGGTCCTTACCCCTATATCGTAATCTGAAGAGACTATAACTTGGTAAAAATATTTACCTATTGCATACGAGAAGTTAATGAGAATGAAATTATATATTTACGTCTTGTTTTTCATGCTATTTTCGACAATAAATTTTATGAATTATGAGGATTATAACATAAACAAAAAAAACTACCCGAGTAGGCAGTCGGATTTATTAAAAACGCTTTTTTTAGACTTGTCCTACCTTACTTTGAGATATCCATTAAGTCGCACACAAGCGGCATATTAGAGTACTTACACACGAGCAGTAAATTAATAAAACGCAGTGAGACCGTAAATGCTATCAATTTGTTTCAATGGCTCCCGGAGCGTGACAAAGATTCTATACAAACAGAAGCTACCGAAGAAAAATCTAGGTAGGTACTTTATATTTCTATGCTTGTATGTACCAAAAAAAGTTTTTGAAAAAAAAAATCATTTTTGGGAAAAGCTTTTGTTGCCAACTATATGTTACTAAGTGAGAATATAGCATATGTTACTAAGTGAGGATATAGCATATGTTACTAATTGAGAATATAGCACATGTTACTAAGTGAGGATATAGCATATGTGACTAAGTGAGAATATAGCATATGTTACTAAGTAACAATATAGCATGTTACTAAGTGAGAATATAGCATAATTATGTTACTAAGTAACAATATAGCATATGTTACTAAGTGAGAATATAGCATAAGTTACTAAGTAACAATATAGCATATGTTACTAAGTAACAATATAGCATGTTACTAAGTGAGAATATAGCATAATTATGTTACTAAGTAACAATATAGCATATGTTACCAAGTAAGAATATAGCATATGTTACTAAGTGACAATATAGCATATGTTACTAAGTGACAATATAGCATATGTTACTAAGTGAGAATATAGCATATGTTACTAAGTGACAATATAGAATATGTTACTAAGGGAGAATATAGCATATGTTACTAAGTGAGAATATAGCATATGTTACTAAGTGAGAATATAGCATATGTTACTAAGTAACAATATAGCATGTTACTAAGTGAGAATATAGCATATGTTACTAAGTGAGAATATAGCATAAGTTACTAAGTAACAATATAGCATATGTTACTAAGTAACAATATAGCATATGTTACTAAGTAACAATATAGCATGTTACTAAGTGAGAATATAGCATAATTATGTTACTAAGTAACAATATAGCATATGTTACTAAGTGAGAATATAGCATAAGTTACTAAGTAACAATATAGCATATGTTACTAAGTAACAATATAGCATGTTACTAAGTAACAATATAGCATGTTACTAAGTGAGAATATAGCATAATTATGTTACTAAGTAACAATATAGCATATGTTACTAAGTGAGAATATAGCATAAGTTACTAAGTAACAATATAGCATATGTTACTAAGTAACAATATAGCATGTTACTAAGTGAGAATATAGCATAATTATGTTACTAAGTAACAATATAGCATATGTTACTAAGTAACAATATAGCATGTTACTAAGTGAGAATATAGCATAATTATGTTACTAAGTAACAATATAGCATATGTTACTAAGTGAGAATATAGCATAATTATGTTACTAAGTAACAATATAGCATATGTTACTAAGTGAGAATATAGCATAATTATGTTACTAAGTAACAATATAGCATATGTTACTAAGTGAGAATATAGCATAAGTTACTAAGTAACAATATAGCATATGTTACTAAGTAACAATATAGCATATGTTACTAAGTGAGAATATAGCATAAGTTACTAAGTGACAATATAGAATTCTACTTCAGTCCAGTATTTTTTTCAAAATTTATTCGTTGCAAATATACAAAAATTTCCAATTTACCCTCTTGATAATATTAATGTAGATTTATATCATTGTCTATTACCATCAGCAACACAGTTAACTGACCATATGTGAATCTTACCACCTTACAATAAGGCTCACAAGTGGTCAGTTAGCAATGATGCGGTTTGTACCCACAGTACAAGACTAGAGCTTAGTTATTGACTAGGTCAATTGGTATGAGAGTGTCCCCTGATATCTATTTATTATTCATTTATTTAAAGGTAATGGCAGACAGACGACGTTGTTGTGGTCGCATTGTACCGGGTGTTGTCTGTAATAGGAGCAATAAATTGAGGGATCGTCTCTACTCTATAAACCTAGCAACATTTTGTTCTACAATTTTAAAAAATATAATTATTTGTGATTTTTTCGAACAAACTAAATAGCATTTTCAATGTACTCCATCCAATAGTCTAGTTGACATCTACTGTCAGCCCACAAACTTCGTAGTATTCGCAATACATTGCACGCTTAGAAAATCTAAATTCATTAATATTTGGTTAACAATAAGTTATTTTAAAAAGTTGTAGAATAAATGTTGTTACGTTTGTGGTGTGGAAACGATCCCTAAATTTATTGCTCCTATTACAGGCAACACCCGGTATAAGGATAAGGACTTTTTTTAGTAGCGCCCAACTAATAACTCATTACATTAATCAGGGAAAGCATTATGTTATACACTTAAGTTACGCGTAATGCTTCCTTTATACGTTTGAACATTTCCCAAATAATAATGTTCTTATGTGATTAAACATAAGGGTAACTCACCTAGATAGGAAAGACCTATATTTGTACCACAAACTTCAATTTCATCTTATCCGCAAATATTGAGGCGCAACGCGCAACCTCTCATGTTTTTAAGCTGGAACAAATACCTGTGAGAAATGCAAATAAGAAGTAAAGTGCACGCTAGATGAAAATAAAAAGTATAAGCACTTCTCATATCCAACTGAGAGTTATATTTACCCATCCTAAGTAATCCGTGTGGTTGCTGGGTTAGAATAGTTCCACTCCATGTCTTCTCGTGGATGTGGTAAGAGGCGACTAAGGGAATAATGGCTTGTAGTACTGTAAGGCGATGGGCTTGCAACCTGTCACTAATACACTGGTAAACATGCCTACTTGTGCAAAATGTGGACACAGAATTACCAACAAGTCTTTTTAGAGTTGTGTTGAGTTCTGCCTATCTCCTAGGAATCAAGGTGTGACATTATGGTAGGGTGATCGAACCAGTAATTAATAAGGTCCAATGACGGACACTTGAATCTTATTTTACAGAAGATAAAGGTTATTCATTTGTTTTGCAATAATCAATTTATAACCTTATGATCTTTGAATTAAGATTAAAGTGTCCATCAAAGGTGCCTGTCAGCTTAAAGTGTCCAACGCTGGTGCCATCACCCTATGTAAGTAATCAATGATTTCGTAAAACAACAACAAGACTTTAGCAGAAAATTTGGTCAAAAGCATTTAAAACGGGTCACTTATTACAGAATTTCTATAGACAGTGACCCGTTTTCATTGCTCCTGAGTGTAGTTTGTGATAAAATAAGTTTCAGAGAAATTATAGATTCTATTATTATTTTGTCGGTAGTTGAAGTGGTACCCGGTTTAACTTTGATTAGTGATCTATCCCATTCTCACTTGACGGTAATACTCTTAGCTGTGGTAATTTGATAACGAGACAGAGGATGTAGTAGCTGACACAAGTAGTCCGTGACTTGTTTGTCGATCAGATATCATAGATATCATCGTAACATGTAATCTTAAATAAATAAGTATTAGAGGACAATCTCACACAAATTAACCTAGTACCAAAGAAAGTTTAGGCTTGTACTATGGGTACCTACCAGACAACGATTAACTTACAAACACTTACTTAATAATATAGAAACATATATTTGCCTTTACCGGGATTCGAACCCGGGACCGCTAGCTTCGAAGGCAGGGTCACTTCTCTACCAACTAGAGTAACGTGTCGTGTACCTGTGTAAAATATTTTAGTCATCGCATGCCACCTAAGATTATCTGGAAGAGAGCTGTACAAGCTTTATTGGTTTAGAGGGATAGAGTACAGCCCGTCTGAAATGAAACGACGCGCCCCTCCCACGCAATTCACGTAATTTAGACGTTTTTTATGTTTTTTTTTGGAAAATGGCGTGTTATGTTGATTAACGGCCGAACCCTATATTCAAACCGCGGATAGATAAGGCTTACTTCGGGTTGAAATTTGACATTTACCCCAAAATGTGTCAAATTTTAATCCGAAGTAAGGCTATCTATCCGCGGTTTGAATATAGGGTTCGGCCGTTAGTCAAGCTGAATTGTGACGGAGAAAAAAAATCTCGATTGTTTGCCCCCTCTGCGTCAATATACAATCTCTGCGGTAGGTACCACATGTCACACGCACTCGGTGGAAACTTCATTTTTGCAATTGAACACATGAGTTGAAGTAGGTGTTATGTAGCTCATATTTGTTTTACGATTTTATGACATAAATTGCCGTGTTAAGTCACTATTTCATTCATTACATCTTTAATGATATCACTTTAACTCTCGTGTAAGTATTTTAATTTTATCGACAGTTGTGTCGCACATGTGCTGACCGTCGGCGCTGCTTGCATTTTTCTATTTTCTCATCGCTTCAAAGTATAAAACAGAATCCCAGGGAGATCCAATCCGTAGTTCGGTTTCGGTCGCGTCTATATTAAGATCGCCTTCGGCCGGCCTCGCCACCATGCGTCCGCGCACACACGCCCGTCTCTCTACAAAAACCAAACGTAGTACATATTATATTTTTTATCGAAATCGACTTTTTCAAACGTAACACAAAATTGGTTTATGATTTGTGAAAGAATTCGCTGCGTTCCCACAGGATACGTAAGATGGTAAGTCTTTTTTGATGTTACGAGTGTCGCTATAAATAGAATTAGTATGATCTTGAATAGCTGGTCTCTTAGTTTCGATCGCAATATGCTCGCGTAGCTTTTGAAATTCCATCGTACTTTAAAACTAATTGGCTATTGTATATTTTCAGTTAGTGAAGTGAAAACGAAGTGAAATTAAAGCGGCGCGTGAAAAGTGAAATTTCTTCAAGATGAAGTTCACTATAGACGTCCTGGGCATATTCCTCAAAGTAGTGATTAAGGTTAGTGAATATTTAAGAATATATTTATTTAGGTACAACAATATTTTAAACAAGGTAATCTGTGAAAATTCTCATAATTTTTCATGGTTGCGTTACCTTCGACCTATTGTATTTTGGTCAAGGTAGTAGAACTAAACTTCCGTGTGGGCAACAATTCATGGTCTGCATATTAATTTTATTGAAGCTCATACGGTTCGGTGTTCAAATGATTATGTACCGTTTTACTTACTTATCTATGAATATAAATGAGTTCAGATTTTAGGTGATATCGAGCAAAGGTTTTTATTTTTTTAATTTAATAAAAAAAATGACATTATTGCGCTACCATGCAGAAAGAGTACAAATTTTAAATAAAATATAACGCTGTTTGCTTTAATAATATTTGTTATTTGTACAAAGTTTCATTTAAACATTATAGTATCGTTTATTTTCGCTTAATTTGTCAACACTGAAGTTGTCTAAGTATTCAAATTGTCTACTGCTGCAGTGCTTTTGAACTTAAAACTGTCGCCAAGATACCACCACTTACTCTGAGATAACTACTAATAAAAATACCCTAAAATACAAAATTATTTTTGAACTAAACATTAATTCACTCAAAAAACAATGTTACTTTGAATCTATTTAAAACTTGTTAAATTCATAATGTTACTTTACAAATTTAAGTCACGTTTTATGAACTGCATCATTTATCGGTAGTTACGTCACTGTGACTGTTCCATGGAGGACTTATAGCCGTATTAATAAACTCGTCTCTGATTAAATGTCCATCTCAAGATAAGTCAAAGTAAACGTCAAACCATAGAAAACTGACATTTTTGACGTATCTTGAGACGGGCATTTAAACCGAGATCAGTTTATTAATACGGGCCTAAGAATCAAGTTTGTCGATTGTACATATATTTTGATGAACCAAAGTAAACAATGGTAAACGTACACGTAAGTATGACTAATGAATTTAGCAATTTTTATCTAGGGCACTTACAGCGAAAATAATAATTTACGTCTAGGCTTAGGTTCAGTTTAATCGTGTCAAAATGTTTAGAAATTTCAGTCAAACCTCTAGATGTAATTGATCTTAGAAAACAGTGTTTAAACGTTATGTTTGGTATGGCAGTCTTTTTTTATTGAATTTCAAATTATAGTTTAAAGACTGTGGGCACACAGTTCATAAAAATAATTTGTAAATGAAATGTTAATCCAGACGAACTTAAACGTGTTAATGTGCTTTGATGTTCATATTACATAACAATAGGGACTTTTATGCCCTCGTTATGATTTTTTTGGCTCTTCGCCAATCTTGAACAGCGCACAGAGAGGAGCACGGAGTTTATAAGCTCCGCCTTTTGTTTGGTTTTAAAGTAAACAAGAATATACGCGAATATATTTGCAACTCCCTTGTCAAAATAAATGAATGATTATCATAAATATCTACCTAATTAACTAAATAAGTATCTTTTTTGATTATCAGGTGAGTAACGTTCTTTTTTGGTGCTTCTGGTACACCTGTAATAGTAAAATCCAGTTAGTTGTAAGCCAGTAAAATCTGTACCAGGAATATAAAAATCTAAAACTTAAACTAATAACTTCCACTCCCACTATATTTCTGCTAACCCATCATTAATTCGCCTACGACGACTGAATTCAGATTTCGCTTTTCAACCAAACCAACAGATGGCGCAGCCTGTATGTTAACTAGGTTACGGAAAAGATATTCAATATGATCACACATTTTGGCGATAAATTATATCATCTTATCTTACAGATACACTTCCACCCACTTAGGATCTTTCACGTAATTGCCCTCTTTCACACTCAGCTGTCCGAATGTGCTTTCCTCACAATGTTTTTCCTTCACCGTAAGAGCATCAGTTATTGTACCTACTTAAGTTAGAAAAACTTATTGGTACATGGTGATCGCAGGGGTTTGGACTCGGTATCCTACGATCCCGAGTCGACCCCCTTATTAAGCCACTAGACCACCGACGCTCTTAAACTTTGGCTTGGTAATGAACATCTTTAGAGCCCTTTTACACTAGCGTTTTTGCCGGTGGTTTCTCAGAGGAGCAGGAACGCGGCCGCAACGCTGCGAGCACGCGACCGAAACGCGGCGTGATTATGATAAGAATTTCAAAACGAGGCGTGCACAACGCCGTGCCGCGACGGATAAAAATCGCGACGTGCAAGACGCGTTTTGCAGTTTCTATCATAATCATGCCGCGTTTCGGTCGCGTGCTCGCAGCGTTGCGGCCGCGTTCCCGCTCCTCTGAGAAACCGCCGCTTGACCAAGGTCCGCCCGGATAGCTGCCACCATCTTATCTTATCCTTCCGTCAACCTGGGCCCGTATCATGGCCGCGTTTGTCGCGGTGGATAAAACACCCGTCACTTTCGCATTGTACTTGTCAGAAAGTGACGGATGTTTTACACACGTTAAGTCACGCGATAAAAACGGCCATAATAAGCTCCCTGAGATTCTATACGGTAAAACATTTCTGTTTTTGACGTGTTTACGTATTGTTAACGTTTTGATAGCTCTTATTTACTTGACAGTAATGGCGGCCGAGTAAGATACAATACCATTACACGTCAAAGGCTGGTTTTGCCGAGTTGATTAGAGTCCCTGTGACATTAGACACAATCAATCTTAGTCATTAAAGTTAAAAACGCATTTGTCTTACGATTGCAGTCTAAGATTGTATTCTTGAGAATGCAAATGTCTTTAATTTTCGAATTCCACGTACGTTTGCCAGTAGAAAAATATTCGTTTAAATCTGACAACTTTGAAAGGTAAAATACCTAGTTATTTGTGCAACAAGAGAGCGAAGTTGGTTTTTGCTGCGAGTGTTGATTTTGAATCCCGTGCAAGCGAAGGATTCTAGAATTCAATCACGAGCGTAGCAAGTGATTCTAGGTTAGAACCCTGAGTGCAGCGAGGGATTCAAAGACACGAGATGCAAACAACTTTGGTCTCGAGTTGCACACACAATTTTTCACCTCAGCAGGAGAAAATATAAACTTAAGGTAAAAAAGACAAAATCTCCCAGCAGCCCGCGCGCCGCACCACAACCACCTTTATATTGTGAACGAAAATTAAAAAAGTTACTTTGTCTCACGCTCGCAGCAAAATCGAATTATGCTCACTGTCTTTAAACAGCAGAACCACCCTTTTTGAGGTGCTGAGGTGAAATCTTATTTTTACGTTTCTTAACGTTTAGGTTATAAGTTGGCTCTATGGAATGACTTTCCATTTATGTTCAATTGTAATTAAAATAGAACATCAGCAATAATCCTTCACAATCCTTAAATTTATCAATCATCCTTCTAAAATAACCAGTCACATACTAAAATAAGAAATACATTTGTTCTCCATTGCCAAATCCTATGAAAGTAGCGTTAGCAAACAAATCTAAGTCAGAAACCCGGTGCAATTTGCAAGTGGGTTTATCCGGCAGCTTTGTGCAATTGATCCGGCCAGCCGGATCTACCCGGATGCTCGGGCGTGGAACACACGGGAATCATCATGGGTTGCCTCGCAGCGGTTCGTTTAGAGCGTTAATAACCGACTTAAAAACCGGGCAAGAGCATGTCGGACCATGCTCAGTGTAGGGTTCCGAAGCCGTTAAGTACTACAAACATAAAAATCAACAGGTAATAAATAACTTTCTATTTAAATTCATTTGGTGTTATTAAAACGACCTGGAAAATAATTAATGAAGAAACAGGTCGCCGAAAAAAGAACATTAAGGACTATCGTTTAAAAGTAGATGGTAAAATAATAGATTGCAATCCAGATATCGCAATTGAATTTGAAAAGTTTTTTACCGATATACCAGTGTCCACGACTAAGTGCTTGAACTCTTCGCCTGCGTCTGCCATTGTACTTTTAGAAGATAACGTGCCTGAATGCAGTATATACTTTGAATTCAAGCGCGTTACTGCCTTGGATGTAATTAAGGCATTCAACTCAATCAATATAAAGAAAACCAGTGACCTTTGGGGAGTGTCGGTCCATGTACTCAAATCCTTAATTGAAGTCATAGCATCTGACTTAATGGTCGTATTTAATCACTGTGTTGATTGTGGTGAGTTTCCTGATCTTATGAAACATAGTAAGATAATTCCATTATTCAAAACGGGTAGTACTTTTGACCCCACAAATTTTAGACCAATATCCATACTACCCACTTTCAGTAAAATATTTGAGAAATTGATTTTGTCACAGTTAGCGGAACATTTTCGGTATAATAATTTATTACACAATAAACAATTTGGTTTTACTCGGGGTCGCTCGACAACCGAAGCTGGTGTTGAGTTGATTAAAAACATTTTTAATGCCTGGGAAGGGTCACAGGATGCTTTAGGTATTTTTTGTGATCTGTCCAAGGCCTTCGATTGCGTTAACCATGACACATTGATCAGGAAACTACACCACTATGGAGTTAGAGGTACTGCGCTAAACTTAATAAAAACGTACTTATACGGGAGAATACAAAGGGTAGACGTGAATGGAGTACGATCACCTGGGTCATTGGTCTCAATGGGCGTACCACAGGGCTCAATATTGGGTCCATTTTTATTCCTCATCTACATAAATGACTTACCTTACCTTATAAAGGACAACCATGATATAGTCTTGTTTGCTGATGATACGTCACTTGTGTTCAAAGTTAAACGACAACAGCAGTTTAATGTCAATGTAAACAATGCTATATCAAAAGTAGTCGATTGGTTTAGTGTTAATAATTTATTACTGAATGAGAAAAAGACGAAATGTATAAAGTTCATGACTACTAATGTGAAAAATAGTCAAACTACTGTAACTATTAAAAATGACAAACTAGACCTAGTTAATGATACAGTGTTTCTTGGTATAACGTTAGACTCCAAGCTCCAATGGGGTCCTCATCTTGCTGGATTGGCGGGTAGACTCAGTTCTGCAGTTTTCGCAGTTAATAAGATTCGACAATTAATAGACTTAGATACCGCTCGATTAGTTTATTTTAGTTACTTCCATAGTATTATGTCATATGGTATTTTACTGTGGGGTAGTGCTGCTGATGTAAATAGCATCTTTGTTCTGCAGAAGAGGGCTATTCGTGCTGTCTACAAGATGGGCCAGAGAGACTCGCTTAGAGATAAGTTTAAAGAAATTAACATATTGACCATGCACAGTCAATACATTTATGAAAACATTATGTATGTTCATAAAAACATCGCTAAATTTAGAAAGAACTGTGACATACATAATGTTAATACCAGAAATAAATATAAGCTCGCAGTGCCCTTCACGCGGCTCCATAAAATAAAAAACTCTTTTATGGGTAATTGTATTAGGTTCTATAATAAGCTCCCAAGTAATGTTACTGAACTATCAGTAAATAAATTTAAGAGTTACGTTAAGCGTAAACTAATTTCTAAAGCATATTATAGTATTAAAGACTATATTAATGATAACAATGCTTGGGACTGAATTGCTTGTAATAAAATGTTTAGTCCTTACAACAAAAGGTTGCGAACGTCGAAAAAAAAAAAGACATCCGACAGAGTTTCTTACAGGTTCTTCTCTGATCGGTCGCGATTTGAACCTGCAGTCAATTTAGGCTAAGTCGCTACTATGACGTTTCAAAAGAGTTTATTATTTGTAAACCTACTTGAATAAAGATTATTCTGATTCTGATTCTGGTGCCGTCTTAGATGATTTTAGTAGGTATAAACACTTTAATCACCTGTATCTCAAGA
The DNA here is from genome assembly GCA_949316455.1 of Acleris holmiana. Lineage (NCBI taxonomy): Eukaryota > Metazoa > Arthropoda > Insecta > Lepidoptera > Tortricidae > Acleris > Acleris holmiana. The sequence continues at coordinate 5,615,978 of OX438777.1, read as the reverse complement.
ACCAATGATGTCTACTTATTCGTGATAGTTTTTCTTGTAAACTTGTTATATGCGCTTTCATTAAATATTTTTTTCAGATTTTTAGTATTTGTAGTTTTGGCTATAGCGGGGGAGGACACTTGAAAAAATTTGCGCTTTAAAGTTTAATATTTCCTAAACGGATTCCTTAATCGAAAAATTGTTTTAAAAGTCCTATCCAACAATACCCCACACTATGGGGTAGACGAGAACAAATAATTACATCCCCACGTTACGTGTAGGGAAGGTACACTATTTTTTTTTATTCTTCAATGTTTTATTCTACCACTTTGTTGGTGTAACTAATTTGTATATTCATGCCAAATTACAGCTTTCTAGTACTAAGAGTCTCTGAGCTAGGCTGCAGACGGACGGACATGGCGAAACTATAAGGGTTCCTTGACTGCGGAACCCTAAAAAAAGCGGGTACTTCAGAATTTTTGTATTTAACGGTTTTGAAATTTCATTCGCCAAATATATTTTGCAAAGAATCTTTAAATTTATCCACGGAATTGTCGAAATATATATAGGTTTTAATGTTTATTTGGGTAGACAACGGTACAAAAAGTTCTTAATTTTAAAACGGATGGTTTTTAAATGACCAAAAAAACTGCCACAACTTACTTACGTAGGTATGGAACTGACAGAGTTAAATTAGGTTTAATGTTTAAATCGGACTTATGAGTTTGGTGAAAACCACCTTAATTATCATTTGCATAGGAATATTTATGCGTTGTCTGTACCGCCATACTCGATTGAATATATATTATGTTATTTTTATTTCATTATTTGTTTTCAATGTAGTTGTACTAAAGTGTACACATATTTATGAACTCGACTGTACTGGACAACAATAAACATACTTTGTATGGAGAAATACATACTTATATAGAGAGATATATAACTTGGATACATAGAAAACATCAAAGATTCAGGAACAAATATTCGCGCTCATCACACAAATATCTGCCCTTACCGGGATTTGAACCCAGGACCAGTGGCTTCGGAGGCAGAGTCACTCCCAACTAGGCCAACGTGTCGTCAAAAAAATGTACAGACGTGGTAAAATATTCAGTTTTTAAATGTATTGTTTTTGTCTGTGTGTTCTTAATAATGTTTTTCTTCTTTCATTGATTCGGGAATGACAGGTGTTAGGATTGACTTCCTATTTCACCTTTCGCTTTTTACTGATGCCGCTGAAAAATGTTCCGGCCCGTCCGTTTCTCCCTCCCGCATGATTCCATATTTAGGTGTTGCCATGCGTACAACTGTCGCAAACACAGCTGAACCACTGGAACTAGATTTGTCAACTCGGCGTTTGGTGTCACACTTTGTGCTAGTGAGGCATATACGTGATTGGATTGCTAACATTTCCATAGGCAAGTTATGGATAATAGCGTGAGACAGTATTGCTATGGTAAACTACTACAATCTTACGACCGCAATCCTAAGAGTGCAAATGCAAACTCTAAAAGTTGGAATGCCTCTACTCTAGTAATTTCACCGGTTGTCTTAACCCTACATCGGAACAAAACAATTCGAACACTGCTGCTTGGCGGAAGGTTAAAGGATAAGATGGTGGTAGCGATCCGGACGGACCCTGCACTAAAAACATAGATAGATCCATTTAGTGAGGGAATAAACAGAAGACCCCTAGGTCAAAAGAAAATAAATCGTATGACGACGTGGTTAAGGTCCTTTCCTATTTCCCAATGTGCCAACTAGCAATCCTTTAAAAATATCTATGCAATGCACTTTCAAAACATGTCAATCGAAACTATGTGTACACTGTGCACATTAACGACCGTGCCAATTAAGTTTCAATCGTATATCGATGGCCTAAAGATCAAATTGGTTTACTATGGTCGTGAATCAATGTTAATTCTGCACAGCATACGTTATCAAGCTTCCAAATTCAAACACGAGTACTTCGTACGTTATTTATATGGACATTTACTAGTTTGATGGAAGATTCAATTGTTCCGGGCCTCTATTCTATTCGATAAAACGATATTGCCTTTGACATGTTACGGTATTGTTTTTAAGTTTCAAACCCTGCCGTCATTACTGACAAATAAATAAGAGTTATCGTGACGTTGACAACACGATACGAGTAATATGTCAAAGGCAATATCGTTTTACCTTGTACGTCGAAGTCATAAACATGTTTACACTTTAGTACCATGTCACTTTCATTCACTAAGACAATTACATATAATTATACATGAAATTGTCACGGTGAATGAAAATGACAAGGTATTAAAGTGTAAACATATTTATGACGTCGACTGTACAATACTGGTCATCAGAGCCAATAGGTCGGATGTCCATTTTTGATACTTTACAGGACGAGCAAAAGTTACTTTAAAGGTTTTACTGACTTACTATATTAAAATTAAGAAAACTAGTAATTAATAGAGAAAGAGCATATAATTGCAAGTATTTTCTGCCGTACAAGTTCTTTCATACGCTATCAATAACAATGCCATCCAAATTAAATTATCAGACTATATGGCTCGAAATGAAATGGAATTATACAGGGTTATTTGTAAAATACGAACAACCTCTCAGGGTTAAATTATTTACATCATAAACAACAACTTTTGTTCGGAGACTTTTTACAAAACGTAATACATTTCCCAAAAAAATACTTTAAAGTTTTTGTTGCACTATCTGATACCTTTTTAGACCTGTAATTTTATTACCTAAATAATTATTTTAAGATATTACTTTGCGCTCACTTCACATTCCACGGCCTCATTTCTTGTTAAGGCTTGACTCTAACAAAAATTAGCGCTTTAAAGTTTAATATTTCCTAAACGAGTCCCTTAATCGAAAAATGGCTGTCACAAACCCACCTACCTAACGACCTATTTAACGACATCCCACACCATGAGGTAGACGAGAAAAAGAAAATTCACCCCCACGTTACGTTTAGCGGAAGAGAAATATTTTCAAGATTTTATTTTACCACTTGGTTGGCGTGACTAATATGTATATTCATGCCAAATTACAGCTTTCTAGTACTAATAGTCTCAGAGCTAGGCTGCGGACGGACGGACGGACATGGCAAAACTATAAGGGTCCCTAGTTTGACTGCGGAAAAGTGAAGTATCACCATTTCAAGCGATTAATTTACATAGATTTTGGTTTTGAGATACATAAAAGCCCAGAGACGGACATAGGGTAATTTTAATTCTAGAACATCTTACTCGTATTGTCGAGGGAATAGCGATAGACATCAAGGTGACAGCTGCCAATATTGACTTATAATCGCGCCGCTAGTATCTATCGTGGTAATATCAACTTCAATTGATATTTAAAATGAATTTATTCCGTAAGTAGGCTACGTTAAGGCTCTACTACTCTTACAAAGTGAATCTACAAGTCCAGTAAATAGTGAATAAGGCTCAATTAAAAAATAAAATTAATATTAGGTGTCAATCTCACACAATTTGGCCTAGTTAAGCTTTAATCTTGTACTTTGGATACTAGACGATAAACATACTTATATAGAGAACTAGCCCTTTCTCGTGACTGCGTCCGCGTAGAAGTCGTTTATCGCTATTCCCTCATGTACCGTTAAAATTTTCAGAATAAAAAGTACAACATTTTTGAGTGTCTCGAACAAAGGCTTTCCCATGCCATACATAGCATCACATCCGCAATTATTTTGAGTCTAAATATTAATATTTTATTCAATGCGGTGAATAACTCCATGTTACATTCTTAGCATTGTACGGACAATAAATTCCTCAAACTGCATATTTTTTTTAGTATTTTCCAAGAACATTCTTGATTTTCGTATAAAAATGGAACATTCCCTATGCTTTTAAAAGTATCCGATACATTTTCAGTAAATTCTAAAGAATATTATTAAAATTTCGGGCATGTTCTGCAACTTGTACACTATCTTAATACCGAAGGCGGCTAAGTGCAATGTAGTAGCCGAAGCATTCTATACTCTATCGCTAACCACATTCAATTAAAATTACTAACTAGGCATTCACGACAATAAGTATTGTTAGTACCGCAAGTCCTCTGGGTTCCATCTTTATCCTCAGGGTTGGCAATGCATTTGCAGTGTTAGGATTGCAGTCTTGTGAATGCGAATGTCTATGGGTCACAAGGTGGCCTTTGTGCTCGATTGCATTATCAATGCCATAAAAAGTCATTAATTAATTCTGCACGAAAGAGGACGAAAAACACATAGAAAGATAAGATTTGTATTGATTTTTTTTTACGGATTTACCACGTTACCACATTAACAATCTTAATACAGGTCAAGAAATAAAAATGTACCCAAGCAACCGTAAAAAATCCTGCTTTGATAACCAAAGAGATAGGTTTCAAATATGCATCTTTTCAGCATTTCGTTTTTGAAGTGGATGTATTCTGCTAGAAGACGTAGCCTAACCGCAAGTCTACTTTTGATCTGTACGGAGAGTCAGTTAACGAAAGAAGTAATAAATTAATCTATTTACAATTGACTTATATTTTGAATTGTGGATGCCCGATAGAGGTTGCCGAATTAATTAACACCGTTCCATTTACTTCCCAAATTACCCTATTGTGACGTCATTGTCACAAAGATTCTGGATCTAGTTATAATAGTACTATGCTGTTAGCCGCCTTCTTTAGAATACAAGGTACATTGCTATACGTTTCAAACAACGCTTAAAATCGAAATAAAAGTAGGGTAACCCTTATCATGAACGCTAGAAGCAAAGAATTTTATTCGTCTAGTTTATTCCAACCCAATAAAATCACTGGCTGCCCAAAGGCTTTTCTTTTGTTAACTCGTGTAGAGATTATTACGCATTATTGGATAAGAATGCGGTTCAGTAAACTGAACGATATTAAATCGAATAGATAAAATTACGAGCAAGTACTAATACACTGGTAAACATCTTAGCCTGACTGTGCAAAATGTGATTACAGAATTATCAACATTTTTTTTAGAGTTGTTGGTAATTCTGTAGTTCAGCCTACGTTAATCTGGGAATGAAGGCGTGACGTTATGTATGTATGTTTTCGTATTTTTTTTGCGTACTCATTATCTGCCTGTCAAGACAAAAGTAGAGCCCCAACACGTAGAGTCTATAGCGGATATCCTGTCGCCCCTTCCGACTTCATCCTAACAGTACTACAAGCCCTTATTCCCTTAGTCGCCTCTTACAACATCAACGGGAAGACATGGAGTGGCACTATTCTAACCCGGCAAACATAAATAAAAAAAAATACGAATAAAGTAAGTAAAAGCAAATAAATAATTTTCGAAGAAACTTATTCGCCAAGTTGTAGTTTAGTCTAGACGCGCGAATCACCGCCAATCAGCCATCGACAACCAATATATGTATACTTATATCGACGGTGGAAATTTCAAATGTCGTAAGGGACATTTTGTCGTAAGTACACTAAATATACCATTGAAGTCAGTATTTTTTTTCTATCTATTTGTTGTATTGAAATTTCGATATGACTTCTAATAAAAAAGTTATGAGTTGGTCAAAGTTTGTCGTAACTTCCTAATATTTAAAACACTATGTTGTATCGGTCAAATAGTTTTGTATAACGTCTTGTTTCATTAAGCACAATATCGTAAATCTCAATATTTTTAAAATTCCTGTGTTGTAAGGCACTAAAAAGAATACATTTTGTCAGATAAATACTGTGTTTTCGGAGGTGTAACACACATTTTCTTCATATTTTTTTGTTGTAAGGGACACTATTTCCTAAACCACTGTATTTATGGATGTCCAATTAAAAAAATAGGGTAGGCGAAGTTATTTAAAAAGTATGCTTCCAAGAATCATCTTAATGGGATGAGTAGTTTCCAAGTTATGAATTAAAAAAGTGGAATTTTGTTTTCTGGCTCCCCTGAAAATTAAGCGTTTGTCCCTTACGACATTTGAAATTTCCACCGTCGATATGTACTTGACTTTCAATGTGTTCTTTTACCCACCATACCCGATATGAAATCAACATTGAATATTAAGTAAAATTGTTCAGTGGAGCTCAATTGTTAAGCAAATAATTCATGCCTCAAGCGAGCGGCATTCTGCGAGTTGGAGTCGATGAATGAACGATTTGAATATTCAAATCAACAGACAGAGTAATCGAAACATTACACACTCGAACAGTCATATATTTGTGTGATGAGAGAGTTTTATATCATTAATTAAACATTTGTAGCAATGTTTACAACTGCAAGGGTTAATAAAAAAAGAATGTGGGTTTTCTTTGCTGTAAACTTTGAGGGACCCAAATTGATTCGGAAGCTGGGTTCCTCATAGTTTTCAGTTAGGAGACATTAATTGCATAAGGCGAATGAAAGAAATGCTCCCAGTGGAAGTTTGGTATGACTACCCCTTTTTGGTTTTTTTTTTCTAGTAACAAGTATGTATTAATGTACATAACACTTAATTTATGACCATTTACAAAATTATAACTTGACATCGAATATTTTACGAAAAAAAACCGTGGCTTTTGGCTTTATGGATTTGTCAGTGCGGTACTTCAATATTTTAGTTATTTTATTAACATGCCTACAACAACAAATGTATACAAAGACTATGAAAAGATATCCTACAATCCACAAAGCAATTGAAAATATTGTAAGAATCGAACTTAAACCCAAAGTCAAAACAGCCACCTCGCAAAAACAACTGAAAAATATTGCATTTGGAATTTTTCTATAGCAGATGTAACCTTTCAAATCTCTTAAAGTTCTACAGTTCCGAAGTTGGACGTCATCGGTGAAAAGACTTAGTTTGAACTTCTAACTTAGATACTCAGATTTTGCAGAATCGACTTTTTCTGCAGCTGTTTTCAATAGAATTCGGAAGAACTTTATCTAGAGCGACATTAAGTCCATAATACCTACGTATACCTGGTAGATAGGTTAACATATAAGTAGATACCCAATTTTCAGGTGAATACCATTACATCAGACTGCGTAAATAGTTGCCAATTATGTAAAACAAGCAATGGTATTCACCACGTAATAACAAGAAAACCACTCAGATCAGAGCAAAAGTTACAAGTTAAATTCTGATTGGCGACTATTGTGACGCACCCGCATCATAATTAATTTCGTTCGTTCGGCCGCCATTTTGAAACATGCTTTATGCATTGGTCAGTCATTCTGGTATTACTTCTTTCGTACTTTGCATTTCTTGGTATCGCAATGGGTTGAAATTAAGAACACAGGTAAACCCAATGTCCAAAAGCAATATACTTAATATAGGAAATCGCATTTTATAGACTGGTAAAAGATGCCGTCCATTCCACTGTTTTTTCCACAATTTCATTTAGTGTTTTCCTACCCAGTTCCAATTTCAATTTTAGACCCTCGTGGATATACGATTGTACCTGACTACTTTAAGTTTAATATTGTAATTGATTCTGCCATTCATTTTTTTTATGTTAAGGAGAAGGCACACGAGCTCTCAGGCCACCTGTTGTTAAGTGGAATCTGAGACCCATAGACATTTGAATTCTCAAGACTATAATCCTAAGACCTCAAATGCGTTGCCAACCCTGAGGACTAAGAGTCTTATCCCCATACCGGAACACAACAATGCGAACACTGTTGCTTGGCGGGTGGTTAATGAATAAGATGGTGGTAGCGATCCGGACGGACCCTGCACAGGGTCCTACCACCATTCCTCTGTTCTTACTATTTGTACTTATGCCTTGAGTCACTGAATTAATGATATTTCGTTCTTTATTCCTTTTACATATACATCACACAATATATTACAGGGATATCGCCTCTCCTTCTTCAGCAGTGTGTAATAAAAACAACTTTAACCTTGTCACTTATTAACTTACGTAATGTTGTTTTTGGAAAAGTGTTCGAAGAGTAGAGAACCCAGAAACTTCTAGTTCATTTACATTCCACGAACATTCAAATTCGCTGTTCACAATAACTCAAACAAATGTTGCAATAATAATGTCAGTTCATATTTGTTTCCATAAAAATAAATCAAGGAATGTTACTGCAATGTTTATGCATTATCCGTTGTCTAACCTTAAATGGAAGTAAGAATATGTATATTGGAAGAGAACATTTAAATTTGAGAACCTAGTTGTTTAAAAATTTAACATTCCAGGGCCTATTATAGCTATTATTTGTTTGAAAATACTTATAGAGTTTCTCGCAGCGCTTTTTAGAAAGGCTTAAACAAGATGGATAGCGCTAACAATAGCTGTTTTTAAAAACAAAGAAAGTTAATAGAATAGAGAACATGCATTAAAATCAGAATTGAGATTCATTGATACGATTTAGGAGAAAATGTAAAAACGCAATACACTAAGTTTTGACCCGTTTAATACTATGTTATATAGAATCATCAAGAGCCAAAGATAGATAAACAGTAATGATGTCTCTGAAATTTCAACAAATCATGGAGATATTTACTAGCTCAAAAGTGGATCGTGTAGCAAACAATGTTCAGTTGAATTTACAGCTTCTGGACTTATGTGCATCAGTTTTATTAGTTCAGAATTTAATATGTAACTTTATGGAAATGGGGTTTTAGTAAGTTTGCTTTTCCATGTACCGTGTTCATAAGTTCAGTACTAGAAAATTAAACCTATCGTCACACAGATGGGCCTTTATGGATGCTGTTTGACTCTTTAAGATCTTTTGTCTAATTACCATTATTACACACTCAGCTGAGGCTCTATTCTACTCGGTAAAACCATATTGTTACTGACATGTCATCATATTGTTTTCGATTCGGTTGCCATTACTGTCAAGTAAATAAGAGCTATCGAAACATTGACAATACTATAATATGTCAAGAATAATATGGTGGATGGAGCCCTTATTCGAATCTGTCGGCTTCCTTACGATGTTTTTACTACACCGTAAGACCATCGGGTAATTGAACTCAAGTTAGAAAAAAATATTGTGTACATAAATGGCAACCACTTGGGTCTGAACCGAGTTGACATCCTAAGCCACAGCGCCCCCGACGCTGAAGTTACTTACTTCAACATTTTAGTTTTCGACTTATTGCCAATTACGCAAAGGATAATTTTGCAAAGAAGTAAAATGAATTTGAAAGCAAAAACTGTTAGGTAACTCATAATCCGTCTCCCCTCTTCCAACGGAAGATCAGCGCTGGCTCTACGGCTAGCTAATACTGAGTTGGGACCATTTCGCAATTATTTCTCTGTGTCTTGTTCTTTTTGTATCTATGTAATGTAATTTTGTATTGTTGTGAATAAATTTGTCAGTATCCATATCTTTATAAAATCTTTAATATTTAAGATTAGAGGTTTAGATCGAAATATTGTAATGTAAAAATTAAAATAAATTGTTTTTTTTAACGGTTACCTATTATTTTGGAGAAACATTTTGCTACGAAAGTATCATTGCGCAGAGTTTTCATTTCATCGAAAGATTTTCTCACCGAATGAGTTATTTTTTTACTTGATAAGCTTTATTTAACTTGCACTATTCGTATGTAAGTATATATAATTATGTAAGTAACTATGCCAGTTATCCGTCAAATTTTGCAATCCATTTTTCAGTCACTTGCCGCTATCCAAGTGAGCTGAAATTTGGCAAACTTATGAGAATGCGATAATAAGGCACCATCGTGCTGGTCTGTTGACGGAGACGGAAGGTGGTCATAGGAACTCCTAAATTACACATGATAAACCCGTCGTGTAAGGGCTCGTTAGAATCGTCCTGATAAGCAGATAATGACTATGCCAATAAAGTACAGTCGGCAACAAAAGCTTGTCTCAAATATGTTATTTTTACTTAGGTTATGTTACCTAACCTGACCTACGTAATTAATATTTAAGATACCTATGCTGAAAATATCAAAACATCGATAACTATTTCATCATGGTTTTAGCAGAAAATAGCGTTTGAAGAAATGAAATTCGATGAAATGGTAATCGATGAAGGTGAAAACCGAGAAAATTATGGGTTACCAAATTCAACACATCAATTCTGTTCTCAATAAAAGTTAATATAACTTATTGTTCTATTTATTTATCAGCTTCAATTGAAAATTATTAGGTACCTACCCCCATATTCCTGTTAACGTATACATAAAAGTTACATAAGACAACATTACAAGTTCGATATAAAGCAAATAACAAACTCTACAGAAAGCTGTAAAGTCCAATTCAAACAGCGAGTAATAAATAACATAATTTATATGGGAATATAAATTCCCATTCAGAATACCGATGACTATCTATTGTATAACTTACACTCGTACTTCATGTTTAGTTGTAAAATTAAACAGAACGAGAGCAACTGCACATTCCTGCCTTTCTTCCATTTTTAACCGACTTCAAAAAAGCAGGAGGCTCTCAGTTTGTCGGAGACCTTTTTTCGTGCAATTACTGAATTTATTACAAATTAGTTTTCACTTATTTAGTCAGACTACCTAGCCAGTTTTTGTTGTATAAGGAGGTTGATAGAAATAAAAAGTTTCCACATAGGAAGAGTGAAAACCATTGCAGTTATCACTCGGTTGAATCTCTTGATACACTCATACTGTAACTTTAGAATCCTTCGCTGTAGATTCAATAGCTCGATTAGCAAGCCCTCACCGGAAATATCTTATTTCGCTCTCTTGTGACTTAATGTACTATGCATGTCGCCATTACAAATATAGGAGCGAAGCATGCTCTAACTCTTAGGTCGTATCTTTAATACAAACATTCTTAACCGACTTAAACATGGAGGAGGTGCTCAATCCGTTTGTTGGATTTCTTCGCCAATTTTCTACAGATATTTAATTATTTTTTCCATAAGTGGGTAGATCTTTGAGGTTGTACCATTTAAATTTAGTGTAGATCTGGTCGTGGGATTCATGGGGAATCAATGGAAATTCATAATTTGGAGTTGTATCTATTTCGATGTATGATGTAAGGGCAGATTGTCCCCTGATATTGAAAACTCCCCCCTTAGTCGCAGGTTAAAAACACGTTGTTCTTTCTACAGATAAACAAAGTGACCTTCGCCCCCCTGGTGGTCTCCACGCTCTTTATCCTCCTGACCTCATTGCTGGCGCACTGCGCGCGGCGCCTGGTGCAGAAGGTAGTCAAGGAGTCTTTCATCCGGGCACTGCTTGAGGAGGCCATTGCTGCCGCCGAACTATGCGGGTGCTGCTTTGAACTGATTATTGGTAAGATTTCTATGGCATGGAGAAAACAATTGAGCTCACAGGCTATCCCATCGTAAGTGGGATCTGACTATAGACATTCGCGATCTCAAGACCTCCATTGTTGACAGCAAATGCGCTGCCAACAGTGCCAACCCAGACGACTTATACGGAATACCTCTACATTAGTAATTTCACCGGTTTATTACTTGCCATTACATTTATTTATTTAATCTTTATTGCACAAAAACAAGTACAAATAGCGGACCACATACATTCTCTGAGCCTTCTGAATCTTTGAAATAAATCCTAAGTACCTACCTTACCACTTAGTGTTTTGTCACTAGTGTTTTTGGCACCAATGTTGGTCACTTTAAACTGACAGGCATCACATGCACTAATAATGGACACTTAACCGTTAATTCAAATAGAATAGGTTCATAAATTGTTGCGGAACAAATTAATGACCGTTATCTTCTGTAAAATAATAATCAAGTATCCATCACTGGTCCTTTTCCATTATCGGTTCCATCACCCCAAGACAAAGGCACCGAATTTTGTTAGCTAAACTAATTTAATAAGGTGTAAAAATAAGAACTTCCCTAATAGATGTAACTAATGCGCATTACCTTGTTCCTTTAGGACTTACACAGTTTTGCATACCGACGATTTGTTTGGAATCAAAGAAAGTTCCAACAATTTATAAGCTGTACCCGACGTGGCCATTCAAAAGATTGCGTCATAAATCTAAACACTTTAGTACCTAGTTGTTTCATTAAAGCGATATGGTACCAAAAGTGTACAGCTATTAATGTTGTTGACAACACTGCCTGTATGCACGGCTGCGCATTAGATCCGGTATTTCGGGATTGTCATAGTCATACAACATTTTCGGGACCTTTTTCTGACATCCAAATTAGACACGGAGCAAAAGCTTCCTTAGGTTACGAAATTGTCAAATGAAGGCGAAATGGTTATAAACTGCTTAGTCATATCCCTGAGTATACCTACCCTTGTATATCTTATCACTAGTAACATACGCCCAAACCCATGTTGCTCTTATAGCGTAATCAACTAATCACACTGTTGACGTTAAATTTCTTTATTCAATCTTTATTGCACAGATTTAAACACAAATAGCAAACCTTATGCTCGATGGCATTCTCTACTAGTCGACAAAATAACCAGTCAGAAATTACATAGTAGGTCCGCAGAAAAAAAAAACCGAAAAACATAAGAACTTGAAAATTTCTAACATAAGTTTCTTTTTTATTGCTACTTGCTACAATAAATACGTTCGTTATACAGGGTGTCCCAAAAACCAACGTCAAGCGGGAAATAGGTGATAGGGCAGCTCATAAGCTATCCTTTCCCGTTTCAGCGCCCGCCTCCGCTATCGCATGACTGCTTCGACCCCCCAACGTGTGTCACCCCGCACGAATTTATTAACTAGTCCGTTCCCAATACTCAAAAGATTAAGATACTTAATTAAAATTTAATATGACATATATCGTACTTGTACACTCAACCAACGTGAATCATACATAGGCCACAATAGAACTCAGTCAAAGTGAAGTTAGAAATCAATTCTTAAGAATTTTCTTGGGACTTTAACAATTACGTCACTTCGACTGAGTTCTTTTGTGGCCTGTGATCAAATTGATTGTTTGTACGTGGCAAATGTCTTACTCTAAGTTACCTTATCTATCCGCAGTTTGAATATTGGAAACAGTTAATAATAGTTATGTATAAGCATGTAGTTCTAAGGCTTCCGGGACAAGCGAGGGTGGTTATGACATCCAACGCCATCAGAGAAGCTAACAGTGCATCTGACTAGATCTAAGACCATAGTTAACGTACTATTGTATTATGAAACCAGTCAGAGACATTTAAAGGAAATTAACAGGCGTTTAATTCTAGTCTGTAAGACCATATTACTTTTGTCATGTTATCGTATTGTCAACGTTACGATAGCTCTTATTTATTTACAGACTAGAATAGAATAATTCCAACATTATAAATGAACTAAGTAAAGACTTTTTCTTTGCATGATATTTTTCCAAGAATGCTATGGCTTGTCCAAGTATGCTTTTGTTTTAACGAATCCGTATTCGGAAAACTCCCAGTAATGGGCCACTTTAGATTATTGGCCATCATTTTGTACAACCACTTCAACAGTTTTGTAGTTAAAATACTTCAACAAGTTTAGGAGTGTTATTCCCTCAAGCAAGTCTCTTTTCAACGGGTCTGCGAAGTATATAAGGAAAGTCACACACGGTGACTTATTGAAGCTACGCTGTCGCGCGTGTCGTGAAATCAGAACGCGTATTGATTCAGAATCGCTTCTATTTCACGCTCGTTTCGCGCGACATCTCGTTTTTAGGAAGAGTTGAGGGGGTATCGGTCGCGGCTAACGTAACGCGATAGTTAGTAGCGACGCAGAGCGGAATCGTGCTAACATGAGCAAGGGTATACGATCAGTGAGTTGATTTTGCCGAGAAACTATCGACCAATTTAAAATTTCACACACTTAAATCATAAAAATGCGTGTGCTAGTGACTAAGACGACATTATTTTTTTAAACCACGGATAAATTATGATATAGCAAAGTTTATATTGTTGCCGAGGGTAGAAAGTACGCGATTTATGGAAGAGTCATGTGAAGGGCCGAAACGTAGTTGAGGCCCCTCTAGTGTACGAGTCTATAAATTGCAGTCCATATGGTGTTTTTATCAACTAGTATGAAAAAGGCCAAATATAATTTTATTTTGTATGAAGACGGCTTGTCACAAAAGTGTTTTTTTTCTGACCCCAAACCAGACCAACATTTTCATATTTATTTATTTATTTGTAGGAAATCCAACAGTTACAATTTAAACATATGAAACATGAATAGGAAACACAAAACTAATTACAGGATTTCACCCATAGTGCCTAAGTAGCTAATTTTAAGTTTAGTACAAACTTCAAAATTACACACACAAAAACACGTGCGCAAATAAGAGATTTATAAAATTTAATTACTGCTAAATACTAGCCAGAGGAAAAACGCCATAGGTTCTCATTCGTATGGCAAATAATACAAATAAAAGATGCTCATCCAACACACTTAGCTGTCAAACTTCGCCTCACGGAAGGGATTTTACAATTAAATACATCTATATTCCAGCAGCTTTGAGAAAAACTAATTAGATTAATCGCATCTTTAAAATGTCTAGGTAAAGTTTATAAACTGCTAAGCTTTGTTTTATTTTATGGAGCATTTAAAAATCTTACGACTCGACGTTTAGAATGAATAAGTAAGTATTTAATTTACTGTTAATAATAACCCAACTTTAAAACGTTATTTAATTAAGCAACATTTGTCTACGTTTTCTAAATTGCTTTTAATTTATCTTGTCTAAGTCAAAGAGCAACTAATTTTGTATATTTACACACCAGATTAATTACAGCTTGGTAATTTCTCGAACGGTTCAAAAGTGAAGTTCTTAAGTAAATTTATAAATTGAACGATATTATACTTATTACAAAAAACTACTACTACTGCTACTACTTATTACTTATTGCAAAATGTGGTTATAGAACTATCAAGAAGTCTTTTAGAGTTGTTGATATTTCTGTTGCTCTGCCTACTCCACTTTGGGAATAAAGGCGTGATGTTATCTATGTATGTGTATACTTATTACCTAAGTAAAGGTAGAAAACTATGGTTTGGATCTTTTGATCCCAGGTCAGGCTCGTAAGGCACCGAGTTCGAACACCAGCGGTCACCATGTGTACCGATTAGTTCTTATAACTTGAGTACATTACCCGAAACTGAGTGTGTAAGAAGAGTTATCATCCAAAACATTCTATAAGGTTGAAACCCGAAGTATATCCTTAACTGTAAAAGATAAGATACAATAATAATTTGTTAGTAACAAACATTGTAAGCATTAAACTTCGCATTATTGAACAATGATTGAAATAATAAAACACCTAGGCAATGTAAGCCTGGTAGGCGCCTATTCCTAAGCGTAATACTTTACGCACTTTCAACTAAGCTACGCAGAATAAGTAGTGTTTCTTGTATTTATTTATTTCAAAGATTAAATATACATTAGTTCACATGTGAATGCCAACGCGGTCCGTTGGAGACTCTCCAGCGTTCCCCTAAAAACCACCAGCGGGCATACCATATTTCGAAATCTTTTTTATTCAAAAGATTTCGAGACATTTCGACATTACAAAATAGAAAAAAGAAAACAATGAAAGGAGTATGTACTGCTACATCCTCCTTTCATTACAGTACCTAATAAGAAGTTTCTGACGAGAAATTCTCGTTAACTTTAAACAACATTATTAGTTATTGTATGGAGAGAAAACAATATGAATTCTCTCAAATGTTTTTGTATAAGTATGTTTCTCTTTTCAACAACATTTTGTACATTACTTAGTTCAAAAGACCTTATCCACTTTACTAATTCATAGCTGGTAATAATGTATTTAAATAACTAACTGCAGTCAAGCAATACTATTTTTATTACCCAATGTATGTTTGTATTTCTTTGGCACGCCCTAGAGCCAAAACGGCTTCATATATTTTCACATATGAGGTGTCGCTTGATTTGCCTTGGTTGTGGATGTGACACAGGCTAATTTTAAATTGTAATAAGATTGGAGATTTTTTAACATTATAGTGACGACTATATAAAAAAATGTAGTCTGATTTTACAGCTTGTTTTTTAATAGAGCTATTCAAAACGCGTTGCTTTTCCGCAAAAACAAACAGCTCGTAAAATGATTTATTTACGTTCTAGAACCGAACCGAAGGTAAATAAACTGGAACAATTCCCAGCTCTTAAAACAATGCTGGCGAAACGTCCATCTGCATCAGTCTATGAATAAATCGTGCTCTGAGCTAACTGCAGATTGTACAGTCTACCAATGTAAGGGAATAATGGATTAATGCAATAAAATAAGTTTTCACTGAAGGCTGCGACTGAACTGTAACCGACTTGGGCGACGGTGACCGCTTAGGTTCTTTGCCTTTTCGCCGACAAATCTTTCACAAATTCATCGTATCGCAACTTATTCATTTGCCAACCCGCTTTTTTTTCTGTAACTGGATATTTTGCAAAGAAATTGTACCTAATTAAGGACTGAAATTAAGTTACGGTAACTTTTAGATGTGAGTTACGAAAATTAGTCGAAAATTAGTCGAAGCTTATGTCAACAAAACTAATATATAGGATAGTGAACAACAGCGATGAAAGTGTATTGTGTATGGTTAATTTTCGTTACTCACATGTAAAAGTTACCGTAACTTAATTTCAGTAATTAATTAGGTACAATTTCTTTGAAAAATATGCAACTACAAATGTTTCAGGATATTTATAAAACTTACCTAACCTAACCTATACGATGTTCTACACGATGGTCCTGAAATAAATGCAGAATTATTACCAGTTACGAAAAAAAAAACCCGGGTTATCAAATTATATGTTTGTAAAATAGATCATTTGTGAAACGTTGGATATGAAATGATAGGATCCCGACCGCTTACCATCAAGCCTCTATTTCCTAACGATACAAGTGACAGGTGACCGTTCGGCATACATTGCAAAGTTGACAAGTTCCTGCAACAATAGGATTCATATAAGCCGCGCAATGTATTATAAAATGTCACCAGTGACGTGTCATTACCTAAGTGGTGAAATAGAGGGCAGGTAGCCCGTCAATTCGTCAGAAAAATCTTTGAGAAAAATCGACAAAATCACCCATTTACTTTTATTACCCATAGGGGGCCAACCGGACCTTATACTTACACACATGTCTTAACCTTTTGCCGTCCATGCGTACATTTGTTCGTTTGTCCTACCTTTTAAGGTCTGATGATCTTTTAAAACATGTACAGAATGTGGGTTATTATAGCAGGTATTGTTATCCTGTTCTGCTCCAAGCGTTTCCAAACAGTTATGCATTGATATTGATAAGTAATAAAAATTTTACGCAACGTGTTGCGAACCCCCTCATTTTTGTTAGGGTTACGTAGTCAACAAGGAACCCTTATAATTTCGCCATGTCCGTCTGTCCGTCTGTCCGCCATTTAACTCAGATACTCTTGGTATTACAAAGCTGTAATTTGGCATAGTTAAATTACGCCGACAAAGTCATAAAAGAAAATCTTGTTTTTTAACAGTTGTCATTTCCGCTAGTGTTCCGCAACAAGTTGTTTTAGGATTTGAACTGAACATCAAAAGAGACCCCTTATTGGGCCAAAATAACTAAATGAACATTACGGCCACCGCCATGTTTTTGCCGACTGTACACCTCTAATCTGGGCAAGTCATAGACTGAATGTTACATGTCTGAAACAGTTAGCTTTTACACTGTAGTGCCCAGCCACAATTAAATTATGAGTAGTTTTGGTGAATACTAGAGGGACGGAGTAAAACCGATGCGCCGAAGGAATGTTTCAATTTCAAAATACGTTTTGTGAAACTGATTTCACCCATTTTGCATTTTAATTTAATTTCAACTTTTGTTCTGTTGTAATTATTTTGCAAAGTACCAATGTGTTAGTGTTGAGTTAAATAAAGTTGAGGGTCCAATGAATGTCCAGGATAACTATAAGCATAATTCGTGCCAGGCTGTTATTTCTGTAGACTGTCAGCACAAGTCGTGCAGGGGGTGGAATGCAATTCAGTTTAGGATGCGTGTAAGGGACAGAGCTATAGCAGTTACACGCCTCTGTCCCTTACACTCATCCTAAACTGAATTGCTTAGGCATGTCATCATATCGCCCCAAGAGGGCTATACCAAGTTGTCCGCGACTCGTTTGTCACTCCGATCTCCCTTTCTTTCTAGTCTCTAACGATAGAGATGCACTGAGCGACAAGCGTGAAAATACAGCTTGTGCTATCCGTGTTGGTCAGACTGCTTCTCGTGGTCGCGTCATCTAGCAACTCTTGCAGAGGCGTCTTTACCTATGGTGCAGGATGTGTTTTGCACGCGGGCCCTAAGGTAATGTTTGCACACCGGCGCTACATGGGCTAGAGACGCCTCTAAACCCTAGGGACATCGGCACTTTTTAAAACGTGCGGCAATAACGCCGTTGTCACATGCCGTTGTGAGTAGAGATGTGAAAGTTATACCCGAAGCTAATGCATGATATTTTTTTTCAGTGGCGGATAACTTTGGCGTCGGCACGTACGCTATATTCTTGTTCGCTCTCACTATCTGGTGGTCGCTCAACTGGGGAGAGGCCACCGCTTGCCCGTATACCCACATCGAAGACATCATTGAAGGTAAGAATTGCTTTGAAATCTATTATGTTTCTCGAGATAAGTAGTACTATATATCCGTCTTTCGGGTCACTATATCCGTACCAAGTTTCTGTACTGTACCAAGATCCATATCGTTTGTTTGAGGCTTTGAATTGTGGAGACGGATCAAACAAACAGACACACTTTCGCTTTTATCTATGATAACGCCAAGCCTAAACCACTCGAGCAAGGGAATTAAAATTTGGTGGGAATATTTATTCTGTACCCTATCAGAAATCGAGCCCAACGGATAGAAATATAGGAATTAGTGTACCTATTGTACGCGTATTATACTGAAAGGGTTCAGGGCTTTAGGATGTATTTAAAGGCTAATAACTTACACGCCATTGGTCTTGCATTACGTTTCTTAGTCTAAACTTCTCTTTTAGGCAAAGGCGATATTCGCAAAGCCTTCTTAAAGACCTGGGCTGAACTGGGCGGCGGTCTGCTGGTGTTCAAGTACGTGCAGATGTACTGGGCCCTCGAGATCTCGGAGACGCACAAAGACAAGGCTTATGAGGAGTGCAAGGCTGATTTGCAGGTCAGTTCGCCCTTAACATGTGCTAGTGATGCTTGAGTTTTGATAATGGTGTGCTACTGTGCACTAAACCAATTTGATTGATACGCCACTATGGAACTACATCAAAGTGACGTTTCCCTTAAATTTTTAGGAAGATTCATACGATTTGAATAATTATGTCACTTTGACATAGTTGCATAGTGGCATGGATCAAATTTGTTGACTGTACATTGGAGTACTAAATTCAGACCACTTCTAACTTTTATAAGTAACTGCGTCAAGGATAAGACAACCACTCTATGCACTTTACTAAGATGACTTTGTTTCCCATTTAGAAAAGGGACGTCTTTGCCCCCTATAACAATAATGCATGCATGTACTCTAACGGAATGCCGGTGTGACTTTAACCACTGTTTATGAAGTATTTTGCACCAAAATGCGAATCGACCGGGCAGGAGCCCCTCGGTTTCCACGAGAGGTGCGACATTAAGCCCCTTTCCAGACAAGTCTGCATTTACTGTGGATGCAAGCACCAGAGTCCGTTAGGGGACATGTTTTTATTGGTTTTCACTAAGGCCGATTTGTTTGATCAGTAAATTGAAAATGAAAATTAAAGTTAAAATTCAAATTAAATTAAAATTAAAAAAACCGGGCAAAAGCATGTTGGACCATGCTCAGTGTAGGGTTCCAAAGCCGTTAAGTACTACAAACATAAAAAAATCATCAAGTAATCACAAATTTTCTATTTAAAGTCAATTGGGTAGATGATTTTAGAAGGTATAAACACTTTAATCGCCTGTATCTCAAGAACCAATGATGTCTACTTAGTCGTGATAGTTTTCCTTTAAAATTGGAGGTACACTAAAACAATATTTTTTTTTACTTTTTATTGTACCACTTTGTTGGCGTGACTAATATGCATATTCATGCCAAATTGCAGCTTTCTTTACGATTTTTAACAAGTTGTTAGTTTAAGTACTGATCAAATAATAGGCTCTAAGAGTATAACTAAGTATTTACTTATTTATTAATCTTATAATTAACACTAACATTTAAGCCAATGTTAATCAAATCATGGAGAAACCTTATTTACTAAAAAACCAAGTTATAAGTAAACACAAATAATACACAATATTTCTTGAACTGAGCTAGGGTGTACTCGTAACAATAGATTCCAGGTGACTTATGTATTAAATTTATATGCTATGGAACGAATATTGCCAATTTTTAGGGTTCCGTACCTCAAACGGAAAAACGGAACCCTTATAGAATCACTTTTTGGTCCGTACGTCCGTCTGTCTGTCAAGACCCTTTATTTCGGGAACGCGTATAGGTATCGAGGTGAAACTAAAACCATATACCTACTCAGATCCACAGTCCCTAGAAGCTTTGAAAAAAACTGACTTCTTATTTGACGTATAAAAAGGATACAGCCATTTATGCCGCAAAAAACGTATATTTCAACACCTACCTTCCATAGACCCAGAATCCTGAAATTGGGCAAGAAATAAGGTCTTACAGCACAAGTAAAAAAAAAAATCCGAAAATCGACAATTGGTTGCTCCAGCACAAAAAATATTATTTTTTGCGATCGCAGACTTATTTGCAGTTGGTAAACTAACCGCGACCTATGTCGAAGACGTTTATCAACGGCACAGTCAAACTTATCCCTCAATATAATATTAATTCCTACGTTTGTTTGCACGGAACACTTGGAGCGCGACTCCGACTTGCATTTGCCCAGCTTTTATTTTTTATATGAAATATTTTTTTTATATTCATTAATTCAATTAAACATAACGCAATAAGACTAATGTTACTTTAAATATAGGGTCGTTAAGGCGTCCCCAATACTAAGCATTAGTTGTCTGTCTACCCGTCCTACATTGCTTTAAAAAGCGTATATTTAGCTCATTGTTTTTTCCATAATGCCCTTCTAGCATTATAAATACGAAGGTTTATGTGTGTCAGTTTGTAACACTATCAAGCTGCAACGGCTGGATGGGTTTGGATGACATTTGAAATGGAGATATCTTATACCCTGGATTAACACAGGCTGCTTTCCATCCCGAAAAAAATAAACCCTCCCGAGGGAATCATGATAACTGAAATGTATGCGGACAAAACCGCGAGCTAAAGCTAGTGTGTTATAAAAGCACACACATTCTATTATGAAGAACCCTCACGACCAAATAAGCCCGTTTGTAGGTGTAAGAAAAATATTTCGTACCAACTCATTTTTTGTGCGCAATAAAGTAGGCCACTTTATGGTAAATTCTTATCCCTTTGGTCTGTCACTTCAGGTGCCAGTCCTGTACGGTGCCGTGATCGAAGGGGTAGCCACCTGCCTCTGCCGCCTCGCCTCCCGAAGCCTGGGAGACCTCAACCCTCGGTTCGCGACGGCCATCGACTCCTTCATTGGGACCTCGCTCGTCGTAGCTGGTTAGTAAAGAGAAAGAGATGGAGGTGACTTATGGCTAAATTACACCAGTCAGTCCCCCTGATATTGTGGTCACAAGTCTAAGAGGATAATATGTCTCAGCTGTAAGAAGTGTCGCATCTCTTCTGCATTTAGCTTCTCATGCCAGTTTAAATGGCTGCAAACAGTCAATGAGAACTTTAATGGTTGACCACAGGACTCAACTTTAGTATTTATGTTTGATTTTATATCAATCTACACAGGCTTTTAAGATACAAAATCTTTGAATCATGTTTAATAGATTGTTTCAGCGTGTTCGACAATCTAACTGGGCTGAAATTCTACAAGGTAATAACGATATCGTATTTGACGTGTTTCCGTATTGTCAACGTTTTGATAACTCTTATGTCATTTACAATAATGACGAATGTGACATAAACGGTTCTTAAACGTGTCAAAGACGATATCGTTTTAATGCACCTGTGGTGCTAGACAAGTTGCATTCGACAATCGTTAGCGATTATGTTTCGATTGATAAATGTATGGAATTGACGTACGCCACCGAGATAGTAACGTGACACTTACGTCAATTCCATATATTTTTCAATCGAAACATAATCGCTAACGATTGTCGAATGCAACTTATCTAGCACCACTGAATAGAGGCCCTGGGCCTCTATTATACTGCGTTATAACGATATCGCGTTTGAAGTGTTTTTTTAGAATCGTTTATGACTTGGCCGCCATTATTATCAATGACATAAGAGTTATCACAACGTTGACAATACGGAAACACTTCAAAGACGATATCGTTAATACCGTGTAGAATCTCAGCCAGTGCCCTTTTTTTAATTTAAGCAGCGATTTATTTTAACTTTAGTATTGTTTCGTACCGGATACGGTGATTTTTACCGGATCCGGTAGCTCCCAAAAATTACCGGATCCGTCCGGATTACTGGGTCCGCCGGACTGAATTACAATCCAGCACGGATTCGACCAACTTATCTCGTGTTTACACTAATCCGCCTAGTGGTCAAATTTGCCTTAAACGGGTTTGACCGACTCACCTCGCCTTTCACACTAGTTCGACTGCGTGATACGGTGGAGCAACTGACGTTTAAGATACAAACGACATGCCCGACGCACTTCGTGTTTACATTAGTCCGGCTGCCTAATGTACCGGGATCGGGATGCATAAGTCTCAAAGAGATACGTGGACACCGTAGGATAACCTCATGTGCGACAGGACTAGTAATCATCTCTCTAATCGGCGTTTTGATAACGTATAAAATACAAACCGCACCTTTGCGACAAAACTGCGGCAACTCTTCTTGTCGCAACTTTGGAGATAGCCCTTTTTGTCGCAAAGGTGCGAACAAGAAACTGGTTACTGCTTGCGATTCATTAAAAAAATGTGTTTACCTCTGCCTTTTTACATATTTAATAAATACACTGCACAAAATAATATAAGTTATTTCCTTGCTTTGTTATTTTTTAATAATTATTAATATTTCGCGCTCTTCAAAAACATCATTAATCATCATATCTAATCTTTACTTCTATTTTTTATCCGCGTAAAATCTGCTCATCGGTTGTTTCCTGGGGTGTCAGAGTCATCAATATACGGCTTAGCCAAAACACGTCTATTTCTGGATATAAACCTCCCCTAAAGGTCACCACATTAATCAATCATTATAAAATTAACCACAATGAAGTTTTTTTGCCAACTGTAACTTTTTTTCTTGCATATTCATAAACAACTCATCGTGACCAACCCGACAAGTCTAATTACGGTGGCTCTACGTCAAGTACAGTGAAAACAGATACTGTGGCTACTATTTAACTCTACTTTCGTATAATCAGATCGGCTCTTCGATACTATGAGCTTAAGTGAATATGATCTAGTTATTTGTTGTTATACTTAGGACAACTTTTTCAATAGTCTGGCCAAACGAACAATTTTAATATTTTTGGCGGGCCAGTGCCGATCGGTTACCGCGCACATGCATTTGCTTTCCGCGGCACACAACACTTTTTCAAAATTAACGGGAATTTGAACGAGGCGGCCATATTGTAGCCCGCAATGAAGTGATGAGTTACCAAATATTTTGGTAACTCATCACTTCATCGAATGTATCATTTCACCGAACTCAATTTTCTGCTGAAACCATAACGTTTCATGGTATTTTAAACATTAATTACGAAGGTTTTGTTAGGGTAGATGTTTAAGATACCCTGAAAACATTATGGTTTCAGCAGAAAATAGCGATGTTCGATGAAAGGTGTTTCGATGAAAAGATAGACACCCCTCTATTCTACATTGTCTTTACACCTATTGTTACCGTATTGTCAACGTTTTCATACATGACAGTAATGGCTGCCGAGTCGAAAACCATTTCATTGCTATCTGAAAAAGTTGATGTAGAATAAGGCCTTGAAATAGAAACTTGTATCAGCAGGCTGCAGCACAATAAAGCTTAAAACTATGAAAATTCAAAAGACAATTCCATTCATTTATCCACCATACTGTAAAGCGAAGCCGCGCATCGCTGCCTCCTCCGCTAATTCACATGACTACCCACAAAACAAATCTTCTTTTATGTCGCATTAACTCACACTCACTACACAGCATTCGACTTTGGAACTGCAATTAAATTACAAGGAATTGGATCAAGGCGGAAAGTTAAAGCTTTTACTTAAAATCCTTCTGCGGTTGAAGGGGTTCAATAAAAGCTTCTGTGGTTTAAATAAGATTTGTTCTAATTTTGAATTTTGTTTCACTTTATCGTAAATTGATGATTTTTGTATAAATATTGTAATGTGCGGTCGACAACTTGAAAAACGAAGACTTATATCTTACTTCGACTATAGATAATTTTATTGAAATAGATTATGCTGAATGTACACTCAGGATCACTTTCTATGGAAATTCTGTACTAAGTGACCAGTTTCCATTGCTCTTGACTATATTTAATACACACTATAATGTTAGGGTCCTTTTATTTAATTTTATACAAAATGATAAAGTAAATTGGCAGTTCCATTTGACTGTATCTCTTTAATGTTTTTTATGATAAACCATACTTTAACCTACTGCTGTTACACAGGGACTAAAGAAGAACATTCCGCAAATCAATAATAAAATGTCATGACATGACATTTCCTAAGATTTGTTTATTAATACAATTTCATATGTCTTCAATTTCTTCGTGATTGACAAATACGCCGTCAGATATCCGCACCATAAAGATTCATGTATTTAGTGCCGCTACTTCCATTTCCTAATTGTATGCACTGCTTTTGTTTCTAACAAAGTTATTTCTTCAAATCGTGGCAAATTTATACGGAGCTAATCACTACAAGAGACCTAAGAGTCCTGCCACGACCACACAGGAATATAAAGCGATGGCTTTATGTGCTTCCGCGCAAAGAACGTAAGATGGAGATAAATTGCGCGCGCCTTGATAACTGCGTCAAATTCAAATGATTGCTATTTATTTTCAAACCATGATATACAAAAACTGTTTTACCAGAATTGAGGAATTATTAATTGGTACTCAACTATTCAATAACCACCTCTAAAGATCGTAGGATTAAGAAGATTCAACTAAAAACATGCGAAAAAAGAGTCATGTTCGAAAAATAAAACTATAGAGGATTTGGTTTCTAATCGTGTTTTCACGTTTAATAGTCAGTGCGAAATATGATCAAGTTTAATATATCCAAAAAACAGACATAGGTGTTATGGTAATTGGGTTTCAGATCGCGGAACATTACCGACTTTATCATAATAATATGCAGCCTTAAGTGATTCCTAAAAAAAACTCTAAAAATACTTTACTCAAGACCCCATACAGACTTTATGTAGCTTTGCCTTTGGACTTGCAGACATTACATATTTTCCCACGTGTTTTCAGTTTACAAACGTGAATTCCACTGTTAAAGGAGTGCGCATACTTCTATCATTACTAGTCGATCTAAATAAAACTGCTCTTGCTTTTATGCATAGGGATACAAACCAGATATAACTTCGTTACCCGCCCAAGTGGGCAAATTGGTGTAAATGCCTACTGACGACGTCGACCGAGTCTACTAAGTGTAAAAGCCGTTTTGACGCTGAAGTAGCCTTCGCCATGCTTCAGACCATCGAGCAATAGACGTCGCGGTCTACTTGTTGTAAACTGCTGCCAAAGGCAGCAGTCAATTTTGTGTAAACGAGTCATAAACTGCCTTACAATCACTATCACGTCAGTATAACAATATCAATCGACTTGACAGATTGGACATCGTGGCACATATCACTTTTATGGCCATTTCAACTTTTCACCCTCAACACTTACTCGCACTCATTTCAATTCTCATATTGCAGGGGTCCTGACTAGGCACACGGTATTCGTCTACCGCTATCAGGACAATTTAAGTGCCAATGCGGACGTAAGCGTGTCCATCTTTTGCAAAGTGCATTTAGGAAAAGGTACATTATTTAGCAAATTAAATGTCCACTAATATCATATCCGCGCTAATTGTATATATGCATGGTCACGCTTCATGTCAGTAGCTTGTGATACAGTTCATGTTAGAAGTCAGTAGTTTCATGACATTAAACATATTTATAATTGTTAAGGGATACTGCTATAAACGTGTAAAAAACCTACAGCAATACAGAAGTGTTCAGATGTAATTCGTGACTAAGTTAGGGTCATCAGACCATTCAAGATATATTTTCAATATTTTATTTGAAGAACGTCTTACGTGCAAGCTTTAGCAAGAAATTCGCAATAGTTAATGAGATAGTTCAACATTGATATTAATGTTCTCACAAATAAAAACCAGTATTTCTCCTAAAGGATTAAAATTAAATTGTTTGAGGTTTTAAATTGCGACATCCTTATACCATAGTTGCGACTTATGTCGAGAAATTACCAATGGAAAAGATAAATCTAAATGAGCCAATCTTTCTTTACAGCCTTCGAATACTCTGGTGGATACTTCAACCCGGTCCTGGCTACGTCCCTGAAGGCTGGCTGTGATGGTCACAGCCTCCTGGAGCACGCCGTGGTCTACTGGATAGGAGCCTGTGCTGGTTCTATCCTGTCCGTATACTTGTACAAGATGCCTTTTGTCCAAAAATATCTGGCGCCTAGCACCACTGAAGTCAACGGTGACAGTATTTGGGCAGAAAAGGAGGATTAAATCCCAGTAAAAGTGATACCTGATGCTAGTCAATTGAGGGTCGGTGTTGTTTTGAGGTTTTATAACTTGCAAATGTTTTAACAGTCCACATTATCGTTTTACGTATATTGTCAAAAATGTTCTTTATACACCAGTCAATATTTGGAGTATTTTCGTGCCTAGAGTTTTGTGTATTCCTTGCGATAGTAATGGCCGAAGTACCTATACTCCTTTGGTCATAATATTTTTAATGGTAGCATCGAGCTTTTATTACATTGCCTAACGACTATTTAGCCCGTCCATCAGCAAACCCCAAATTCCCGCCCCGTCTTGGATAATATTAGTTAAAATAAATCTAAATACTTTAAGATCGGGTAATATTGGGGCCTTAATGGCTGGGAACCCATGTCGCAACCCTAAATTACTTTGCAGACTTATTACCGTTAATGTCTACCCTTTTAATATCCGGGAAAGTCACATTTATGGCATTGTAATTATCACACACATAAATATAAAAACGAAACGGATTTCAACATTTTCAACATGTAATGAGACATTTTTCCTCACTATGACTCAATAAGCATTTCTGTACTCGTAAGTATAGAAATGCTTATTGAGTCTGTAATCAATCTTGACGATTTCCAATGTATTAAATAAAGTTTCAAAACAACGTTCAAAAATATGTAAAAATATTTTGGAATATGACGACCCTTAGATTTTATAATTTTATATCCATCGATTAAAAATAGCGATCCTTCCAAAAATATAATAAGTGCTACGTACTCCTGTTGTAAATAAATGTTAAATGTTTTATTTACTTGTGTGTTTTTATTTTGGCTCTCCTTAGATCTTATACTTCTTAAGTATCTCATACAATGGCAATTGATATAATGAGAGATCTCATATGGGATAATTTCGCCAAGTTACATTTATTATATCGACGCAAATATGTATTGTTATTTTTATCTATGCATAATTTTCACTTCTACATCAAAACTACTGTTTTAAAAACTTTCGAATTGATTGTTTATATCTAGAACAGCGTAAATAGGATATTTTATCTTGAAGTGGATACATGTTTTTCAAAATAATTTGTCTGTGATAATTAACGAGGCGACGCGTATTTTTCTCCGGCATCCACCTTACAAAATAATAAAGTGTCTATTATGACATCACATCACATCGACTAACGCTGACAATAGTCACATCTTGAAAACAACCTACCTTGAACACAGAAAACTTAAAAACGAAGTTAAGTTAGACAATGTAAGTCATCAATATCCCAGCCAGTTAATAAAATCAGCAACATCAAGCAAAATAAACATATAATATTTAATATTGTTTATCGTTATTTTCTCGAAATGCGTCCGATTTTAAGGGATAAAAGTACCCTATGTCTTCAAATTATAAAATATTTATCTCCTAAATTCCACTATGATCTAAATTTAACCGTTCAATCGAAATAAACGTGCTTCCGTGTTAAAAATATTTCTGAAGAGAACATAGAGTACAGTTAGCAGTTAGCGACTAATCCTTCCTTTCGGCTTTTTACATGTTTACACTAAATATGGTTTTGCGCGATTTCGTAACTGCACCCTGATTGGTAATTTAAAAAGTGGGCGGAGATTAGCTAGTTGCGACGTACAAGGCAAAAATTTCTTAAGTGGATGACCGGGAATGGCCCTGACTGTACCTACCGACTCTTTAACTGTAAAAAATCTAACTACCTTTCAGCGAATCCATACCTAATATTAAAAAATGCGAAAGTGTTTTTGTTTATTCTTTCACGGCTAAGCCGCTGAACCAATTTAGATTAAATTCGATATGGAAATAACTAAGGTCTCGGGGAAGGAAATAAAATAAATGTTATTCTGGAAAATTTGTCAGTTCCTGAGGGAATAGCGATAAACGAGTCGCGGGCAGCAGCTTCTATTTAAGAAACAAAGATTATATATCTAGACATATTCAATTACAAGCACTAGGAAAATGCATGTACATTACAGTAAATCACGTATAGTATAATATATCACCGCGCACCGTAACGAGTCCCAACGGGAGTCATTCGAGTGCCCCAGGAGAGGTCTCTGGTGTAGCGGTAGGTACATGGCTTTACTTGAGCAAGCAAACGATGAGACGACTATTTAAATAACCTCATAGTTCAGAATAATATTAATATTTATCCATAATTAGTTGTATATGCTTTATGACCGCTGATAGATATGTACCTCTACAGCCAACGTCAAAAGTAGGTGATCAAAATCCCTTCGGAGCAAAATGCACAAAACGCAAAATGTACATTACACGCAAAAAGTAACCAATGGCAAAATGCACAATACGCAAAATGTACAGAACGCATAATGTGAAATACGCAGGGCGTACAAAACGCAAAACTTTTATACGCAAAATGAAAAAAAAAACAAAAGTGTGATGTAGTGTTACATTTTGCGTATGTACGTTTTGCGTTTTGTACGTTCTGCGTATTTCACATTATGCGTTGTGTACATTTTGCGTATTGTGCATTTTGCCATTGGTTACTTTTTGCGTGTAGTGTACATTTTGCGTTTTGTGCATTTTGCTCCGAAGGGATCAAAATCACCATTTCAAAACATGTTATGGCATGACGCCCAAGATGTAACAGATTATACCAAAGTGTCATTTTCAACTAAACATTTACCCCCTTACGTCTAAACGTGTATAATAATAATTAATAACCGTGGGGTAGCTTATGTCATCCATGCTTTGTCCTTATTTGTAATTGTGACATTTGCATCCGACAGAAAGTGACAAAGCATGGCATAAGCTACCCCATAGTTATTTCACGTTTATAAGTAAGCGGGTTAGTCAAAAGAAAATTATCACAATAGCACAGGGACACAGAAGCAAAATGAGAAATCAAGTCATACCTAGCTCTTTACTGGAAACTTCAATAAAAATAATTTAATATTATAAGCAAAAGGACAGAAAAGAGAAAGTCAGCATGAATGAAAACTATACCGATTTACAAAATAAGTACTCACGGGGCTCACGGCATTACAAATTGTTTATTTAAAATACTAATTTCAATCTTTGACGGGAATGAGAGGTGTTATTATGGTGGTTTGGTAGTCTTACTGACTACTGCTATTAAAGATGACCAGTTTAATTTGAAATGCTCAGTTACGACTTTACCCGTTTTCAATCTCGAAATGAATGTCTGGTCTTTTACTTACAACACATAAGGAGTTAAATTACTTATGCTAAGCTAAAATAATCAGTGTCATTGGACTCAAATTATTGTGTAATACTATTTCTAGACCGTGTTAGGGCAATAGTTTTTCCACATTTATGTATGTTACTGTTATTTATTTCCTCCTAATCAGCTGAAACGTTTGGACGTGCCAATAAACTTAATCCATCCACTTATCCTGAATATGTTTTCATGGCTATGTTATCGTATAGATGGACACTTTCTGATACAGTTTGACCCTTTAGGAACTTTTGTGCAATCCTCTTACACACTCTGCGGTTCAAATGGGCAGGTTTCCTTAAGATGTATTTCCTTTACCCTAAGAGCATGGAAATGTATTAAAGTAAGAAAAACCGGGCAAGAGCATGTCGGACCATGCTCAGTCTGGTGTAGTGTAGGGTTCCGAAGCCGTTAAGTACTACAAACATAAAAATCAACAAGTAATAACTAATTTTCTATTTAAAGTCAATTAGTGCCGTCTTAGACGATTTTAGTAGGTAAATAAGTATAAAGACTTTAATCGCCTGCATCTCAAGAACCAATGATTTCTACTTAGTCATCGTAATTTTAATTAAAAATTCGTTATATGCTCTTTCGTTTAGGTATTTTTTCTGATTTTTAATATTTGTAGTTTTGGCTGTAGGGGAGGGGGGTACACTTGAGTCTACCAAAAATTAGCGCTTTAAAGCTTAATATTTCATAAACGGATAACTCAATCGAAAAACAGTTTTTACAAAGTCAGTATATATCTGAAAGACCTATCCAACGACACCCCAAACTATAGCGGGTAATGGGTAACGGGTAGACGAGAAAAAATAAACATCCCCACGTTACTGGTAGGATGGTACCCTATTTTTTGTTTTTTTTACATTTTATGGTACCACTTTGTTGGCGTGACTAATATGCCATTGCATATTCATGCCAAATTACAGCTTTATACTAAGAGTCTCTGCGCTAGGCTACGGACGGAAAGACGGACGTACATGGCGACCGCGGGGGTTCGAACTGAGTACCTTACAATCACGAGTCGACACTCTAAGCCACTCACTATAAAACCGATGCACTCAGGTTTAAGTGAAATAGGAGTCTTGTTACAAAATATAAACTACATACATACACATACATAATATTACGCCTTCATTTCCAGAGTGGGGTAAGTAAGGGTTGCAGAAATACCAATAACTCTTATAATTCTATAAATATTTTTTTCATAATCAGGCCTAGAAGTTTACTAGTTTATTAGTGTCAGATTGCAAGCCCATCGCCTTATTGCCTTACGGCCGAACCCTATATTCAAACCGCGGATGGATAGGGCTTACTTCGGGTTGAAATTTGACATTTGTCCATACAAAATGTGTCAATTTTTTATCCGAAGTAAGGCTATCTGTCCGCGGTTAGAATATAGGGTTCGGCCGTTAGTCGCCTATTACGACATCCACAGGTAGCATGGAGTGGCACTATACTAACCCGGCAACCACACGCGGAAAAGATAAACTCTATGAACGAAAAATAGAAAGTAGATACTCACTTTTGTACTTTGTCACTAACATAACTATAAAACAATCTTGTTTGATATTACGGGACTGTAAAGTGACAAAGTACACTGTGTACCTACTTTTGATTTTGACTGCACTAGCAATACGTGTAGTAACAACGTGACCATTCGACATTTTCACTTACCTCCAACATAGGTTTCATAGATGTAATGTTCAAACATAAAAGTTAAAGCTTGTAGATTTAAAAGCTTTCTGTATTAAGAGACGTTTAACGCGAGACGTCCATTTGTTCACAACGTACCCTGTAATTTGAAATGACTTAAAACGTCATCTGGATAAGATACTAGATGTGGCTTTTATTACGAAAAATACATCATTAATGGTAGATGTAATTGTAGATAATGTGGTTTGAAACGGAAAGGTTTGGTTTAGGTTTCCATATTAGAACGTTCATTAAGGTGCCGATACTTTCATTAAACGGACATGTGGATGAGAAGAGTTTTGTTAACACTCTTTTTATTTTTACGAAATGGATGTGCATTGGATAATCTCAAGTATCACCAATACGATGCCTTGACTGATAACCTCAATGATATTTACCTAATACATTGTGTCGTGAATCTCACCCAGATAACAATTATCTATGCACCGACTATACTAATCTTAGAAGACAGGAAAGACGATGATGATGACACAATTATTGACAAAATGATAAAAACATTTGCCGAAAATAACGTGCCCATAGCAGTCCAGGATTCAAACAATTACTACGTCAACCAAAGTCAAGACGTATTCGACCGCAACGTTATTGTGATTGTGCATTTTAATGCCTGGAAAAATCTAGTAGATTTTAAAATTCACGGTGTTGACAAGAGGGTTAAATATCTGATTTTAATTACTGAATATACAAATAACTCTTTAAGCCTTTTGCAAAAATTTGGTCGTAGATACATACATAACCACGACATAACCTTCGTCATACGTGATTCAAAGAGTAAAAATCATAGAATAGAGACTTTTACAAAGGAAATTGATAAAAAAGAGTGCAAACTGAAAGACGATACCGAAACACAACAAATAAATGTTTGTTCTGACGGCTCCCTAAAAACGAATGTCGTGTTTCTGCTCGATACAAGAGTAGATTTTAAAAAATGCCCATTTAGAGTGGGCATGGCTACAATGTTTCCGTTTTCTATAATACCGAATAAAGATGAATTGAAAAATTATGATTTGGTTGATCAAATCAAAGGTTCAGATGTGGAAATTATGAAGATAATCGCAAATAATTTTAATGCTACACCGGAATGGCATTATATATATAGAGAAGTACAAAACCCGTATCTTACTTTGGATTATGTAAATCTTATTGTAAATGGAAGCTTGCACGCGGCTGCTGGGGGACTATATCACATTTTCGGGGACGTTGTATCGTACTCGGGTATTTATACAAGACAAGCTGCCATATGGATATACGCGATAAACAGAAAAAGCAGGTCTTGGCACAATCTGATGGACAAATTAAATGGCGTCTACGTCTTTTTTATATTTTACATCAGTTACTCGTGTCTGTCGTACTTATTTCGCAAATATAACTACGAACGACCTCACGCCAGAGACATTTTTTTTTACAGCTGGGGTGTTTTGCTAGGTCTCGCGTCGCTCCAACAATCTAGATCCCTGAAGAATAAGATTTTAGATATATTTTATTTGATATTGAGTATTTACCTTGCATCTTACATGAATATTCAATTATTTAGTTTTCTCACAGTAGACGGGCCCTCGACCACTTTCAAGACCAATGACGAAGTTATTGAATCCGGACGCATTGCATTTTTAAATCCCAAAACCAAGTACTTCATACAAGAGGAGGGTTATTTACAATTTGCCGATAAATCTGAAGACTGCGGTACATTTAATGATTGCCATTTAAAAACGTTGCAGTTAAACGGTTTGACTGTTACATTAGACCAATTCTTCGACCGTTTGCAGGCCACGACAGCTGTTAATGATGAGGCTAGAATTCTGAGAGCAACGCAGAATTTAGTGACTGTATATCAAGAAATGTTAACCGTGAAAGATAGTGCATTTGTCATCAGTTTTCAGAAAATCATAACTAGATTGTTTGAAGCTGGTATATGTAAGCAACTCTTCAGGGAAGCTATAGGTCTAACAGTGATGGGGAAAGCTGAGATTGCGAATAAGAATGCTTTGAGTAACAGCTACACCTGCGAATCGGGGTGTGCTATTACTCTGTCGCAAGTCGCTGGTGTGTTCTATGTCTGGACAATAGGTACTTTATTGTCTATTTGTGTGTTTGTATTAGAGATTTTGCGGAACAGGAAGATGTTGCACAAACACGAATAAAATGCTTCGGTTGATATTTTTTATTGAGCGTCATTCATAAAATTTTAAATGTCTATATTATAAGTAGCCCTGAGGTTCTATTGTCAACGTTTTGATAGCTCTTATATACTTGAAAGTCATGGCGGCCGTGACACTTTCTATTTGAATTCGGAAGAAAAGTTTCAATGAATTTAATTTGAGCAATCGTCTAGCGTTTTACAAAACGGAGCAATTTTGTGCCGTTAAAACTTATTTAGATGATTTAGCGATCGTTTTTTTTAATGTTGTTATTATAACATACAAACATAATATCACGCCTTCATTCCCAGAGTAGGGTAGGCAGAGTTACAGAAATACCAACAACTTTAAAGACACTTGTTGATATTTCTGTAACCATATTTTGCACAAGTAGGCTATAAGATGTTTGCCAGTGTATTAGTTGCAGGCCCATTGCCAAACAGTACTACAAGCCCTTATTCCCTAAGTAGCCTTTTATGATATCCACGGGTAGACATGGAGTGGCACTATTCTAACACGGCAACCACACAGGTATTATAAGACCAAGTAAAAATATTAATTTTATATTAAAGTATATTAGGTATAACAAGTGTGTAGATGTTTCAACAATTCTGTCCTATTTTAGCATTTTACTTTGTCATACATCTATTGTTCAAGAATTTTTAAAAGAGACCCAAAGATGTCACTAATAAACTTTTGATTTCTTGTCTACAGCGTATTATTTAACACTCAAATAACATTATTGATGAGATGTTTAAGGCATCTTTGCCGAAAAATAACATTGCACTTATCATAAACAGTCAAAGTTCAATATTTTTTGTTAGTGTTGCCCAGAAGATGGATTTCTTTTGGAATCCAAATACATGTTGCTTCGTAGAATTCTTGTTAAATTCAATTCATATTGGAAATTGATAAAAACATGTATGAAAGAAAAAAATATCTCTCACATTCCGGTTAACAAAACAAAAAAGTTTGGATGTCTCTAAGATATTTTAATGTCTACACTTACTTTTAACCTTTGAAAACAGAATTGGAGGGCAGAAATCAAATTAAAGACATTTATATTTAATTAAGTTTCATTAAGCGTTCCTAATTTATCACGTGCTTCATAAAAAAAAGAAAAGGATTAAAATATCTCGCAGATGAAGTTTAAAGAAAGAATCCACTCGTTTCATCTGGTATTCGGTTAATTAAAAAGTTTGCCGGATCCCAGAATGCCACTTTCTTTCTACTTTTAGTGTACCTAACTATGTACAGTATGTAGCGTTGCCACTACGATAACAATTAACATGAATTTATCTTTACAGGTTGTTTGAATATGGCATGTGGAATGAGCATAGTATTAGACGTCGTTGTAAACACATCTCGTAAACTTTTTTCTTAATTAATTACTTTTCCTCCTTGTCTTAACAAGGTTATTTCGCCTATGTCAAGTTTTAGACAATCACCATGAACTTGTTAAAGAAATAAGTCCATGGAAATCACATGCGAGCATAATTTTCGGTTAAAGGAATTACTCAGGTTATCTAAATAAAACAACAAACACTTACAAATAACAAACAACATATTAATCTATGGCAGCTGCTCTGTCATACAGGTACTTATAATAGTTTTTTTTTTAATTTACAATAATTTCAATATTAGTGTGACGGACTGTTTGCTTCATGTGAAAGATAAGTACGAGACATTAAATAAGGAAACAAAGATTCGACAAAAACAAGACCAAGTCGGATTCGTCATAAAATTCGCCTGACGAACAGTCGAACACCCTCCACTTTAGTCTTCTTGTGACCACACAACATATTTTTTTTACCAATGTCTTATAAATACATAAAGAATTAATGGAATTCTTTTTCCAAATAAAGAAATTGCTTTACTTGGCGGGCAGTAGGGCCTCGAAAGCTAATGGGCTTTTCTTGTAGTTTTTTCTTAACAAATATGATTTATGTCAAGGCAAAAATACAGAAGTAAGGCAGGACGCATACGTCATTATTATTTTAGTATAACTTTTCCTCGCAATTTCAGAGGTTATTTTTACAAGTGAAAAACGAAGTTTGCACTTTAAAGTTATGATATGATCGCACCCGCAATGTAATAAAAGTTTTGGGAAAACTATTTTTACGATAGCCACAAACATTAACGTGTTAATAATAGGTCATTAATTTAAATTCGGCACGATTCAAAATTTAGACTTTAGAGCTTCCTTTATTTCTTAGTGTCCGAAGCACTCTATTAATTTTCAAATAACTTTAACATTTAATCGTCTAGAGAATCTAAACTGGCTGAATGGAATTCGAAAACATTTGACTATTCCAATTTTAAATAACTCTGCAACGGTTTTTATTAGTTTGAATTTTAAATCGAAATGAGTTTCCATCGATAAGGCTTGGTCCAATTACAGTAGCGTTCGCATTGATGTAAAATATTATTTTATCGTGAAAATGTTTGACGCAGCGTGAAATAGTGGATACCTACATGTTTTTTACGATTGGCTGGATTGGCCTATTTGTCTGTAAGTATTTTGGGTATACCCCTACTGTTTCCAACATTTTGCAATGCTATTATGTATGGCACAGTATGTTTCCGAACGTTAACAGTAAGATGTATTTATCAGACAGGACTCGTTTCTGAACACATAAAAATATTTTTCCTCGAAAATAAAGCAACGCTTTCACTGAGACTAATTTAGTTCTCCTTTTGAGAAGTTTTAGCCCACATGCATCTAGTGCAGGTTAAAGCTCTTCTTTAATCACGCCACTCTGCACGACTTTGTACTAAACCTTAAGTTTAAAAAAAAACTGGTCTAAGACTTAATATTAACTGTACCCTCTAATGAAGTCACCAGGTTAGGGAGATGTTTTTCAATCTTGGATAAACGATATAATAATACCTACTAATATTATAAAGGTGAAAGTAACTTTGTCTGTCTGTTTATTACGCTTTCACGGATAAACGGCTGAACCGATTTAGATATAAGCTACAGCTGCCTATAAGTAATGTTATTTTGTACACAATTCTGTTTTAAAAAGTGATTTTCGTGCAAAAAAACGGTTAATGTAACACTTTTGCAGGGCTCTGATTATAATGTTCCTCGATGTTTACTTTAGTAAATAAAAACAAAACGTGTTTTAACTTCAAAGTAAAATTTTGAAATTTCTTTAAAAGTTGTAAGTAGGTACTCAAAAATGTTTTAATGTTCACTTAATTTGATTAAAATCAAAACTTTCCACGTTAATATAATTGAGTAATTATATTCAATGCAATATAATTATATAACATAATTTTATATGTTTATATCTTACAGTTCACCTGCTTAATCAGTTGGCAATATGCGCGATACCTTTGCGCGTGGTGACCATGAAAGTGAATCAAATGACGCCAACGAAACCAGTCGTGGTTCTCATGATCCCTCAGAAGGAACCTCTATACCACCGCCGTAGCCATGTCTATCGCCGAAAACACAAAGGGTTTCAATTCTACAGAGGCCCTAGGGCCGAAAATGATACCAAATTTCAACTGCGTTTCCGTCCGACCAAACCCACACAAGAAGTTGTTGCTTCGAAAATTAAAACACATTTAAAAAAGATGGCAGATACTCAGAAGGAAGTTCGGTTACTTAGAGAAGAACAAGTTAATTTGAAAATGACGCCTAAAATCAAGAAACCGCACAGCGCTTCCTATGAATTTGTTAACCTAAGGGACGGGCAAAAGAGAGTTAAAATCAAAAAAAGGAAATCAAACAGAAGACGAGTGCCTGAAGAAAAAAATGTAACTAATAATAGTAAAATGATAAATTCAGTTAAAGGAATTCAACTTTATTTTAAGCCCGGTGACCAGATTCGGGAAGACTTGAAACGACGTAGACATAAAAAAAGCAGACGTCACGAAAGAAACGTTACTAGCAGTGGAGCAATGAGAAAACAAAAAAGATTTAAGGAATCAAAAGTACATTCACACAGCCCAGAAACGGCGAAAAAACATAAAGAAATCAATGCAAAAACTACACAGAAAGGTGAAGACACAGTAGATAAGGAAATTTTACATGCCAGTGCTGAAAAAACTGATATTGTTCAAAATGTTGCTCAATCTACACCGCGAGCTGCCAAGAAGGAAACAATTCATAAACTGGTTTTGCATTAAGATTTAGGGGGGGAGGGGGCGAGAAAAGTACATAATCCACTGTCCATTAAGTATTTTCAAACAATAGTTGTTAAGCTGAAATATTCCATACAAAATGCAATAACGTATCTCTCTCCTTAAACCTACTCCGGTTTCGACGATTTTTGAAAATGTGATGACAATCTAGGTCCGTACCTACTTTTCCCTTTGTAAAAAAAAACTCTGAAAGAAACGAACAAAAATAGAAAACGTAATTGTACCTTATAACGACAACTTATACAAAAATCGTGGAAATTGGACTTGTTTTTGGGGGTGAGAAACGTTATTGTCCGGAGCTTCATTTGTATGGTATATTTTTGACATCTACGGGATTTATGTAAGCGTCGGTTCATGATCTTGTTGACTAAAAACATTTAAATATTGACGATCAGGGTCATTTTACTTGACAACGATGTATAAAGTTAAAATCTAAAATAATATTTACTAATTTGAGAAAATGATCTTTTAATATTGTTTTAGTACCATCGCGTTTAATTTTAACCATGCTCAAATTTAATTAAATTAATAAAACATCAGGGGGCAATCTCACAATAATTGTCCTACTCCCAAATTAATCTCTAGGCGTGTTTTAACTCAAGCACATGGAAACCATCTAAAACAGAACTAATACCCATAACTGGAATCGAACCCAGGACGGCTTCCCTCGTAGCAAGGGTCACTACCAACGCTTAATGCGTCATCAAATTATAAAATAGCTGCGTTGCCTGTTACATTTTTATCATAGTTTGTTTTTTTTTCAGCGTACATAACAATTTTCGTGTATTGTCTCCCAAAGGTTGGATTAAAAACTGCATTAATACTCGCTCAAAAGGGATAAATAAACAGAGAAACATACTTTTATTCATATATAATACTTACAGATTTATCCACTATTTTTGTATCCGTGCTTTTGTGTACAATTTTCGTATTTCCAGCGTTTGATATTTATCATAATATGAGTGTGCGTAATAAAAACCAACAGTTTTTCTTCCTGTAACTCCTTCCGAACGATTTCATTTATTTATTTATTAAAGATATCAACAGCATAATACAATTCATAAAAACAGACAGAGATCATTCATAGAAACAAATCATCGAAAAGTAAAATGACTTACGCAACAACTCAACAATATACAACACGACAAATATTTGCGCCCGCTATTCATTTATTACAAATAGCTAAAGTTGAAATTCTCACGAAGCCATCAGATTCGAATGAGAGGACGCGCTTGTTAACTTTGAAATTAAAACTATTTCTACGAACTTCAATCGGAAGTTATAAAAAGCTCTTTGAAGATTCCCATAAAGCTCGCTTATCGGTCCGGAACTTTTATGAAATGTTGGGATGGGTGTAAGTTTTAAGTAAATTTTGGATAGAATAACAAAATCATTAGAGGGAATTGTTGGGAGAGTTTGTGGCCAGTAAGGGTTCTAGGTTATGGTTTGAAACGCATCGACGGGCGTCGGGTGTCTCAATTAAATTGCGAATTTATACCCCCGCAGTTGCCATAATTATACCGATGAGTTTTTCTAACTTAAGTAAATACCTGATACTCTTACTGTGAACGAAAAAACATTGTTCAGAGACCCTGTACATTAGAACAGCTGAGTGAGCAGGACGGATAGTCACATAAAAGGTCCTCCAGGGTCGAAGTGTATTCAAAATTCTAGTGTTTTTTAATTAGTTAGAAATAATTTATGTAACTAAATCATAATAAAAAAAACTTTTAAACTTGGTTTAACTCGCGTACGCCACGTGCAAATTATAAACACACACACGCACACACACATCACATAACATCACGCCTTCATTTCCAGAGTGGGGTAGGCAGAACTACAGAATTACAAACCGCTCTAAAAAACTTGTTGTGCAAATTATAATTCAATAATAAATGATACCTATTATATAGTGATGATTGTGATGAATAATCGATAGAATCAAATCAAGATTCTACTTAGGTCTAATACCATAATTTCCTTTAGTTTTGTACTTATTTGCCGATTTAAAATTAATTAATTATTTCTCAATCGCTAAAAGGAAGATTTCTCTTACTCTCTTCAGTTTGCCTTTGTGCATCTCTGCTATATTTTAGTCTATTTTTTATAAAATAGACTAAAATATAGCAAAGTTAACAAGCGCGTCCTCTCATTCGAATCTGATGGCTTCGTGAGAATTTCTACTTAAGCTATTTGTAATAAATGAATAGCGGGCGCAAATATTTGTCGTGTTGTATATTGTTGAGTTGTTGTGTAAGTCATTTTACTTTTCGATGATTTGTTTCTATGAATTATCTCTGTCTGTTTTTATGAATTGTATTATGCTGTTGATATCTTTAATAAATAAATAAATGAAATCGTTCGGAAGGAGTTACAGGAAGAAAAACTGTTGGTTTTTATTACGCACACTCATATTATGACAAATATCAAAATATGTAACGCTGGAAATACGAAAATTGTACACAAAAGCACGGGTACAAAAATAGTGGATAAATCTGTAAGTAGATATAGCAGGGACAACAATTATGTTATCACTTTTGTTTGTACAATAAAGCGTTTACATACATGAACATAACTAAAAATAAACTGAGATGTTTATAAATCTTACAGTTCATCTGCGTAATCAGTTGTCAAAATTCTCGATACCTGTGCGCGTGGTGACCATGAAAGCCAACCAAATGACGCCTACGAAGCCGGTCGTGCTTCGCATGATCCCTGAACAGGACGCTCTGGTGATTCAGAGCCTCAGCCATGTTTATAGACGAAAACAGAATGGGCTACAATACGAAGAGCCAAGGACCGAAAATGGTGACTTCCTTACCGGACTACAATTTCATTACCGTCCGACCAAACCTCACATGCAAAAAGTGTCTGGTTCGAACATAAAAACGAAGGAAGTTCAGTTAATTAGACAAGGAAATAGTAATCTGAAAAGCAAAGGCCTAAAGACTAAAATTAAGAAGTCACGCAGCTCTTCTCGAAGCGTTAATCTACAATATCGGCAAAAGGGGGTTAGAATGAAAAAAAGGAGGCCAGGCAGAAAAAAAATACCGAGGGAAAAAAAAGTCAATAAGTACAATAAAAAAAGTAATCCAGTTAAACAAAAACCAGTTTATTATAAACTTGTTAAACAGATACCGAAAGGACTGAAACTACGGAGACGAAAAAAATGCAGATGCCATAAAAGTAAACCGAAACTAGTCATAGAAACAAAACTAGATACACAGTGCCTAAAAAAATTAAGAAAACATAAAAACATATGTCAAACCTACACAGAAACATGAAGACAGAAGAAAAACCTAAATACCTGATGAAGAAACGGAGAAATCAATCCGTGTTTAAAATCTTACTCGATCAACACGGAAGCAATCGAGAAGTAAATCATAAACTTATTTTGCATAAGGAGTTGAGAAAAGTACATAATCCTGTCTGTTAAGTATAATTAAATATAATTTGGCAAATCTACTCGTTTGAATTCCTGGCCGAAAACTTTTAAATATTTATTTACTTCCATAAACAATTGTAACTTACAGGGCCTCTATTCAGGTGCGTTAAAACGATATCGTGTTTGTTTAAGAATCGTTTATGTCACAGTCGACATTATTGTAAAATGACATAAGAGTTATCAAAACGTTGACAATACGGAAACAGAACAAAAACGATATTGTTATTACCTTGTAGAATCCCAGCCCAGGGCGCTGCTGGGTCATGTTATTTTGATACAACCGTCTCAGACGAGTTTATGTTCATGTTACTCGTATTTATACGAGAAACGCAATTGTCGTTTGTTTAATGCTTTATCCCAAAAAAATCGTTTTGCAATTCAAAACTTACTTTCATTTGGTAAACTAATCGCAACCTATGTCAATGTATGAAGACAACAGGTTTTCAACGGCAAAGTCAAGTTTGTCCCTCAACACAGTTTTACATTCATATCAGTTTGTCCGGAACCCTCAGTACGCAAGTCCGCCATTTTTTTATCTTTAATTAATTATTAATACTATGTTATTCGTAAGGGTGTATTTTTAAAGAATATAAAACTTAACTTCATTATATTATCTCAACATACAGGGTGTGTTATGATTTAAATTTATTCACAAAAGCTCGCAAATGAAGTACGGCCCAAACATGTTGCTGCTCATCTCTGGACATGGCCATGACAATAACATGGACATAAAAATTGGTATCAGAACCATATTTTTGTAAAGGCAGCCGTATTCAAATCTAATGGGCGTGTTGGGGCATAAATTGTTCGCAAAACGTGAAAAAGCTACACGTTACATGACACGAATCATGTTGCGGTGCAAAGGCTGTAAATTCAATATCTACATATTGAATTAAGCATAAAGTGAAACATGAGAGGCCATGAGGAAGACATGAAACTTCATCTCGGGCTATAAACGACACAATTAGGTGATCATCTTTCGGTATGTTAATCAGTAAACGTGCGGGCTCTTTTAAAGCCGACCGGAATTTCTAAAAATAATGGCAAGAGACCTGAAGTCCTTATTTGGAATATGGGACGGGTGTTAGTGTGAGACGCAAACTGTGTAGATACGCTAGCCCCGTCACATCTCCACCGGACGTCTAATAGCGCTGGTCTTTTGTCAACACGCTAGCGTAGTTGGTAGTGACCCTGCCTTCGAAGCTCCTGGGTTCAAATCCCGGTAAGGGCATATATTTGTGTGATGAGCACGAGTATTTGTTGCTGAGTCTTGTATGTTTTCTATGTATTTAAGTATATATTTCTCTATGTAAGTAAGTTTATCGTTGTCTAGTACCCATAGTACAAGCCTAGAGCTTAGTTTGGGACTAGGTCAATTTGTGTGACATTGTCCTGTGTTTTTTTTGGTGCGGCAGCTGAAGCGGCTGAAAGCATTAACCTACCAAGCAGCAGTGTTCGCATTGTTGTGTCCTGCTGAGGGTATAACACAACCGGTGTAATTACTAGCCGTGTTTATTCGACCGCAATGAGAATAGGATTGGAAAGTACCAAAAACGTCATTGATATTCATGAGTAAGTACTACTGTGGTACTACAAAATATGATTTAATTACAATTATCAGTCACTTATTTCAACACTTTACTTGGTTAATATTGAGTCGACGTGCCATTCTACAGAAAGCTTGATTTTGAGTATATTTTTGTAAGGAACCAAATTATATGACCATTCATCCGATCTATTTACCCAAAATTACTAGCAAATAATTATAATAATTAATTTGACGACACGCTAGCATCGTTGGTAGTGACCCAGCCTTCGAAGCTAGGGGTCCTGGGTTCAAATCCCGGTAAGGGCAGATATTTGTGTGATGAGCACGAGTATTTGTTGCTGAGTCTTGGATGTTTTCTATGTATTTAAGTATATATTCCTCTATATGAGTATGTTTATCGTTGTCTAGTACCCATAGTACAAGCCTAGAGCTTAGTTTGGGACTAGGTCAATTTGTGTGACATTGTCCTGTGGTTTTTTTTGGTGCGGCAGCTGAAGCGGCTGAAAGCATTAAGGTAGTCAAATATAGTCGTCTCTGTCCAGACTATATTTTTGTTCCGAACTGTGGTGAGACCCTT
This sequence comes from Acleris holmiana, assembly GCA_949316455.1. Taxonomy (NCBI): domain Eukaryota; kingdom Metazoa; phylum Arthropoda; class Insecta; order Lepidoptera; family Tortricidae; genus Acleris; species Acleris holmiana. The sequence goes on along the minus strand of OX438777.1, from coordinate 5,572,592 downwards.
GGCCCGAGGGGTCCTAGCACTCTAAGCCTCTTCAAATAAATTTCGAAGGGGCTGATTGACATTACTGAAGACCGAAGAGCTGGCAGTTTCCTCGGTCAACGCATTAGTTTAACTATTCAGCGAGGAAATGCCATCATCTTCGGTACAATGCCACAAGGCCCTTTATAAGCCTTAGCTTTTTAGTTTCAGCTTACTTTAAATTTTCATTTATAAGTTCTTAAATTTTGTCTAGTAATTATTACTTAATTTAGGTACATAATTACAAATTGGCACATTTTTTAGGTTAGATTATTTTATACACAAACTCATCACTCAACATAATGGCAAAAAACACTGCATCACAACAAACATAGTTAAAGATTTTGTCAGATACTATTTGAAAACTGTGAAGTCGGTTAAAAACGACGTACTTATCACTTTGGACACTTCCTAAATTCCCACTTTCATGTAATATCTTCTTCCTGAAATTCCCACTTTCATGTAATATAATGTCTACTTCCTGAAATTCCCACTTTTACAAAATTCTCAGTCCATACGTCGATTAATATCGTCGTCCATAAATCTATTAAATAACACATAGGAATAACAGAATGTCTGTTTAGTATAAACGGACTATTCTGCCTATACATTCTAAGCCTCTAAGAAGCTCTTCATATCTAGCACGAAGTTTTCGCTGGGAAACTTTTCTTACACTGTGTAAACGCTTACCTATAAGTCAATATGTTTTCCATTTGAACTCAAATTTTATTTAGATAATGTTTGTATGTTTTTTGTACGATGGCCAAACTTTCGCTGAGAGATAGATTTGGGCACTGCAATTTATTTATAGCGTCTGGAATTGCCTGAAGATAATATATTGAGCACTGTGGATGACTTGAACAATTTGATCACTTACGCTGACTGTACTAGAGGACGCCCGATGGTTTCACTCATAGAAAATGACCCCAATTCTCATCTAAATAAAAAAAACATTTGTGGAACTGCACATTTAGCGGAAATATTACAAAAAGGTGGGCATTTTAGGAAATGGTATTTTAGTAAGTGTGAATTTTGGGAACTGTTGATCAGAGGAGTTAGGATACATGTACCGAAAGGAAGAATCCCCTAAAAAAGTGGGAATTTTAGGAAATGACATTTATAGGCAGTAGTCATTATAGAAAATGACTAAGAGATGAATTGAAAAAGTGGGAATTTTAGGAAATGACATTTATTGGCAGTAGTGATTATAGAAAATGAGTAAGAGATGAATAGGTATTTTGGTAAGTGTGAATTTTGGGAATTGTTAATCAGAGGAGTTAGGACACAGGTACCGAAAGGCCACAGGCGTTTTTGATTTGGTCGTAGCATAGAATAGATAATAGTACAAGTACAGAAGGCACACTCCTTTGATCTTTACAAAAGCCGCTTTTTTCTTACCCAAAACATTATGATTTATGGCCCTCTGACGTCGTCGACTCCAGCGCAAGCCAAACGGAACGTTAAGGCTGTGAACGAACGGTGAAAATTAATTAGATCACTCGCCTCATCGCCGATAGTGAGGGCTGTCAACGACCAATAGTTAAAAATAATAATGTATTGCCCATTTATATCTTGCATTCAATATAGACAGAAATAAATGTATATTATTCATACATTATAAATATAATTTCATTATTTATCTCTAAAATATTAACTGTCACGATATGGACGAATTAAATACACCAAGACCGCCAGGCCACATTTTATTGGCTTTGCTGCAACAATGCACTTTTTCTTTTAACTAAAATGACATGGTTCCTGAGAACAGCCACCCTGTATAACCTGTATAACGGTTACCACCTTGGGTTCAGGTGGTAAGCGTAAAAACATTTTCCCAAGCGTGGAAAAAATGGCGTTTTTGGTTCGGTGGTGTACTGAGAGCTTGTATTCTATGAATGTGTGAAAATCACTGCAAATCGATTAACTGTTCCAAATCGGTCAAATAACCCATAATTGGGAGGGAATTTCGATATAACCGCTAATTGGACCATTGTAATTACGTCACCTATTTTAGACACAATCGCGACAATCAGGAGTAATTACAGCGTTAATTATTATTAACATTTACATTTACAATTGCTTCGAAGCGTGTTTTTACGCGTAGCATGTTGTTATAGGCCGGAAAGTAAGCAATAAAGGCACAAGTTTGGTTATAGTTAATGCATTGCAATAAAAACGATCCACTGTCCCAAAATCAGAAACATGAAATTTCAAACATAGTAAATAGTAAAAATGTGGGCAAATTCACATAATTTTCTAGTAATGAAGATTTGATATAATATGGCAGAAATAATAAATATAAAACATGTTTTTACAACAATACCATAGAAAATAAAAAACCAAATAAGGATGAAATAAACGTCGGTTGCGAAACGGTCCCAACTCAACATATGCTTTTGCGGGTTACGTTCCCAAAGGGTGCCAATGGGACCCTATTATTAAGTCATCGCCGTTCATCCGTCCGTCCATCCGTCCATCTGTCCATTCATCCGTCCGTCCATCTGTCTGTCAACGGTAAACACATAAAACGTAATAGACTTGAAATGTTCACAGAGTAAGTATTAATAGTATAGCCTCTATAACAACAAATTATCAAAATGTAACAAATGTAAAAATTAAAGGAGTACAAGAGAAATATTTGATATGGTAGTACTTTATCGCTTTAAGTGATAACATCAAAAATCCAATAACCCTACGTATAGAACAGAACAAAACATTGTTAAATTTGTGATTTCGATACAAGTCGCAAGTTCATTTGTCCTTGCTGGGGAATGAATAAACCAGGTTTTAATATAGTAAAACAACTAAATCTGGATGGTACTATTGTAAGGGTACATACTAAATAAAATTCATCAGACCTACAGGGGGGGTTAGAACGAGTAGCAGGTATAATTGAATTTGTGACGTGAGTCAGCAAAAAAGGTGCTTCAGCGATGAAACTAGTAACAAGGACCGTTGTTGGACACTTGATTCTTATTTCGCAGATGATAAGGGCTGTTTCTTAGTTTTGCAACAATTAATTTATAACATGATCTTTGAAATAAATAGTTGTGTCCATTATTAGTAAGTCAGCTTGAAGTTTCCACCATTAGTGCCATCACCCTATATAAACTGTCTGTTCGCTTGTATGGAAGTTAGCAATCAATACCGTTACCATGAGTTACAATGATCATACGCTATAGAGTCGAATGCTCTGTCTCTCACTCTATTTGAAATTTAACAACTAGTGACTACAGTATCTGTAACTCATGGTAAGAGTACAGGGGGTGATTAATTCAACACAGCACAGAGAGAATCACCGGCCGGCTGGCAAGACGTAGGTATTCATTGCTATCGTTTTCTATTGTCCGATATGTAGCTCTGCCAAGGTCGAAGGTTACTAACACCGCATAATTCCCTCAACCCACCGCGTGGGTCACATTATGACTCAGTATTTATAAATTAGCGAAAAAATGTGTTTAAAATTTGACTAACTATAATTAAAATATACAACGCACGTTCAATATTATATTTTTAACCTCATTGTTGCTGAAAAAATCAAGTAAATGCATACATAATCTACACAGTACGCAGACACACAAACACTGAAATATGTAAGTATTAATATTCGAGGGGTAATTATACTAAAGATCTCATAGGGTCCGTAAACCGGGTCCGGGACCGTAAATACCCCACCAATAAGATAAGACAAAAGACCATTTAGTCTCGATATAAAAATACCTACTCGGTTTTTATAGGCATTGAATGAAATATACAGTAGTAAAAGATATGTATCAAACCGTACAACCATACATTGCAGCTATTTCTGGGCTGAGGCCTCTTACGTTCAGATGTACCTACTGACTAATGCCATGTGTAAACCGGGCAAGAGCATGTCGGACCATGCTCAGTGTACGGTTTCGAAGCCGTTAACAACAAAAACCAACAACAAAACACAAAAACATAAAAACAAACAACAAAAACATAAAAAGGAACAAATAATAACTAATATTTAATTTAAAGTCAATTGGTGCCGTCTTAGATGATTTTAGTGGGTATAAACACTTTAATCGCCTGTATCTCAATAACCAATGATGTCTAATTAGTCGTGATAGTTTTCCTTTAAAATTAGTTAGGTATATGCTCTTTCATTTAGGTTTATTTTCAGATTTTGAGTATTTGTAGTTTTAGCTGTAGGGGGGTTTTATTGTACAACTTTGTTGGTGTGACTAATATGCATATTCATGCCAAATTGCAGCTTTCTAGTAATAAGAGTCGGCTGCGGACGGACGGACGGACGGACATGGCGAAACTATAAGGGTTCCTAGTTTGACTACGAAACCCTAAAAACGAATACCTAACTGTTACTTTGCGGACGGTACCAACGCAAACAATTCCGTACCTACAACTGTTGTTTCCAGTTAAATACATCCAAGTTGGATTTTTGCATCTGTTGCTATTTAAATACATGTATATGAGGCTCCTAAAGCATCTGTTAGTTCTTTACCTCCAAAAGCATAAATTTCTTGTAGCGATTCACCGATTCGCATTTCACCTCGACCGTGTATTTTATTTTCGCTTTGTGTCAAAGTCGTAATTATTTTTGTTCGCTAATAAGCTTTAGTCGCATTTCACCTCAATCGCTCGTTTTACGAGTACTGAGGCCCTAGCCAAGATGCGTTCGCTAACTAGCGATTCGATTCGTTTTGTTTTTAAACCAATCGCGTCACTGGTAAATCACGTCATTCAAAAAGTCACGTGATCTACCAGTGACGCGATTGGTTTAAAACCAAACGAATCGAATCGCTAGTTAGCGAATGCATCTTCGCTAGGGACTCTGTTTCATTTGGTTTCGATCGTCAATTTTATTATTAGCAAAATATTTTAAATCACAGTATACCTCAATCGCATATTTTGTAATAGCATTTCGCTACGATCGCTTATTATCATAGGTCGCCAATATACTATAATTACCTCGATCATTTAATCTAATGGTTTTATTTAGTCAAAGTAAAGTAGGTACAATACTAAAGATAGTCTTCGCGCCCACTGCAGGAGACGGTTGCGTCGCGGTCAGAACACGATGATTATAATATTTCAATGAATTTGATAACACTTAAGACATGAAACTACAGGGCTGGGATTCTATACGGTAATAACGATATCGTCTTTGACGTGTTTCCGTATTGTCAACGTTTTGATAACTGGTATGTCATTTACAACAATGGCGACTGTGCATAAACGATTCTTAAACGTGTCAAACACGATATCGTTTTAACGCAGCAGAATAGAGGCCCAGGTACAAAACACGTTTTAACAATGTTATAGAAATTTAGTGCGAACATCAATTGACGCGTCAAATTAAATAGAGTTCCAAACAAACATCGATCGCGATTTGCGTCTAGGGTAAAATACTACACGAAAAATTAAATGCTACAAAATAATTATACTAATGTAAAAAGCCACGCGAAAAATTGCTTTAAGTAAAAGATTCTATTGAAGTTTTGTTCATTTGAAGTAAAATACGATTCGGTGAATCGCTACAAGGAATTTATGCTTTCGAGGTAAAGGACTAACAGATGTCCTAAAGTATTACAACTGATACCAATTTGTTACAGCAAATAGATCGTTATCCCAAGTTTTTGGAGAGGGTTACATTTACAGTGCCGCGACTACGCCTCGTTCCTAACTAACTTCAGACCTTTTTCTGTCAAAACATTAAAAAAAACATGGATCGAATAGTGTTTTTCCTAGGATATGTAATGAGCATAACAACCAACAAAATGGACATGATGTCAGTTTCACTACACATAAGAAGTTCTTATACAACGTGTTACAAAATAATCCGTAAAAAAGAAAATATGAAAGTAGTGTATACCTACTGTATAACTAAGATACTGAACTGACGTTATTTAATAAGGGTTGACACTACTTTTTTAATTTCTTTTTTACGGATTATTTTGTAACACGTTGTATTAATACAATGCTGAGTTTTAGTGCTCCATAATTTATAAGTGTTTTAATTTAAGTATTTTTGTTAATTCTACGTTTCGAGCATCTATTAATGTTTTAGTTATCTACATGTATTATTGTTTTTTTCTAACTTAGTAATTAACGCTGCGTCTCAGTTAACGATATTAATATCACATGCATGCTTTGTTTGGTTATAATTAGATACGTACTCTTTTTAATCAATAACTCTATACGATTATTTGTCTAAATCTGTTGGCAAACCTTAATACATAAATAAATAACTCTTACTATAGGATTAACTAATTACTTTTACGTTAACTTCATAATTAGGTACCTAATTATAAAACTTTTAACTCACATTCAAAGAAAAATGAAATTATGTTTTTTTGATTTACTAATATTTTTTCGTGATTCTCTAACAATAAGTTTTGGTGTTCCAGGGACCTTAGTCAAGAAACATAAAGCAACGTTAGCGATTTTCAAAAATCGACAGAATGTATACGCACTGCTAGATCAAAACAGTATCAACTCAAAAAAACTGTTGTTGTTTCAAGTCCAAAGACATTGGTATTAAAGTTGATTTAAAAATACAGTTTTATTTTGAGTTGATGCTGTTTTGATCATGCAGTGCTATATCTAGGATTGACGTAAGATGATGACAGATCGCGTCAACCGCTTATGTCAACTGCTTACATTTCGAGTCGAGAGAAAACAGAAACGTTAATAGCGTTTGCATCTCACCTACGCCCTCAGGAAGTTTTCGTGTTACGTCGCAGTAAAATTACCATTATTCTATAAACGATAACTTCTAGTCACAATGTTAACTCGTCGGTGACTGAACTCCTAGTATCACGTTTGCAAGACCGGGGATTTGCCCCTAAGCTACGCCGCTCGCTTAAGATAACTTTAACACCAGTTAAGCATTCAGTTAATCCTAAATTAAAAGCAAAAGTTCCAAATTCCGACAAACTAATTACAATTTAAACTTCGCCTAAAATAAAATAACAAACAAGACAGCTAAGGGTTGATATCTATTGGCTTTTTAATTTTAAGTTCTCAGATTGTTTGAATTAAAGATGAGACGTGGCTTGCGATTTACATTTTGCGATAATCGCTGCGGGATATCAAGCGGAAGGGAATTTTAATATGCAATGGGTAAAATCAGTTTATTCTGTAATGCATTTGCAAAGTTTCTCGAATAAGCAATAAATAACAGGTTTATCATCTCGGTGATACCATATTGCTTTTGATATGACCACGTATTGTTTTCAACTCGGCCGCCATTTTTGACAATACGATAACATTCCTCAAACAATATGGTTTTAGCAAGTTGAATAGCCCCTGGTTTTTGATGACAAGGTGTATGTCACTAATGTCAAATGTTAGACGGTCACCATGAACTTATAAAAAAAAAATCCATATCACACGCAAGGAAATATGTTCGGTTAAAGAGTACTCTGGTGGACGAAACAAAAGCACATGGGGTTAGCTCCACGCGCTTCTGTTAAGTCCCTCATTTAGATTAACGGCTCAATCTATAAAAAAAACTATTTGTAAAAAAATCAAAAAGTAACCATGACTAGATCCCATACCATCAGGTGGCCTGTGTGCTCGTACGCCTTCTCCATGCTGTAAAAATAATAAACGAAGCAACCGCTTATAATTTTACTACCGATAAAATAATCCCTGAAACAAGTCCAAAAAAGGAAGTTATAAAAACCCGACTGCATGTTTTAACTACGTCGTCTATATTGTATTCGTATACAGGGTGACATCGGAGAGGTGATCAGAAACCAGTTTTTCAGACTCTGTAATTGATAGCCATTTTCAAGCAATATTAGTTGCAAGAAGCAAAAGCTATTTATTTTTTGTTAATTTTCCCATTAATTAAATCACCGATTTAGTCAATTATGGTTACTGTATTTTTTTAATCATACCCCCTTTGGATCCTATTCAGACTATTTTATTTTAATGACTCTTCAGTCACAGTAACAATTCGAATCAGTCATTGTCATTTATTTGTTTGTTTTTCTATGTTTATCTTTGCATTTCTTTCTGTCAAGTAGGGTGACCACACTGTTTACAATAAACTATTTAATTTTGATCATTGCCCGATTAAGTCTAAATACTACATCTAAACACCTGCATACCTATACATACAAATAATTCGGATCCCACTTTAATGCCCAACTAAGTCATATCACTTTTGATCAAGTCTTTGATGTCACCCTGTATGTTGGTTACGTACAATTTTTATTTCTTTTTTGCTTTACTTAAAGAACCCAGTAGCTCTTGCAACGTTAAGACAAAATCTAACAACACCTCGCTCGTTGAAATCGCCCTATACACCCAGCTTCTACAAATCAAATCAAGTCAAATCAAATTTTATTTGTGAAACATAGGTAGTAAGGATGGTACAGTCTTAAAATTATTGATCACTATGTTTAGCCATTAGGCATACAAATGTTCCATGAAATAAGCATGCAACATGCATTGCTTAAACCATGATATTAAAACTAAATATTTTCCTAGTTATAATTAAAGCAGGTACTTGTGTATGGAATAAAATGCCTTTTCCGTTAATGAAATAGACGACTTTTAAATTGTGGTATGCCACATTCTCTTATACATTCCGGTAACTTATTATATAACCTTGGTCTTGGCCTTGGTTGGGTTGTTCTACGAGGGAACAAAGTACCATATATGCATAAAAGAACTCTATTTACATACAACAAAGTCAAAAGCATTACCCTCCTCTTTTGGCAGTCGGGTAAAAAACAGCCGACAGCACAAGTATCAAGTGTGTTGGCTCGCTCGTGGGCTACGAGGCGCTACGTTGGTCAAATGGCTACGTCAAGCTCGTAGACGCTTTACGACTAAACTTGTAGCGTTAAAACAGTACGCTGAATTATTTGTGGTAGCCATGATGGTAACTTAGTTACGAGTACTTCATCTTGAACGGCGAGGGGGATTTTTGCTTTATTTACTTGAAAAAAAGGAAATTATCCTCTACAACTGAATGTGGTTTGTTTTTTAATTCTGTTCTACACCATAATGGTGTTTCAAATCAATAATGATTACTTAGATATTTTTTTCCTTATTTTATTAACTTATAAGCCATGGTGGTGATACCTTGTGCAAGGTCCGTCTGGATCGCTAGCACCATTTCTTATAATTTAACCTACCAAGCAGCAGTGTTCGCATTGCTGTGTCCTGCTGAGGGACAACCGGTGTAATTACTAGCCGTTTTTATTCGACCGCAATGATAATGGGATTGGAAAGTACCGTTAGCACAGCAGTACTTACTTATGAATATATTTTTATCGTAAGAAGAAGGCACGCGAGCACTCAGGCCACCTGATGGTAAGTGGAATCTGAGACCCATAGACATTTGAATTCTCAAGACCATATTCTTAAGACCTTAAATGCGTTGCCAACCTGACGACAATAATGACGACGACGTTATTAATGACGTTTTCATCAATATAATTATCTTCATCAGTCAATCAATGATGTCTTCACGTTAAGTGCAGATTTACAAAATATGATTTAATTACAATTATCAGTCGCATAATATTTCAACTCATTACATAAGTTCGCCACTCTACATGTTAATCTTAAGTTTATTTTCGAAATTTCTTGCAATTTTTGTTAGGTATATTTTTTGTGCAATAAAAAGTTTACACACATACATACAATGGCATTTAATGTAATTATCTAAAAACGAAGTTTAACAGACCATTCTTATAGCGGTACGGTAGCACTGCGTCAATCTTATAGGTAAAGTTTTATCCGGAAAGTTTAAGAAGTCCCGTCGTCGGAGCTTAAAAAAACACATATTAGCGCGTGCCTTCTTAATTAGGCAGCTTTATACGACACTGAACTCTACTCACTGCCTGCTGCCTAATTGAGAAGGCACGCGCTAAAATGTGTTTTGTATGCTCCGACGGGACTTCTTAAACTTGCCGGATAAAACTTAACCTATAAGATCGACGCAGCGCTGTGTTGAGAAAAACACCACCCAGCCCTCAAAGAAGGTATCGCCATTGTGACTGTTTTACGGGAAAAAGTTAAAGCTAATTTCGACCATTTAATCAAAAGAGCTCACTTATAAGACTTGCAGCTCGGCATAATCAATTCACGTAAAGCACTGAGGGCAATCCATTTCGGATATAAAGCAATTACGCTGCGAAGAAAAATATAGCCGTCTACGTGGTTGACTTTAAGAACCTATTTAATATTACGCTTTGTTCTATATAGAACAAAGCGTAATATTAAGCGTAATCCTCTTATTGCTTCGGGGTTTAAATAATAAATATTTTTTATTTAAACCCCGAAGCAATAAGAGGATTGTTATACTCGTAAGCAGAGGACGGAATTCTCATGTCAATAATGTTACTTAATGTCATAGGGATAAAACGTTTTGTTTTATCGACTTTTCCAGTTATCGATATCGTGTAACCACTAATGTCTTTGTAATTTTAGTTTTTGCTTTTATATTTAAAATGTCAATGTCATACTTCATTCGCATTTAGTTATTATTTTCAATAATACGAACACAACTAACGTGAATTGAATTTGTGAATTTTGTGTTTTTTTAATTGTTAATCTTAGCCTGATTATGCAAAATGTGGTTACAGAATTATAAAGAAGTCTTCTGGAGTTGTTGGTATTTCTGTAGCTCTGCCTACCCCAATCTGGGAATGAAGGCGTGATGTTTTGTATGTATTGTGTTATTTTTGTCTAAAATATATTATATCTTTAGTAATGGTAAATAACAAGTGAATATTAAATGAAAATGAAATTAATCTAAGACATAGAACTATACAATAATAATGAAAACTACACCTACATTTACCTAAAACTATACTAATCTAAAAGACCGCTACCAGAGAACATTGTTGATATTCGTAAATTATTTTGCTTAAGTATAATGTATCGATAGGAGGTATAATTATATTTCGAACAAGACCTCGATAAAATACTACCTTCTATCTCTATGACATTTCAATCTCTGTCTGTATGTGTTTGTCTGTGTGTGGCATCGCACCTCCCAAAAGATAAAACCGATTTGGATGTGGGTTTTGTAATTTTATCTTAACATACTATTTTATTTTAACAAACTTACTTTTTGCAGGTTGTTTTTGTAATCACGAAAGGTACCAATAAAAACAAAAAATATCCACAGATACGAGTTTCTTTATTTTTGGTTAAATAAGTGCGTCAACCGAATTTTATGGCATTCCAAAAAACAAATGGGATCAACAAATTTAAATCTAATTCAGGTACTCGCACGAGATATTAAATTATATCCGTGAAGGTAATATTGATTTTGAACCACTAAAAAAAAACTTGCACAACCTTGTACGGAACGACGAATTCTAGTCTTATGAGAACGATACCCTGGGGGTGATTCTCTCAACACAGCGCTGCGTCGATCTCAAAGGTGAAGTTTCATCTGTCAAGTTTAAGAAGTCCCGTCGGAGCGAACAAAACACATTTTAGCGCATGCCTTCTCAATTAGGCACCAGGCAGGTGAGTCGAGTTCAGTGACGTATAAAGCTGCCTAATTAAGAAGGTGCGCGCTAAAATGTGTTTTGTACACTCCGACGGGGCTTCTTAAACTTGCCAGATAAAACTTCACCTTTGAGATCGACGCAGCGCTGTGTTGAGAGAATCACCCCCTGCTAACGAAAGGTCACGGCCATAAAATAGTGCTCTTTGTAAAATAAAACTTGTGAGAAAATGCTCGTCATCGAGTTGAAATACTCAGTAACGCTGAGGTCACGTTGTAGGAAGAAATTCGTCGCGTAATGTCGCAAAAATAATTCTTCTTTCATTCATTAGTCTTCAATGTTATTTTCACGTTAGTCTTAGGCTGGGTTCACACGGCAGATATCGCGTTTGACGTGTTTTAGAATAGTTTAAGACTCGGTCACCATTATTGTAAATGACATAAGAGCTATCAAAACGCTGTCAATACAGAAACACGTCAAAGACGATGTCGTTATTACCGTGTAGAATCCCAGACCTGCACTCTTTTTCCGTACTAATATTATCGATTATTAGACCTGTGGGGATAGACAAGTTGCACGCGATAATCGTTATCGTTTATGCTTTGTTAGACGAATGTGTGGAATTGACGTAAGCAACCGAGATACCTAGTCACGTGGTACTCTATCTCGGTGGCTTACTTCGCTAATAGCTAACGATTGTTGAATACAACTTGTCTAGCCCCACAGGGTCGATAATTTTATAAACAAAAACACATAGTAGGATTCTCCATTCGAAAAGGAAGAGAATATAAAAAACCGGGCAAGAGCATGTCTGGCCATACTCAATGTAGGGTTCCACTTGACTCTAACAAAAATTAGAGCTTTAAAGCTTAATCCCTTAATCGAACCCCCACACTATGGGGTAGACGAGAAAAAAAAGTACATCCCCACGTTAGGTGCAGAGGAGGTACCCGAAAAAAAAATACCACTTTGTTGGCGTGACTAATATATATATTCATGCCAAATTACAGCTATAATATGTAATAGTCTCTGCGCTAGACTGCGGACGGGCGGATGGACCTGGCGAAACTATAAGGGTTCCCAGTTAGACTAAGGAACCCTAAAAATGAAAGGAAAAAAAATTACGGGTTTATTTCTGAGAATATTTATAACTTTTACACATCAAAAATCTACTAACGCTTCCCAAGTGGAGACCCTGAGAAGAAGCGGTGCGCGGTGCAAGAAACCTGAAACTCAACAGTCAGTCATTTTCTAACATGTTAGTGTGGAAATAAAAGACAAAACATGGCAGCTTACACGTGTCTGTGGAAACCCCCAAGGGCCTCCTCGCTTTTTTCCCCTGTCAGATCTTTTCTGTATTAAACATTCAAATGACCGTTTGCTAGCCGTCTTGCTTCATTGACTTCATTTCAGTAATAATTAAATAATAGAGCAGGAAAACGTGTTTTTCTACTCGTCGATTAAAATCTGTGTATTTAGATTTCATAGAGAATACTTTAACGCCACTCTTTTCATCGTTGAATAGTCTATGTTACTTCCGAAACAACCGAAATAACTATTTCGATACGCTCTAGACAACCGAAAAAAAAAGAAAATAGAACCCTTGTTTAAGGAGACTCAATGCGGTACAAAATTGCCAATGTATGGCGCTTTAGAACGTAGCAGCATCGCGTCATCTGTCAAAAATCTACTTAAACTTGCTGCTGTATCCAAGGCATAAAAAAAAACTACGCTTTGTAATTGGCTAGTATTTTTAGCTTGGCACGGTACTGCAACATTACGGACGCCGGTGGTAAAATAAGTCGGATAGTAGAACTAGACAATATAGTACTTACGATATTTAGTTTTCTTATATAGGTACTCCTATTAATGATTTAAATTATTAATTTTAATGAACTCGTACAAAAAGTTCACTATAGTGTCATAATCAAACTTTTTAATCTCGTACCTTACTTAGTACTCGACTAAAAAGCTCTCTATTATAATTATAACACGATTGTGAAAAATTCTATTAAACTACCAGTTCAACCTTTCTAAACATGACGGTGTAAGACAACCACATAAAAAAAGTTTCGATATATTTTCCTACACAAACGCTGTCCCCTAGACAAAAGACAATGTTTACATGCTTTTATGACTAGGTTATTAAGGTTAGGGCCAAGCATGTTTGTCTGTTAGGTAGTCCTCAACCCTATCGTTTAGTTAAAATTTATAAAACAAGTTACAGTCTTTGATACGTAATGAAATTGTCAGATTTAGAAATTAACTAAGAGAGACTATACCTAAACTATGTGTGCACAGTGAGACATACATTTATGTTAGTTAAACAACAATACAATACAATACAAATACTCTTTATTGAACACCAAAAATAAAAATAAAACAGAACATGGAACAACGTTACAGGGCCGGGCATTTATTTTTAACAATATATCGTTAGTACAATTACAATTCAAAAACTAATATTGAAGCTTCATTGTAAATATGTCAAATTTAGTTATCCGGGAATCATAAAACCTACACAGTTTTTGGTAATTAGACTACCTTAATAACTAAGAAGGCGGCTAACTGCAATGAATAGGAACCCTTATAGTTTCGCCATGTCCGTCCGTCCGTCCGTCCGTAGCCTAGCGCAGAGACTCTTAGTACCTACTGAACTGAAACAGCGTATAACAAATTTTAAAGGAAAACTATCACGACTAAGTAGACATCATAAGTTTATACCTACTAAAATCATCTAAGAAGGCACCAATTGACTTAATAAGTCAATTGGTGCCTTAATCGTTAATAGTTTTTACTTGTTGATTTTAATGTTTGTAGTACTTAACGGCTTCGGAACCCTACACTGAGCATGGTCCGACATGCTCTTGCCCGGTTTTTGGTATTACGGCAGCCGTATTGAACCCTCAATGCTCTTATTAAAATTCGAATCATAGGGCTACTGTCCGTTACTGTCGTAATACAAAATAAGGCGGCTTACTACAATGTAGTCGTCAAAGCATTATGTACTCTATTAGTAACCACATTAAATGTAAAATAGTTAGGTATACTATTACTGTGCTATTAGCGGTTTTATTTGGTATTTCGGCGGTTTACGGGTCCGTTACTACGAGTAAGGGATTAATTGAAGAAATCACTCCGGTGAACTCTTTTTATGGTTAGCGGTGCAAATAAATGATGCGGAGAAGCATATTTCTGGAGTATCTCGAGATTCTCACAGTAAGTTGGTTCAGTTGATGCTAAGCCGGGCTCAGACAGCGCTTTACGGTGAGTGTGCAATATGAATATACTCTGGGTGGCCACATTATGGGACTGTAGTAAAGTGCGATAAAGTACAGCAAAGTAAAAATGAATTTGGTTAGTTTTTTAATCTTTTGAACAAGTAAATGACATTAATACTTTTTGTAAATATCCACTTTCTTTGACTGAGTCGATTTAACATCATTGAGATGGGAAAAGAGAGTTTAAAATCCGGCCAAGTGCGAGTCGGACTCGCATTCGGAGAGATGCGTACCATTTTTGTATCGCGGCGGCCTCGTGTAACTAAATATTAGATTAAGTAGTTTTTATATCTCACAACGGCAGGGTGTCGACTTCGACACCGAAAACATCTGTTATTGAACACTGTTCAATGTTAATCACAATTATATTATGTCAAATCTGTTACGCCAATCCATATTATGACAATTAATGTTGCAGTTAATAATGTTATGCATATTTCAATTATGCAGATGCATTATTATGCTAAATAAGTGATATCCTTTTTTATTATTCCAGTTTAATGTTATGCACAATCAATGGTGACAGACAAGCGGAAGGACGGCGGACGCTTAGTAAAAGGGTCCGTTGGCGACCTTTGGGTATTGTAGGGTGCAATAGTTTACCACACCTTACATATACGTTGTTGTATGTTTGTTCGTATGTTGGGTAGGACGGAGAGTTAAGTGAAAACGTGACCGTCCCGGTTGAATGCCTTTATTACATTAAAAGTACATCACAATGAGGTAATACGTAAGCGATTATGACGCGCACTAGGTGCATCGTCGGCTTAATTCTAAACTGTCGAGCGTGCTCGTACATGCTGCCAAATTTAAGGAAAGAAAAGAAATAGAAGCTGATTATGGCGTGGTTGCCTTATCAATACGTTTTGGAGCATGTATAATCACCTCGTTTACGCTGTCGGAGACGCGCGGTTGCGTAAGGTGGCGGAATGAAGTGACGCTAATGTTTTCTTTTGATCCTTGGTCCTCGGCCATGGCTTGACCTGCGATGTGCCGAAGTCTGCGCCTGATGTATATTACAATCCAGGTGGCGGCGGTGATCGTGCAGATCGCGATGAATGCGATAAAGGTGTAGTGATGCGTCTGATGGGATGAAGTTATCTCGTCGAATGTATTCTGTTGTGCCTTTACCGCTTCAATGCTCACCTTTATTTTGTCAAGAGCTTCTCTATGGTCAGGAATAAAGCTGTAGCTTTTTCCCACAGTGATGTGATTTATTGCGGATTCCTGTATGTACATGTTATCTTCGTTAATTGTCATGTCACTGCGATAGTTGTTATGAGAATGGATAGCAACATTGTCTCCTTTTAACATGCATCCCGTTTCTATCGTAATGATTCCTGTGCCTCGTAACAAGAGTGGCATCACGCCAGCTGGGCAAAATGTGCGCGGCAGCACGCGAACAGCCAGGCGCCGGGCTTGTGCAACTTGATCCAGTTGTCGGCGCATTCCATTGTTATTGTTTTGCATGTCGTTATATTCTTACTGTTAATTAATTGAGCTTCGCACAAGTTCACGCTGGCCTTAATGTCGTAGATTGGTAAGGTTTTGCTGCATATTATCTTATGTTCTTCAACTTGTAGGCACGAAGAGATGTCCTGATATGATAATGGTATCATAGCATCCTTTTTGAGGTTGACTGCTAGGTATTCCGATGTTACGGCGACTTGCTGAGTAGTGTGAGATACGATTTGCGGGATTGGAATAATTCTGTTCAACTCGTATTGTTCCGTATTAACCAGCGGCAATTTGAACTCGAATATGAGGAAGTTCTTTGTAAGATGTACATGTGTGCGTGATAGTTTGTACATGTCTCTGGTGCAATGTCTCGTGTTGACGCATGGTAGTGATAACTCGCCGGGAAGTTGACCAGAAATGATATTTAGCTGTTCCTTAAATTGTTCTGGCTTCAGAAGGTGCACGTCAACTCGTCCGTCCTTGACGTCGGTTAATAAATCCAACAGCCTTTGTTGTAGGCGCCGCAGGTTGCCCATGACCATGTTGGCGGCGAGTGCTGTGGCCGTTATATACATGTTGTTTTGGCGGTCAGCCTTGATGCGGCTGTCTAGTTCCGCTAAGTGTTTGTTAATGG
Organism: Acleris holmiana; assembly: GCA_949316455.1. Taxonomy (NCBI): domain Eukaryota; kingdom Metazoa; phylum Arthropoda; class Insecta; order Lepidoptera; family Tortricidae; genus Acleris; species Acleris holmiana. The sequence continues at coordinate 5,555,733 of OX438777.1, read as the reverse complement.
CTGTGAACTGTTGATTCATAACTTGTTCGTGTCTTTTCAATGTGTTTGTCTTCGTCTTCAATGATACGACACGAACGTGTCCATCCTTCCCGGGGTGGGTGTCCGTAACTCTTCCAAGTAGCCATCTCGCGGGAGGTATGTTATCCTCTTTCACTAAGACCATGTCTCCGATTTTCAAGTCCCTTTTGGTGGTGGTCCATTTGCTACGTGTCTGTAATGTTTGCAGGTATTCAGCCGACCACCTTTTCCAAAAATCCCTGTGCAGTTTTTCGGTTAGCTGCCACCGTGTTCGAAGGTTACGTGGTTCGGCTTCTGGCGACAAGGGGCCTGCTAGTACCGGGCCGCCGACTAAGAAATGTTCCGGAGTGAGACAGTCCAAGTCATCTATGTCCTCTGTTAGAGGTGTTAGAGGTCTGGAGTTGAGGCAGCTCTCTATTTGTGCCAGGAGTATTCTTCGAATGTTAGTTTCTGTTCGCCAATCACTCGTCGTAGGTGGTACTTTGTGCTCTTGACTGCAGCCTCCCACTCCCCATTAGCTGTGGGCCATGCAGGCGCGGTAAAGTGCCATTCAATGTTTGAGTTGGCCAGTGTGTCCATGATCTCGGTGTTGATGTAATGTCTAAGAGCTTGTCCTCTTTCTTGTGCCAGCACCTTTGCCGCTCCAACAAAATTAGTGCCGTTATCACTATATATATGTAGGGGTGGGCCTCGTCTAGCACCCATTCTTCGAAGAGCTGCCAGAAACGCTTCGCTGCTTAAATCTGACACCAGTTCCAGATGTATCGCCTTGGTTGACAGGCAGACGAAGACCGCTATACCGCCCTTGGTTGTTTTGATCCCCCTCCCTTTGTTGGCCTTGACCTCGACGTAGCCGGTGAAGTCTACACCAGTGTGCGTGAAGGGTCGTGACGGTGTTACTCGAGGTGCAGGAAGATCAGCCATCAGTTGATTGTTCGTTGTTGGCTTGAAGCGGTGACACTTGACGCACCTGAGGAGCCGTCCCTTCACTGTTCTCACTCCGCGTAAAATCCAGTAGTTGTTTCGAAGATGAGATAGCGTTAGCCGTGGGCCTCCGTGGAGTGTTGTTATGTGGGCTTGTTCGATCAGCAACTCCGTTAGCTTGTCGTTGTGCGGTAAGATAATTGGATGTTTTTGTGTGAAGTTGATGTTTGCGTATTTTAGTCGTCCGCCAACACGTAGAACGTTCTCCTTGTCCAAAATTGGATTTAAATTTAAAAGTCGACTCTTGTGCGACATGGTTTTATGTTTCTGTAATTGTGTAATTTCCTCGGCAAAGTGTTTGTTTTGCACTGAACGTATTATTGTAGTATGTGCATTCCTTAGTTCAGCTGTTGTTAGGTGCGGTGACCGCAATATATTTTTTCCTCTTGCGTTGTTGACGAAACGTGACACCCATCCAAGCGCTCGAACTACACGGGCCATAGAGCTGTTATTGTTTAGAAGTATCTCTATAACTGGTGAAGTCAGTTGAAGCGAACATGTCTGTTTGTTAGTTCTTCTCTCTTCTGTAGGCTCTTCGTACGTTGGTGTCACCTTTAACGTTTTAAGTTCTTCCTTTAGCCACTGGGGACCTTCAAACCACAAAGGGTGTGTGATAAGTTGCGAAGGCAGCAAGCCACGGCTTGCACAGTCGGCTGGGTTCTCTTCAGAACGCACGTGTCTCCAGCAGTTGGATGGCATGACCTTGGTGATTTGGCTGACTCTATTCGCAACGAACGTCTTCCAGCGTGTTATGTCCCCCTGCAGCCAGCCCAAAATCACCGTCGAGTCTGTCCATCCATACGCTTGTACTGTCTGTTTGTTTAATACGTCTATGGTTTTCTGCATTAATTTTGCGAGTAAGGCTGCACCACAAAGCTTCAGTTTCGGAAGGGTTATGTGTTTATTGATAGGGGCTAGTTTAGTTTTAGCAGCTATTTGTTTTACTGTTGTTTGGCCGTTTTCATTGGTGCTCTTGCAGTAGATGACGCAGCCGAATCCCTTCTCGGAGCTATCACAGAATCCATGCAATTCAATGTGTTGCTGTGCATTTCCCATCCATCTCGATATTGTTATATTGTTTAGCATTTTAAGCTCGTTCCTGAAGATCTTCCATTCTTCTTGTACTTGTGCCGGGAGCGGCTCATCCCAAGATAAAGATAGTTTCCAGACTTGTTGAAATATGATCTTTCCCTTCATGGTGACCGGAGAGAGCCAACCGAGTGGGTCATATTGTTTCGACAGGTCTGATAGCAATGACCGTTTTGTGATGACGTCACTCTGTTGTACATTCATGTCAGCGATGTTAAATGTAAATTGATCTGTACACGGATTCCATAGAACACCAAGTGTTTTGTTATTCTGTATGTTTTTAAAGTCGAGCATTGTTTGGCTGATTTGATCTTCAGTTAGATTGTCAAGCAGGCCTTTGTGGTTGCTAGCCCACTTGCGCAGGTTAAATCCGCCCGCTTGCAGGAGGTTGATTAATTGTTGTTGCGATGTTATAGCCTCTTTGAGATCATTATCTCCACCTAGGAGAAGTCCATGAACGTGGGCCATTGGTTGTAATTGCCAAAAAAGGTTGGAATTTCGATTTTAGGAGCTGCTTGCGATTGATGAATCGTGGCATTGAGCTTTCGGTTAAGCTCTTTCTTGGTCGATTCGTAGATGACTTCAAGTTGAGTGAACTCTTGCTCGTAGTCGACGTCTGCACCGATGTAAATGTTATCCAGTTTCCAATGAGTTTCATCAATGGCCTTCCACCGTGTTTGCAGCATTTGTAGCTTGTCTTCAATTTCCCATTTTTCGGATATGTTATCGATGTTGAGATTTCTTACCATTCGAGTAAAGGCTCTAAAGTTGGTTGTTTGTTGGGTGACCAGTTCGTCCGCTGCTGAGGGCACGCCTTTGGTCACTGTCGTCGAAGGCTTACATGACTGCAGTTGGTTTCGGAGGGCATCGTACAAAGCCTTGGTTTCGCCGAAAAGTTTACCATAATCTTCCGTTAAAATCTTCTCGTCCGCTGACTCGTTCAGCGTCTCGTGGTTAATGTTAAATTCTTCATAAAGAACTTCCAGTGTTGATAAACGCGTTTGAACGTAGTCGGCTGTTTTGCGACTAGCGGAGTCCTTTCCAAAGTTGGTTTTCATCTTCTCGATGGTTTCGAAGATAATGTACTGTCTCTTCAAGGTCTCCATTGTGGGTGGTATGTAGTTAAGTCGTTTAGTTGTTGAGCACCGGTTCAATCCTTGCGACGTGTCTTAGCTACGATAGTTGCGCCTTCTCAGATAAACTGGTGGAACCCGCTTGTGGGAAGCCAGTTAACCGATTCGCTACGTAGAAAACACAATCGCACAGAAAAATCCGGTTCGAAGGACCAAAATGTAGGGTGCAATAGTTTACCACACCTTACATATACGTTGTTGTATGTTAGTTTGTATGTTTGTTCGTATGTTGGGTAGGACGGAGAGTTAAGTGAAAACGTGACCGTCCCGGTTGAATGCCTTTATTACATTAAAAGTACATCACAATGAGGTAATACGTAAGCGATTATGACGCGCACTAGGTGCATGGTCGGCTTAATTCTAAACTGTCGAGCGTGCTCGTACAGGTATGGAACCATTAAAAATAAAAAAGTAGGAATCTGACCCCGTGTGGTTACCGGGTTAGAATAGTGCCACTCCATGTCTTCCCGTGGATGTCGTAAGAGGCGACTAAGGGAATAAGGGCTTGTAGTACTGTTAGGTGATGGGCTTGCAACCTGTCACTAATACACAGTTAAACAACTTAGCCTACTTGTGCAAAATGTGGTTACAGAATTATTAACAAGTCTTTTTAGAGTTGTTGGTATTTCTGTAGCACTGCCTACCCCACTCTGGGAATGAAGTCGTGATGTTAAACATTTTCTGCGAAACGAAATTCTATTAATGTTCTGTTTGCAAAATAAGGGAACACCCTGTTTTAGGGCCTAATGAACATACGAGTATTGACATGCATCCCATGCCTGTTGGTGGGTAGGGACTAGATTCATATAAAATCCTCTTACCCTTTATGTCCTGTATTTTTTTTATTAAATGCTTTTTACCAGCGCTTTCCTGTGGCTTTTAAGATATATTGTGTATAATACTGATATGCGATGGGCTTGCAACCTGTCACTAATACACTGCTAAACTTCTTGGCCTGATTGTGCAAAATTGTGGTTATAGAATTATAAACAAGTCTTTATAGATTTGTTGGTATTTCTGAGGCTCTGCCTACCTCACTCTGGGAATGAAGACGTGATGTATGTATGTGTAAAATATTTTTTTTAATTACAAACTCCTACGGGCGTCATGGCGTCTGTCAACTGAATAAGAGGTGTAACGTGAACAACATATCTTACATATATCATAATACTCTTGCGTGACTGACTGTCAGACAACGCACAGCCGAAAGCATTAGACTTATGGACTTAAGATTTGAAGGAAAACAATAAATAAATGGATCACCCACGGGAATAAATAGGGGGAGTAGCGGGGAACTAAACGCACGAAGTTGTGGCTGTCCTAGCTTACGATATAAAAGCAAGATGGGCTAGAACAATGTGGAATAGAGGCCCGTGCAAAACAGCTTAGTTCACGGGCGAGATGCGATTTGGCCCGGTTTCGTTTGGCTCGTCTCCATAGATCAGAGCGCGCGAACAAATCAGTGTCCCGGCCCAATCGCCGGGAAGAAATATATATGGAGCCCAATTTGCCTTCCCAATGGATAGATGGGACTTGCTCCAAACCAAATTCCAAATATCACCGTACGTGTACTTACATGTGAATGCCCTATTCGAAACGAAGAGTTTGCGCATTGCTTTTCGGAAATCATTAGTGGTTGAATATTGTAGAATAAAATATATTAATATAAGTGTCAATACACTAGTAAACTTCTTAGCCTATTTGTACAAAATGTGGTTACAGAATTATAAACAATTATTTTTAGAGTTGTTGGTATTTTTGTAGCTCTGCCTACCCCACTCTGGGAATAAAGGCGTGATGTTATGTACGTATGTAAGTGTCAATCTTACACAATTGACTTAGTCCCAAACTAAGCTCTAGGCTCGTATGACTACCTAGACCTGAGGACGAGACTGACTACAATATATTATAGTCAGAGAATAGGTACAGTCGCTGCTTGGGTTGCCAGGCGTCCGGATAAAGCACGACACAGTCAGGCTCTTTGGTAGCGTGTCCGGCTAAATAGACGGTATCCGGCCTGTCCGTCTTTTATTAGGCTTTTTAATTTGACAATTGCGAGCGTCCCCGCCCCGTAAAGAACACTTTATGTAATTTTATTCTTATTTCATTAAAACTGAAGACAATTTTGTGATAAAAGACAAAAAAGCTTTAATATCTTTTCAAAAGTGTTAACCTGCAACTAAAACAATGCGGGTGTGCGGCTGACTCCGGTTTTTTGAACTAAATGTTCGGCTAAACTGGCTGGTCTATGCAGCTTTTAGATTTTACGACCTGGCAACTCTAGTCGTTGCAGATCAGATCAGTGAGTGCAAAGATTCAAGAAAAAAAACTTTGCAGCTTTCCGTACAGTCGATTACAAAGAGCAGCTTACCCCTTGCTATGGGCTTCCGTTCAGTCCACAAGAGGAAATATTTTTGTTATCCTCGCGTGTGATATCCGTGGACTTATTAACTTGACATTGGCGAAATACACCTTAACAGAAGTGAGAGCTTTTAATTAAAATTAAAATTAGAGGTTATAAATTGTACTGCGTTGACAGCTGTCAAATCGGGCCTCCGGAACCGCTCGACTTTAGACTGTAGGTAAAACGGCGAAAATACATACTCATAACATAACGCCTTTATTCCCAGAGTAGGGTAGGCAGAGCTACAGAAATACCATAAGTACATACATACATAACATCACGCCTTCATTCCCAGAATGGGGTAGGCAGAGCTACAGAAATACCGAACAACTCTAAAAAGACTTGCTTATCATTCTGTTACCACATTTTGCACAATCAGGCCAAGAAGTTTACTAGTGTATTAGTGACAGGTTGCAAACCCATCGCCTAACAATACTACAAACCCTTTATTCTCTTAGTCGCCTCGTACGACATCCACGGGAAGACATGGAGTGGCACCATTCTAACCCGGCAATCACACGGGATACGGCGAAATACCAAGTAAGTATTACCTTAAACCAAGGTTCGTCAGGGGAAAGCCTACCGAATTGCGTACGACCCGAGACTAAATGCGAGCGAGGAAGTGTCGGGTCTAATATGATTAATTCGAAATCAATAGTTCAAGCAGTGATAGCAAACAGGTCTGACGCTCGCCTTTTAGGTAACTCAAGGGCAAAAACATGCATATATTTTGGACCTTATTTTAATGGAATAAGTCCAAGTGGTTGCCGGGTTAGAATAGTGCCACTCCATGTCTTCCCGTGGATGTCGTAAGAGGCGACTAAGGGAATAAAGGCTTGTAGTACTGTTAGGCGATGGGCTTGCAACTTGTCACTAATACACTAGTAAACTTCTTGGCCTGATTGTGCAAAATGTGGTTACAGAATTCATACAAGTCTTTTTGGGGTTGTTGGTATTTCTGTAGCTCTGCCTACCCCACTCTGGGAATGAAGGCGTGATTTTATGTATGTATGTATGTAAAGTGAAAAGGTGTAGGGAAGAAGGTGTACAGTAAAACACAGTATTAATAGTAGGTACTTGGTTGTTCATCGCAGTCCACTCTCTGGCATCTGTCACAATCTTTATTAAATTACGCCTGTTTCCCAGAGGAGTAGGCAGAGGCCACTTCTTACCACCTGCTACGATCCTGACAAATCTCTTTCGCTTCTTCCACATTCATACATCAAGTCATGCATGCACGTCGGTTTCGGGTACTTAAGATTCGGGCCTTTTCCAGTATTTCTCCGATTCGATTAAAAAAATTACGCATAGGGCGGACCACTTTTTTTTAATAATTAAACTAACGAAGCACGCCTTTTTCAATCTTATGATTTTGTCGAGTATAACATAGCCCGCCTGTTGTGCAAAAGCCTCATAACATAATTACTCATTTATTTTATCAACATCGCTCCCTTTATTTCTCCTCCTCTCTTTTTCTATAGATTTTGCCAATTCTTGCCACTCTGGACTGAATTTACAAAATCATCCCTCCATCTTCTTTTAGGTCTACTACTCCGGATGCCATTCCGTACTCATATTATAACTACTTTTATGTTTTCCTAGTACCAAATCCAAAATTGCATCTGCTTAAATGCATGCGAACCCCAAACTGCAGGCACGATGTCACTAGAAAGCACCAGTTTCGACGTGTCTCGACGTGCTCCACGAATCACGATACATTTTGATGCGGTTCCTTGCGTATTTCATAAATACGGGTGTTTTTGCGCGACAATACCTTTTTGGGATCAAATACGAAACAAGTTGTAACTCGTATCATGATCGAGAGCAACCGAATAGGGATAGGAAGGAAGTCAAGAAAAGATAAAGGCGCGTGAGTCGCAAATGTCGCGATAGGGTGGCCAACTGTAAAGTTCTGAAAAGTCCAATATATTATACATATAAAGTGTTTGCAAAAAGAAACATTTTGTATTTATATACTTATCATGCTTTTGTTCATTCTGAATTTTGACATGTTCGCCTGCTCATATTTTTGTTTTTTCTTTATTGTTTTATATAATGCTAGGTTAAGTATTATCATTGACGTACGAGTGGTTGAGTTTCTTGCGGCGTTTCTTCTCAGCAGTGTTCTAGACGATTTTTGAGTGTAAAAGTGCCCGTGCGACCTAATTTCTGAATAAACATGTTTTATCTTTTTTATCTATACATGAGTTTCAAACACGCTCCAGTTGTTAGAGACCCTAACTCACGGACATATTACTGACGGTACTATATTTGACGGCTGTCAAAATGTCATAACAAACAGCCGATTCAATTGTATAGGTGGTCTGTCGTATGGATTGGTAAAATAAATTGGGTTATTCTTATTAACAACTCTTACCTTAAGCTCCTTTCTGTCTAAGCAGTACAGCCAGCAGGGGTCCGACACCTGAAAAAAGTCAACGTTTCAAAAACGCCTAAAAGTGTTTGCATCTTGGCTAGTCCTTCGAAATCTTACCGTATCACGATCCCCTAAAATAAACTCACGTATATTCATATATTATTTTACCTTTCATATTCTATGACGAAGGAATAGGCTACACCGCTCCGTCGCAGAAAGTTAGTTGTTCGACCAATCACCGAATGTTAGTTGTTTTTTATTATTAGATTTGGAACAAACGTTTTATTTTATTAGACTATATCACTAAAAAGTTTTTGCCAAAATGATGCATTTCCCACACATATTATTTGACCAAACTGCTTTTTTTCCGAAGATGGAAATATTTCACGACTTAGGTATTTTAGGACCGTCGTCGTGTAGAAAGAACCCTATAGGTTAGGTAAGGTTAGTTTTATAAAAATCCTGAAATATTTACAGTTTCGGAAAAAAGTAGTTTGGTCAAATGATATGTTTTGGAAATTAACCAAAAAAACTTTTTGGTGAAACAAAGATCAGCCAAGCAGTGTCATGGAATAAATTAGGAATGGTCACAATCACACATTTTTTGATCTATTCTAATTAGATCACAGGTTGCATTCACTTGCGTTTACCACACGTACGCAAACCGGCTCAAGTTCTATCCTCGGTTGGGTGCGCTGCACCCAATCTCGGCAGGTACACGGGTTCATATTTCATTACCTGTTAGACCCGTTGTCAATTACCTTTGTCGCTCTGTTAGTTTTTTGTGTGATTGTGTGATTTGTATTTAAATTCTATTTAAGGTAAAAACACCCATTATGGACAATGCTCCAGTGATCAAAAAAAATCCTTAAAGAAAACTTGGCAATCTATATTTCATTCTAATAGTGGTAATCCCGAATAATTTTAATATAATCTAATTGTAACGATAAAAGCATATCAATCTCGGAAGCTTAGATTTATGGAATTGTTCATAGCTGGAGCTTTTACCTTATATTATATCCGACTTAAGAAAAGGATCATACTAAGAATATTCATGTAATTGTATTGTGTTCTGGAAAATGGCTGTAACGATATTGATGAAAATTACAGACTAGGGGTTTTTGGCGTCAAAGATTAATCTGTCAAGTCACCTTCGGGAAAAAAGCATTTTAAACTCGAGAGACGATGCTTGGTCACCCAGTTAAAGTCGAATACAAAGACACGTATCCATTTTTACACTTTATTCCATGGAAATAAGGTGTGTCACTTGGGCTATGTACCTACAGTCACGAACATTATTTGTATTAAGATGGGTTCTTGGTCCAAAGTCAATCTGACATTCTACAGCAATAAGGTTGAGTTTGTTGTAAGTTACAAATGACTTTGAATCTCCAATGACATTGACGACGTCAATCAATTTTTTTTGAAATGGGTCTTAAATTAACGTTTGCGACTGTAAATGTCTTCGACAACAACATCAAACTAGCCAAAACATGTATACCTGTGTTCCAAAGTCTCTCCGTGATCGTACTTGTGCTATACTCACATATAGCTGATTACTAATAGATACGCGGTAAATATAGATTGATATTTTTTCAATACAGAAGGTTCTATTAGATAGATAAATTAATTGATTAACAAAACTCTAGAACATACAGCAAAATATCCCATGGACCCCAAAGTAGGCTGAGCCAGTATACCCGTACCAATGCTACTATATTGCAGTTAGCCGCCTTCTTTGGTATTACGGCAGAATAGTAGTAAAACCGTGTATGTTCTCGTTGGCTTTGACATTTTGAAGTAAGTATCACTACATAGCTATGTAGTGATACTTACTTCAAAATAGTATAAAACAAGTCGCTTTTTCTGTCCCTATATCCCTATGTATGCTTAAATCTTTAAAACTACGCAACGGATTTTGATGCGGTTTTTTTTAATAGATAGAGTGATTGAAGAGGAAGGTTTATATGTATAATACTTTAATCCGCAGCGAAGCGAGGGCGGGTCGCTAGTTCCTTAATATAACAAAACACCTTTTAAAATGTAGCGCTTTCATCAATTTTAACACTTCTAATAGCAGCGTTGGCAATTATCTTCGAATTTGTCTTCACAAATCGGCCTGTTTGTAGCTTCTCGACAGCGGACCATTCTCTTTTATTGGCTAAATTACTTACTGGCCGGAGGTCATTAGGGATAGTCAATTGTCTTAACCGCCGTGGTAACGTTTTAAAGGACGACCGATAAATGTAAAGTTTTTTTTCACAAAAAAAAATATTTTTTGAGTTAGACAACCTTAATTTAAGGGCTTGTCTACTAGGCGATGGGCTTGCATTGCACCCTGCCACTAATTCACTAGTAAACTTTTTGGCCTGATTGTGCAAAGTGCCGTTACAGAATTATCAAAAAGTCTTTCTGGAGTTGTTGGTATTTCTGTAGCTCTGCCTACCTCTCCCTGGGATTGAAGGCGTGCTATAGGTAGCTTGGTTGGCTGGTTTCATACGACACTGAATTCGACTCACCTGCCCGCTGCCTAATTGAGAAGGCACGCGCTAAAATGTGTTTTGTACGGTCCGACGGCACTTCTTAAACTTGCTGGATAAAACTTCGCCTTTGAGATCGACGTAGCGATGTGTTGAGAGAATCACCCCCAGGTAAGGGACATTAAATACAAAGCAATGCTTTTCTGTGTCATGATTATTCCGTAGTTCGTTGAAAATAAAACAGAAGACAGGCTTTTAAGTCAATAAATGTCAATAAGTCTTTAACCTATAAAGACTTAAAATTGAATGAAAGGTAAAAGTTCTAGTAGTAACTGTTTGTAACTTTTGTCAATGCTAGTTACAAAAGTAAGATTTAATTTGGCTTGTAAAGCTTTCGATATCGCAGGCTTTATCGTCTCAAAGAACTTATAAGAAAGTTTTCGTGTTTGAACTAATGGTCTCGATAGTGAAATAATGAGGGTGTCTGCACCATTATTCTACCAGACTAATGATTGCATTGTCCTATTTTTTCTCATCTCCAGCCTATAATAGCCCTGGGAACAAAACAATCCAAAATCCAAAAGCTTCTTTGAAATAATGAGTAATTTTCTCCCCCTCTGCCCCCACTGGCTGCGGAGACGGCACGATCCGACGATGCACTATTGTTCAAATGCTGCGCTTTTGCTGCAAAGTGAATATAAAAATTTCACGGTTCAATCACTTTAATGTCGAAACGAGTTCGTCCCCCTTCTGCATGGCGCTAATGAATCTGCCCTCTCGCTCTGGAATCCTAGACGCAGCCATACGCAGCGTTGATATCGACGCAGCCTTATCACTTGGGGTCAAAGTTGATGAATTTACAGCGGTGTGAGTTGGTTTTAAAGTGCATTTTGGGGTGCAGTTGTCTCGTTTCGGAGGTTGTTCACGTACCTGAATGGTTGTAGCTTGTAGTGTGACTGTAGATTCGAGAATGGGGCGGCTCGCATTCATACGAAGCGAGGCGAGCTAAAGCAAACCGTCAGTCGCGGTTTGGCCTTGTGTGGAAGTGGCCGCGTCGCAGCCGAATCGCCGCCGGCACTCGCGTATTCTTGAATCCTCGAAAGTGTCAACCACAGTTGGAGCACATTTTTATTTCATCAAGTGAAGTTTTGTTTTGTGCGTTCAGTTCGTGTTTTGTTCTTTGGATTGATTCGAAAGGTAAGCAACCTGTAAGCTGGTAGTTTTTAATTGCAAACTAAGCGGATACTGTTCAGTTTCCATTCGGAATGCACCGGACCGGTTTCTCGTCCGGCGACCGTGGGAAGGGAACGTTTGCAATTTGATTTGGATTGTTTGACATGTTTTTGTTGAGATGAATTAATTATGTCGTAGCTATCTTTAATACGCGTTCTTACTCAAGTATGTGGGTATTATTACTACTTATATGGTATAGTGTGACTCACGCGTGAACACATGTTTTAATTGTGCAACAACTTGCTGATAACTTCCAGAATTTGTTATTGTTTAGGACCTTATCAGCTTCATTAGTTGAACGTAGAGATAATAATTATGTCCGTTTCCTTTTATTAATGAGTGCCTGCCTACCTACTCGAAATAATTGTGTGTTTGTTACGTACTTGCGTAGTAATCACTCAAGATTTAGGCTATTTTATCAAGTAGCAACTAGGTTATTTATCGGTTTTTTATCTCATTGGTTATTAAGGAATTATAAAATGGGTAGGGCTGCCTCGGATTAAGTGCAGCAAATCATTGATATATTAATGTTTACCTACCCACTTAGATAGTTATTTTATTATGTACAATTACTGTGTGATTATGAAACTTGCGAATCATACCGGTTTACCTTAATTCTAGGTCATATAAACAGCATTAATTACCAATCTATGGCATTTGTGTACAATTGTTATTAACTTTGGACGGATAACGGGTGGAAACGTAATTTTTTGCTTTATTTGCAAGGCTTCGAACAATCTTCTATTATTTTTATATGAAGAGCAATTATATTACTTATCGCCGCGAGTCTTTTCAATATAATAATTAATAATCTATCTAACCTATAAGTACTCGTAGACGGCAAAATGGGTGGTCGCGGCTTAGGTACCCGCTAGAGAAAAAAAAAACAAAAACACTTGACGTTCATAATTTAACTTTTTTCATTCATCTAATTACGACGTCTTTCTGTGTGGTTTTTGTCCCTCGACAGAAAAAGGGGTGTTGTAAGATAAACCACAGAATAGATAATGTTAAAACGTGGGTAGGTGAGGTATCTGTGTGTCTATCTTTGGCATAGTAGCACAAAAACAGATTTGGACGCGGGTTTTTTTTTAAAGAAAGCTATTTTAATCGGGGTGGTTTTAAACTGGGTTCCATGAAAATCGGTTAGGCCGTTAAAGAGATATCAGCTTTAAAAGAAGGGGTCACCGTAAAAGCAGGGTTTTTATGTGGTTTTTTTACCTACACTTAAGACCAATGAAAACGAGTCACTTTCTATGGAAATTCGGTACAATGTGACCCGTTTTCATTGCTTTTGATTTAGGTACCTAGTTAGTCTGTAACTGATTCTCTTACTTTATCTACTAGTGTGTTATTAAATCCGAGCATGGCGTGAATAAGTTGATATGTCGAAATGAAAAGTTACTGAAATTTGTATTTAGAACAAATTGCATATAGTTCAAATTACTTCATTCTTTTTCAACGAGTTATCAATATATGCAAGCCCGCCACGGGAATATTGTATTACTGGTGGTCACGTAACAACTACTTTAATCGTTCATCCTCTATCCTCATGGGTTCTAGTGTGCAGTTAGGATGTAAATAACTTTAGGATGCAAATTAATTTTAACTATATTGTAACAGGGATACAGTTCGTTTTTCTTGGATATGAAATTTTAAAAAGGCATTTTAGAGCAATGGTAATTTTATTTCATTTCTTTGTAGGTAGAATAAAATTCTGTTTTTCACGTGGCTATAGCACCCTGTCGCAGACAAATACTGATTAGTTTCGACGTCATTCCGTTCTCGTGACATGACGTCATCATTATGACGGGGTTCTGTGGCGGCTGAGCAATTCGTTGACCCAAATACAGATGACTTAGTCAACAATGGAATAGGTACCCACTACTAATTCTACAGAGGGATTCTGCTCTAACGTCTTGATGCATTTTAATTTATTTATTTGAAATGAATTAGTAGCTAGGTGGGTCATTCTTCTTTTTTACCGACAATTGCCTGTCCTCATTTTACCATACGTTATCAGTTAGAGTATTGATTATTAATGTTTTAGTGTTTGAATATACGTCCAAACATTTATTCATCTATTAGTACTAAATAATCTTTCACTTTCTCTATCCAGTGTTTTTTTTTATAAGTTTGTATTTCATAGAATCGCGTGACACAGTGGTAATATAAAATTTAGTCTCCTCTGAAAACGGCCACTCTGTCACAGTATATTCTAAAAAAACACCATAAAGAAAAAAACATTATCGCCACCGAAATAATCATTAATTAGTCCAAATAAAAATTCACGCAACGTATTTTAAAATCAAAAATTAAAATCATAATTATCAATAGTTGAAAAACGCAAAATATAGAAAAATGACGATGTATTGTCGGTAAAAAAGTAGAACGACCCAGGTACCTACCTATTTCATACATACATACATACATACATAACGTCACGCCTTTATTCCCAGAGTGGGGTAGGCAGAGCAACAGAATACCAACAACTCTAAACTTGTTGATAATTCTGTAACCACAGTTTGCATTCAGGCTAAGATGTTTACTAGAGTATTTAGTGACAGGTTGCAAGCCCATCGCCTAACAGTACTACAAGCCTTTATTCCCTTAGTCGCCTCACACGACATCCACGGGAAGACATGGAGTGGCACTATTCTAACCCGGCAACCACACGGAAACCGGCAACCACACGGATACCTCCACGCGTTCCTGAGAAAAAGGTCTTGACAGACGGACGGATGGACAGCAACAAAGTGATCCTTTAAGGGTTCCACTTTTTCCTTTCGAGGTGCGAAACCCTAAAAAAATTGTTGGTAATTCTGTAACCACATTTTGCATTTATTAGTGACAAGTTGCAAGCCCAACGCCTAACAGTACTACAAGCCCTTATTCCCATGTGTATTTGTATTGCCGCTCTAATAACAAATTATAAAATTTAAAGGTTGTGGGACCGGCCGGTTCTTTTCATTTTGGACGGCACAGTCCATTAACTTATTACTTATGGCATTCCTCAATATTTTGACAGATTTCTACAAAATGCGTTTGGTCCAGCACTATGTGTTTTTTTACGCGGTCATGGCTCACCTGCGTTTAAAACGTTTTACACCTTTCACTTTCCCTTAACCTAAGCAATTATAGTCGTTAGATTACTTTAATACACTGACTATCGTGAAATTGACCTTTGAGTCTCCTTTCCCACAACGGAGGCAGTATCAATTAGTAGGTACGAGTAGTAAAGATATTCAGTGCTGAGACGCAATACCGCAGAGCTACTTTTAAGTCCAATAGTTCCAAAACTGTTCGTGTACAATACCTGCCTATCAATGTAGTTAAACCTACAAAAGTTTAAAAAAAAATGTTATAATGTTTTCAGCAACTTATTCGAATTCCCTAGGTACGTCATTGACAATTGAGGCGTGTAGATAGATATTTTTGTCATCTTGGGAACGTGTATGCTATATTTTACTAGCTGTTGCCTGCGACTCTGTCCGGGTAGAATAATAAAACATACGAGTAGCCTATGTTACTTAGTGATAAGATAATATATAAGCAATCTATTGATAAAATATTTTTTTAAATCGGTTCAGTAGTTCCGGAGCCTAATCAATGCAAACAAAAAAACAAGTATTTCCTCTTTAAAATATTAGTATAGAAGACTGACTGAACTTAGAAACATTTTTAATTTATCTCTGAAATACGTAAATTAAGACTGATTGATTGGCATGGCCCTCGCTTAAAAATAAAGATTTTGAAATAAATGTTAATCACTGACACTTAAAGATATCACATGCCGTCATCCCATGAACTTGCACTTTAGCATCTACCAAACGTAAGTTTATTATCAAATTCCTTCCTGACAAATATTTGAGAAGCTTATCGCAGAGCAAAGCTGGCTTAAATAATGATTTTTTGTTCACGGTATCGCTTATGTCACTACACTACAGCAGCAAATACGATTTTATGATGTCTTAGATATAGGTAACTAGTTGAAGAAGTTTCTCTCGGGAGGTGACAAACGTTGACAGTAGTGTTGGGTAGGATTTATAAATAACATAGACCCTAGGGTCTTCTGGTAACCTTGGGGACGGGAAGATGGCCGATTGAAAGATGTCCGGCTCATACTTTTGATTTATTATCTTTACTGTTTAACTCAACTCACTTGACATTGGCGAAATCACCGTGGAATATCGCGGTGAACCGCCATTAATATAAAAGAAGAAGAAGAACATATACCTATGTACCTTCACGTCTGTCTCCCTATGGGGTAGCTAGACTATGGAACACTTGGAGCACCGATCTAAACACAGCTTTCGCTTACTCTACATGCATCAACCTCTTCATGCACGTACTCGTACGTCGGTAAATAATAAACATCAGGGGAAAATCTCACACAAATTGAGCTAGCCCTAAACTAAGCTCTTATCTTGAACTATGGGTAGTAACTAGAAAACGATAAACATATACTAAACTATATAGGTACAAATATAGAAAACATTCAAGACTGAGGAACAAATAGTCGCGCTGATCTCACTAATATTTTCCCTTACCGGGAATAGAACCTGGTACCACTAGCTTCGTAGACAGTGTCACTACCAAATAGGTTAGTATACCTCATCAAACATTTCTCAATTTTTTTTATAAGTTGCCTTCGCGCGAATTCAAGCCAAGTCAACTTAAAATATCGTTTACCTATCTAACTTTTTTTCTGGTCTTTGTACCTGACTTAAATATACATTTGTTTTATTTTAAATTTTCTTAATTACTAACAGCTCTTATCCTGAAAACCTTGGCCATAGCATTAGTAAGTACCAGGAACGCATAGCATAATAGAGATTAACCTGACAGCTCCTGAGCTCAACACGCCGTTAGTTGCGGTTGTTACCCGGAAGATGGCAGCTAATGTTATTAATGGGAATAAGCTCCCCGCCATTACCAGGGAGCGATGGATCCAAGAAGCATAGCTTATGGTATTAGATGCAAATGGATCCGGCTTCGTTGGAGCGTGCGGGATAACCTTTGTGCACTTAGCCCTGTATCAGGATTAAATGCCAGGTGTATGCATTTAACATATGTAACTCAACATTTAGACACATTTGAATTATGTTCTAGAATTAATCTCCGACATTATGTAGGTCATTAGTTCATACACTTTAAATATGACTATGAAAATTACATATATTTTTTAGCTTACTTGTATTGCAAAATGTATGAAAGAAGACAATTTTATTTCAATGGAATTGTTCAACTTTAGTACGAGAAACTCATTTGAAGAGCTTCTTATTTGATAAGTGCGTAAGTATCTTAGAAATTACGAGTTTATACATATTTAATTTCTTCAAAAGTATGGCTCATAAAACCGTTAACTTTTTTGCTTGTACAACGAAATGCTTTTAGATCTAGAGCAAATGAAATATAGGTATGAAACGTCAATTGCACACGACGATTCTGTATTTCAGTTGTACTATTACTTATTCTGTAATTTCATGCCGACTTTGTGACATCTGTATACAGCACTATCGACAGCAATGCGCAGCATATCGCTTGTCGACGAGGTTCGTGAAAATGGCAACTCTGTAAATTACTATGTTTTCAATTTTGAATACTTTTAACATCTCCAATTGTGATAGGCGAATAATCCTGTTACAATGTTACTGTTACTCTACCTGCAACAGAGGGATCATTTTGCTTTCTCCCATAATATCTTTTATTGAAAGTTAACCTGGTAAAAAGCAGAAAATTACACTAACCTAATAAAAGACGGACAATAAACCATGACTAGTTATTAAATAGATTATGGTCAAGTCTACCCTAGCATATCTTCTCTCGACAAAAATAATCGACGACGCCCAGAAAATAAATTATTCATTAATGAACATGGCATGAACCTCCAAAACACCTGCAATGTACTTCAAACTAATCCGCCAACAGATTCAGCATCCTGTAAGTTAAATAAACATGACCTTAATAAAACCTTGGTAAAACAAAGATTAATAGCCTGACAACCCCTTGTCAACGTTTGTCGTACATAAATAGGTAACTGACGTCATCTCTACTAATATTATAATGAAATAATGAAGTTTGTTCCGTAAATAGGGCTCACGGGCACTATTACAAGTCGTGGGGACACGAGCGCTTCCCAAAAGGTGACCACTGTTGCGAAATGTCAAATGCTGTTTTAAATGCTAAAGTTTGTCTGTTTGTCTAAGGGAAACTTTTGAACCGATTCGGATGATATTTTGTAAGATAAATACCTAGCTTGAGCCCGAGATGGACATAAAGCTCTTTTTATCATAGAGAGATCGATACTTTCTAACGGAGTTAAAAAAAAAACAAGTTTTACGCCGACGTAGTCGCAGGCAAAGGCTTTACGCAGATTCATTATGTAACTACATTTTTATATATTTTACGAAAATATTACCACAGATAATATATTATCCAACGAAATATTATTTTCCTTCATTTGTCAATCAATCAGTGCCACTCACTGCGATAAATGTAATGTCTATTTATATTTATTCATTACATTTATGGGATTTTTGTATGTCATTGAACTTCTGAAGATTTATTTATCATTGATCTTTCAAAAAATTCTTACTGACCGAAATAGAGTGTGATTTTTATGCAAACGTCTTGTTTATTAATATTTTCAGCAGTTGAAAGTTGAAACACGAGAACACGTCTGGGTTAACGTCGCATTTAACTTCGAAAGTGAATTAGAATACAGCTATATTAGTTTAGTATTGAATATCTATTTTAGACCAGGGTGCCATAGAGTGCCTGAGATCATTAATATTCTTGGGTTTGTACATTTAAAGAGGTAAAGTGTGTGTTACCAGTATTACTAAGTATTTGGACTGCCTCGCCTATCTCTAGCAAACCAAAAACCCCTCCTCTCCCTTTTGACAAAAGCACTCATATTACCGACGTTTAAAAGAGCCCTCATTGATACCTTGACCTTTGATCAGGTTGGTTCGTCTACTTTTAAAGCCTAAAACATATTATAGAGGTACGAGTGTGTGAACATTTTGTTCATATCATAAGCAAACTTGAAGAGGCCTTTTGATAAGAGCCCTAAACTTTGTTCTCAAAACTGGCAAATTGAGTTAGACTATGCGAGGCTTCACCGCAACATCTATCAAACTCGCTGTCAGTTTTCTAGAATTTTCGGCTTCTGTTTGATCCTCGTTATCCCGAAAATACAAACTCAAGATGGTTTCGTACACTTAATACATTTATTGTCTAGAATTATAATTACCCCGTAATAAGCCCGTGTGATTGCCGGGTTAGAATAGTGCCACTCCATGTCTTCTCGTGGATGTCGTAAGAGGCGACTAAGGGAATAAGGGCTTGTAGTACTGTTAGGCGATGGGCTCGCAACCTGTCACTAATACACTAGTAATCATCTTAGCCTGATTATGCAAAATGTGGTTACAGAATTATCAACAAGTCGTTTTAGAGTCGTTGGTATTTCTATAGCTCTGCCTACCCCACTCTGGAATGAAGGCGTGATGTTATGTTATGTTTATGTAATTATAATTACAGCGTAAATGGGGCCTATTCTTAATTCAAACATGATGTAGCTGGACGTATATCTTGTGGAAACCAGCGCAGTTTTTGACATATCTCGGCCTCTATTCTAATGGGTAGAAATCATATTGCCTTTGACGTTTTATGGTATTGTTTTTAACTTGACCGCCGAGTTATTGAAGCATTGACAATACGATATCACGTCAAATGCACAGAATCCCAGCCCCGTAAAAACGTTGCCGGTGTCTTGTGAATGTTTTTAGTGAAATGTACCTATCATTTCCCTAAAAAATATTTTGTATTATTTTTATTTTTATTCCAGAGTACATTTGAATGCTTACGTCGGTTAGATAAGGTTACACTTGTGAAATATCATATTGATATTTTTGAAATGATATATTTGACCAAAATTATGTGACCCTATCGGCAATTACCCCAACTCACCCATGTTAACCTGGTCGACAAGACTATTTGGTAAAACTCATTATAAAGTTGGTTTTAATTATAAATCCCTTGTCTCATTCCAAAAAGCCATATTTTAATGCCGTTTAAAGCTTAAATTCGTGAATTTTAGAAACTAAAGCTACCCAAATATATTCCGACTTGATTCAAGAATTTCCTCCGCTCTGTATCACAGATCGCTTCCCGCCCGGCGACGTTGGATTGATTTATCTCTTTCTAGGTATTTTTATTTCCTAAGTTCTTTGTTGTATTTTTAAATTTAAAATTAATGTGTATTTGTAACGAGAGAGGTAAAAGAGGATTTGGACTTATATTAGTTTTTTAATTACCGAAGAAGAAGGACCATTTTTGTATCTTGTAGACAGATTTTCAATTTCAGCGAAGTAAATCTTTATTATCTTTTTGATTAAGTGATGAGTCTTAACTAATTAATTCGTTACTAGATAAGCAAACATAACAAGCTTACGCATAAGTAAGTTAAAATAAGTCTTCTATTCTATTCTAAATATTGAAGTGTACTTTAAAATAAAAGTAACTTGATTTAATTTAACCTTATTTTACCGATGATAGCTCATCTTTCATTAAACAATTAAAAATTACATTACTTCGATCACATTTCACACAGACATCTCCATTCAAAGATCTCGCCCTTTATGAGTCGGAGTTGATGACATTAATGGAATCAAATTGGATTTTCAATAGTCTAATAAAAGACTCAATGACTTGAAAGAGATACTTGGTTGCGCTGTAGATTTTGTTCACACCGGTCGATAGGAAACGTTGGAACTTCTTTGTGACTTATTTTATCGAAATTTAGAAGGCTCGGGAGATAATCACATACATAACATTACGTCTTTATTCCCAGAGTGGGGCAGGCTGAGCTACAGACATACCAACAACTCCAAAATACTTGTTGGGAGATAATCCAAATCTATTAATTAGGTACTTTAGTAAAATGCATAAATTCTAAAGCGTTGTGTTGAATATTAAGCACATTTAACCAAAAGAGACAATTGAATTACCTCACTATGTATAGACAAGACAAAGCATTTATTCAATACTACATGAGCTTCTGTCCGCGATTTCGTGTAGAATTAGTACCTATTAGGTTTCTATCCCATGGGAACATTGATTACGATATAAAAGTTACCTATGCGTATACGCTATCTCCATTTTAAGTTTACATACAATACAACATCAGGACATGATTCTGAAATATTAGAAACCCCCACTCGAATCTACTAACACAAACATACATACATAAACTCTATAAGAAAAAATCCGGAAAGTTTTATTCTGTTACCACATTCTGCACAAACACGCTGAAATGTTTGGGTCATACACACTCTTAAAAACAAAAGCTGCTCTCCTGTGGTCAATAGTTAAATAGTTTGTGTGCATATAAGTTATGTTTTTATATGGTCTAAAGCAGTACTGGCGGTGTTTTTGCGGGAATGGGCTTAACCAGAAAATTAGGCGTTTAAAACGTTAACTCTCGGCGTGTCCACAGGAAAGTGGGTAACCTAAATCTGTGTATTACCCGTTTAGGGTTTTACAGGTTGCAAGCCATCGCCTAATCGCCTTTATTCCTTTGGTCGCCTCTTACGACATTCACAAGACAAGGATTGGCACCACTAACAGCTTCGTATATTTTTATCTCTCCTCAAACCCCTGACACGTTCAAAGCTCTAATACCAAGTATACTGAAGGGCACGATTCGCGCATTCATTCAACCCGCCACGATCAAGATTGTGAGAGCACCGAGAGGAGCGCGACGAAAATGGCGAATAACAAAACTGTGCAAAACAGCCTATCATGAAACTGTTTACTCGTATTTCGCAAATAAATCTTATCTTTACCACGAAAGTGGTTTCTTTATTACGTACTAGTTGTTGCCCGCGACTCCGTCCGCGTAGAAAACTAAAACATAGCCTATGTTATACTCTGTGATAATGTAGCATTCTAATGGTGAAAGAATTTTTGAAATCGGCGCAGTAGTTTGAGTTTATTCGTTACATACATACAAATCTCCTCTTTATAATATTATGATATATATCTTATAGCCTTCCTCGATAAATGGACTATCTAACACTGAAAGTTTTTTTCAAATCGGACCAGAGTAGCTCCTGAGATTCGCGCGTACAAGCAAACAAACAAACTCTTTACCTTCATAATATTAGCATAGACAAGAAAACTTAGGAAAAGCTTAGAAGAAATCAATTGAACTGTACCACAATGAGGTTATAGACTTTTTCCTTGATTAATGTAATTAATTCCTTGTTTTAACAAGGTGTATTTGGGTCATACACAGATTTAGGTTACCGTCTTTCCTGTGGACACACCGAAAGTTAACGTTTTTAAAGCCAAATTTTCTGGCTAAGCTTATTCCCGCAAAAACACCTTCAGAACTGCTTTAGACCTATCATATAAAAACATAACTTATTTGCACACAAGCTCTTAACTATTGACCACAGGAGAGACAACTTTTGTTTTGTTTTTAAGACCCATTTCGCCATGAACTTATTAGGGAAATAAGTCTATGGATATCACACGCGAAGACAGTTGTCTGGTGGACTAAACAGAAGCACATGAAGTAGCTCCACGCGGTTCGCTGAAGTCGATACAGAACAGTAAGAATTAGTCAAACAAAATATCATTGTGACACATAATAATCACTCTAATGCCGATTGAACATTATTTAGTTGTGTACGGTACACCATAGAATGAATTGTGTGCAATGCGTCCAGATTTCAACTAAATAACACAAGATCCCTTATTTAAGCTTTTACTAATTACTTGATCTGTAGTGCGAACAAACTACATACCTTATTTTAAATAACAATGCAACGCAGTACTTTGCAGAATTTAAAAATCCCTGGTCATTTTTGATGTGATTAATTTGAAAAACAGCGCTACAGTCGTTTCCTTTTTTGTGTGATATTGAAATGTTTACTTCCACCATTTCCAATATTAAATCTCGTACGTTATATGAAAATTTAAAGGATCATTGACAGTAAAATACCAAATATAAATAATAATGCGAAACAGTTATATTGTTAACGCGGTCATGAAACCGTCGCAGTTAACGGTTGTTTTAATGTGGTAGTGTAATCAATTTTAATGTTATCTCATAATTTGCACATAAAAAGTAAGCATTTCCTATTAAGCAGTATTAAATATTTCGCACATTTCATAATTACATGCTCGCAACTC
The DNA here is from genome assembly GCA_949316455.1 of Acleris holmiana. NCBI lineage: Eukaryota > Metazoa > Arthropoda > Insecta > Lepidoptera > Tortricidae > Acleris > Acleris holmiana. Next base: position 5,532,810 of record OX438777.1, on the reverse strand, counting down.
TGATCAAAACAAACAGATGTCGTAAAGTCTTACGAATCCATGTGTCATTTCACTTCAACTGTGTTGTTAGCACAAATATCAGGCATCAATATTTACAAATAAATAAACATGAACTTAGGTACTTAACATCAGCTGTCTTATGAACAAACTAAAGGACACCCACCACTTCATCCGCGTGTAATTAGTTTCCCACTACTACCCCTACTAGTTTTATATATATATATATATATATATATATATATATATATATATATATATATAAAAGAAAAGATTCTCATGCTTATCACAACAAATAGGTATTTGCCCTAACCGGGGATCGAACTAATAGACTTCCTAGGCGCCCGCGCCATCAACATAAATCTTTTACATACCGTTTGACTTATATTTACCAGTATTTCGGTTAAGTGGTCAAGTTATTACTTAAGACAAATGGCAGGAATGTATGCTTACCGTTCATAACCAGAACTAGTTAGGAATAAATCACCAAGGTCCCACGGCCATCCGGCTTTACCCACGGATTAGTGATTCAACACATACAGACGTAAATGCAAATTAGATGTCAACTCGTATAGTTCTTGTATCACAAAAATCCACGGCGAATTCAACTTTAGTGCCCAAGTAATACGAAAGTTGGTGGATGCATTTAAATTAAGTCTGGTCTTCACAATGCCCGCCAACACTCAATTTTGCATGCAGATACGTCGTTTTACATCCTTAACAAGAATCCGAGTCTAAATATAGTCGTTTGTGCACGCTCGAATAATGCAAGAAGGTAATACGAGCATATGACCTACCTTGCCGTTTGATATTTAATACATAATAGATTTAACACGCTTTATATAATGAAGCAACGTATTTGAAAATGCGCCAGGGTGTGTGTTGAATTTTGAAGACATTTTTTGAGCGAAAATATGATCTGATTTGTACTAAAAGGATTATTGAAGTTCTAGGATAGTAAAGAACTCTTGAAATAAACAATGGTAAGTATAAGTATGATTGATCTAAATTATGATTTAAAAGATAGTCTAAGTTCAACTTTATTTTATTCAAAAAGAAACAAAGACATATCTACCTGATGAAAGTTCTTTACAGCCTCAGTTTTTGCTTCTTATAGTATAGGCATTAGCAACATCAGAAGCGCTACTCATGCGTTAATAAAACCAATATTGTGTGCGACGGGAAAATCCCGGCAAGGCGTTCTTTCCACAATCGTATAACTTTTGAACTTTCGTAAAACTCAGCACCCTATAGATAAAAGAAGCTTCTCTTTCTGGTTATCTTGTTAAATTAGATCATAGCGACTTTTTCACTTATTAAAAACCCTCAATACTTCCAGTAAAGACTCTCCAACCGTTTGCGCGATTTAATCTGATAAAAGAACAATGAATCTTCTCGAAAAGGTTAACGAATCAGCATGATTGAATTAAAACAATCCTTTGAGGCGAGATATTTCAGCCACGTTTCCTTTTAGGCAAGTTGCCGACCTCCTTGAGTGAGGTTATGTAACGAATGCGGTTGCGTTGATTTGGAGCAACGCGTGGTTGTGATATGTATGATACGAGTATTCAACTAGTTTGTTTTTAAGACAAAAAGAAGCCTGTTATAATATAAGTCAAACGTTATGTGTGTGTCTGTATATCGGTTTATATCTGTGGCAACGTACACCCCTAACAGATGGACCGATTTAGACTGTACGTAGTGTACACTTGACTCTAACAAAAATTAACGCTTTGAAGCTTAATATTTCATAAACGGATCCCTTACCGAATCGAAAAATTGTTCTTATAAACCCGTAATATATTTGAAAGACCTACACAATGAGGTAGACGAGAAAAAAATACACCATGTTACGTGTACTTTTTTTAAAGATTTTGTTTGACTAATATTTATATTCAAGCCATATTACAGCTTTCTAGTACTAATAGCCTCTGAGCTAGGCTGCGGATGGACGGACGGAGATGGCGAAACTATAAGGGTTCCTAATTTGACTACGGAACCCTTAAAGTCTCTCAGACTGTCAAGACCCTTTTTTTCAGAAACGCGTAGAGGTGTAAAGATAAAATTATCACCAAAAACATCTGCAGTCTTTTGAAGCTGTAAAATCAAGTTTCTATGTCAACGTAATCCAAAGATACGGCTATTAAAGTCTTTTTTTTGCGACTGCTAACTTTTTTGCAGTTGGTAATTTTTTTACCAACGATTGTTTAATAATCGCGACATTTTTTGAACGGCAATGTCATAGTTGGTCCCTCAACACAATTTTACATACTTACGTTCGGAACCCGTGTTTATTTGAAATTAAGTTAGTTTAACCTGGATGATTCTTAGCTAAGTTTCATAACAATCGGTTAGGTCGTTTAAGAGATTTCAGCTTTGAAAGAACGAGTCGCCAATATTTGGGGTTTTTATCTATTGAATAGTAATTTATTTGCCCCGTGTGGTTTCCGGGGTAGAATAGTGCTACTCCATGTCTTCCCGTGGATGTCGTAAGAGGTGATTAAGGGAATAAAGGCTTCTAGTATTGTTAGGCGATGGGCTTGCAACCTGTCACTAATACACTAGTAAACATCTCAGCCTATTTGTGCAAAATGTGGTTACAGAATTATTAACAAGTCTTTTTAGAGTTGTTGGTATTTCGGTAGCTCTGCCTACCCCACTATGGGAATGAAGGCGTGATGTTATGTATGTGTATATATGTAGTTATTTATTAAGGTGAAGAGGAGGTTAAATATACTCCGGAGCAATGAAACCCGATCACTTTCTATGGAAATTCTGTACTAAGTGACCCGTTACATTGCTCTTGACAATAGGACTTAATAAGAGTGTACTATGTCGCACTTGCCCCATCGACTTTAATGCGTTTTTTTTAATCCTCTTGACTTTAGCGTTATTATAGCCTCATGGTCATACATATTGAGGTAGGTCAACAACCTTGTAAAATAATTAAGGTTATCGTTAGTCATTAAAAATAATAGGTTTTAAATGGCTGCAATGAGAGGAAATGGGCGGTTAGGATAACGGAAAGTTCAGAAAATCAAGACCTACATTGTCAAGGAATCTTTTCCTTACCGACTTAGTGGTTTAAGAATTTGACTTTCCAATACCTATTATGAATTATGAGCTATTGTACTAGCTATTTACAGTGTATAAAAAAAAAAAAACATTCTTATTAGGGTAAAGTTGGTTAGACTCGCAAGAGCGTATGGGAACGAGAGAGAAATATAAGCACAAAGGTCCATTTAAGATCTAGATATCGCACTGTAATATGTTGCGCAAACTTTATACCTAACTGTAATTAAAACTAAACCATAGCCTTATCGGGACAAACAGCGGCAAACGTTTCAATTATTCTGAACCATCTGAACTTTGCTCAATAAATTGATTAAAAAAATTGACAGCTCGGTATTTGAGCAGCGAACAAACATATTTATTATAAAATGGAGTGGAATTTGTTTCGTCTGAATGGTTTACATTGTATCGTTGTACATTGTGCACCAACCAAGGGCCGTAAGAAGGCCGTATAGTAATCCCCTTACTGCCCGTGATACACACAAAGATTTTCATCACATTTGCGAGGAAATAAACAAAATAATCAGACTATTAAAGAAAGCAACAATCAAACCAATGTATAGCATTCGACTCGCTCAAAGAGGTTGACCATTTTTTCAATATAGCCTTCCACAGATAGATAATCCTGCTTTTAATTTTCACAATTGACAGGCCATACTACTAGGTTGTACAAATTTATAGTAGGTTATTTTGTAGGTTTTTTTATTTTGGCTGTACAAAACATTAATAGCAATCGGTTTAAATCGGGAGCACACAGATATTCACAATATGTAGGCAGCAAATGCGTTGTCAAATATGATAATATGCAATGCTAATATTATCATATTTTGTCCTGCTTCGTTTACCTTTTTTAAAGTTTAAACAGTGGAAAGACCTAGCCCTTGGCAGTCGAACAAACTTGTAAAACTCATGATATGAAAAAATAAAAATAATAACCTGGATTTAGTTAATTGTAAAAGTTTAGCAAAAGAACACGACGTATTAGTTTAAACTTTTTTTTTTTTGCTTCTTTAAAATTTTAAACACTTGAAAAGAAAGAGTCATGCAATGAATAAAAATATATAGAGCAGAAACTATTCAGACCATAACTTTTTAAGGCAATTTGACGATCGAGTCATAGTTAATAGTTTTTTATCAGAAGTCTTGATTGACTATTTTCTAATATTACGGAATATTGTCACTTCAAACGTATTTGTCATCCTTTAAAAAGAGCTTGGGCCCTAGCCAAGATGCAAACGCTCCTAACGCTTTTCTTTTCTATCGCTCAAAATGAATGGGATGACATTCTCGTGCTTTATCGAAACCACGTGCTTTAACGAAATTTTGAGCGATAGAAAAGAAAAACGTTAGGAGCGTTTGCATCTTGGCTAGGGCCCCTTGTATTCAGGTTTCACGAAAAACCTTTATTAATAACAAATCGATATTTTTTTTCAGTAATTTATTACAGTAAAATCACAGTATCGGGTGAATTTAGGCGTAAAATATAGAGACCGGTTTAGATTTATCGCGGCACAAACTTAATCCAGACTAAGGTTGATTTCCATGGGTATCTGCGGGCGATGCGACGGACGCTTGCGACTGCCGTGCGCGATTTTAGCGCGCGATAGTAGTAAACTGTATGAAAAGGTATGGCACCGCTTCCGTGGATAATTCATAATTCTTTATTCAGCGAATATTATAGTACCTATGCATTCGTTTTAAGTACATCGTTGCAAAATTCCATTCTTATCTCCCAGATACCTACCTACGCGATTTTTTTTACAGCTTTGTCGGCGTAACTTAAATGTATAATTACGCCAAATTACAGCTCTGCGTTGGAGTACTAAGTCTCTGAGTAAAACCGCGGACAGACGGACAAACGGACATGGTGAAACTATAAGGGTGCCTTGTTGACGACGGAAACCTAAAAACTGCCAAAGTGTATGGAATTGACATAAGCGCTCGACGCGACCGTGCGACAGCTTACGTCAATCCTATATACATTATCGATAACGATAACGTTCGCTAAAAGCATCTCGTCTAAAGATGGTAAGGAAAAGGTGACGACGCTATGGCCTAGTTGGTAGTGACCCTGCCTATGAAGCTAGAGGTCCTGGCTTCGATTACCGGTATGGCCAATATTTGTGTGATGAGCGCGAGTATTTGTGCCTGAGTCTTGAATGTTTTCTATATATTTAAGTATTTTTCTCTATACATATAAGTAAATATGTTTGGGACTAGGTCAATGGGTGTGAGATTGTCCCGTGATATTTATTTATTAAACCTCTGTGGCCCCACTGATTAGACCCCTTAGTTCTAGAAAGCTGCAATTCAGCATGAAGGTGCATATTAGTCACGTCAATAAAGTGGTACAATAAAATGTAATAAACGATTTTTTTTTAGGGTACAGGTAACGTGGGGATGTATGTTTTTTTCTCGTCAACCCTATAATGTGGGGAGTTGTTGGATAGGTCTTTCAAAAATATTATGGGTTTCCGTTCCGTTTCCGTTTATGAAATATTAAGCTTTAAAGCGCAAATTTTTGTTAGAGTCCAGTGTCCCCCAAAGCCAAAACTACAAATACTAAAAATCTGAAAAAAACCTTATATGAAAGAGCATATAACGAATTTTAAAGGAAAACTATCACGACTAAGTAGACATCATTTGTTCTTAATACAGGCGATTAAAGTGTTTATACCTAGGTACTAAAATCAAGTAAAATGGCACCAAATAACTTTATAAAATTAGTTATTATATACTTGTTGATTTTTATGTTTGTAGTACTTAACGGCTTCGGAACCCTACACTGAGCATGGTCCGACATGCTCTTGCCTGGTTTTTTCTAATATTCTGTGTTCTTATCGTTGTCCTACTCCTTCAACCATTTCAATTGTCCAATTGCTATTTTTACTCCATGCAGTCGGTCTGCGACTCTTTTGTTTGCTAGTTACTCTGTCGTTTTAAGCCAATAAACAGTATCTCACATTCAATTGCCAAAGCAGATAAAATCCTCTCCTCTTAGTAATAAGGTTGTGATAGCTTCAGGAGTTTTTCGAAATGCTGCTATTTGGCTTACCAAGGTACTGCGGTCAGCTCGTCACGGTGATACTGCCCTTTGTACTGCGATAATGCACCGACGCAACAACGTACTCCCACAACCGGTAGTCTATTTTAAGGCTAACCGCATCCGTTTACTGATTCTATTTATTTATTATGTCCCGCGCTTGCCCATTTGAACCGAGAATAGGTTAATCGAAAAACAAAAAAAAGTAGATTCGTATCAGTGGGGCTTCGATTATATGGAACGAACGAACGAACATATGGAATTGACGTGTCACGTTACTATCTCGGTGGCTTACGTATTCCATACATTTATCAATCGAAACATAATCGCTAGCGAGAGTGTCGAATGCAACTTGTCTAGCACCACAGGTTTTATATACACGCTAGCTGTTTCTCGCAACTCCGTCCGCTTAGTAATTTTGCGAGATATCAACGTGAGAACAATAATTGTTCGGTAAAAGAGTATTTCCTCTTGCGGACTAAACAGAAGCACTTGGGGTTAGCCCCACGCGCTTCTGTCAATTGAAATAAACAACTTGAACTTGAACTTGAAGTCGATTTACCCTCTTATTCATTAGCGCACAATGGCTAAAGTGTGCTTAAAACATGCTGTCCTTATCTGTCACACATTTGAGTTTAACAGAAAGTGATGATAAAGAATACTTTAACTAAATAAAAAAGGTTTGTAGTGCGTTTAGTTAAGTGGTGAACATCATGTGGTGAAATTGGTACTAATTATCTTTTTTTTTTTAACTTATTAAAGTTAAACACCAAATAGACTTGACTGTAGGTACTAGTAAATTCTACTGATTGATGTCATTGTTTAAACGTAACAATAGACCGCAATTACATACGAGTAACGTTTCATGTTAAATTATTACCAATAAACCAATAGGCCTTTGAAGTGGCTTCTGTGTTCTCATTATTAGTAACGATATGTGTAATTGGGCCATATTATACAACCGACATTTGCCTTTTGTGAAGTCAAAAGCAACCTGTGACAAAAGCGTAAACGTTGATTAATAATTCTGCCCTCCTAAGCCAATAAGCAGTATCTCAAATTCAATGGCCAAAGCAAACTCAATCCTATGCTATTAGTAATAAGGTTGCATTTGCTACAAGAGTTTTGTCTGAGATACTGCCTTTTATGTTAGCAGGGCAGAATAATACTGTAATTGTTAAGGAACTAAACAATTAATAAAGTGAATAACTAACTGAACGGCTTACAGTCGATGATGTAATAATAGTGATAATGATGATGTTGCTGGTAATCATTATAATGATGATAGTGGCAGTAATGATGATAATAATGATAATGGTGGTGAGGAACGTATGATGATGATATTAGCGGTAGTGCTGGTGATGATGATAATAATATTGATAACATTAGTCAAGATGTTGATATTAATGATAATACTAATAATAATGATGATAATATTGATGGTAGTGATGATATTTATACTGTGGTATTGCATAATTCTTAACATCTATAGATATACACTCTCTTGCCATCGTTAATAAAATACCTACTATTAAAATAGAGTCGGCCATCGAAAAACATGAAACGTGAACACGTTTCAACGCAAAATAACGAACATTTAAAAATTAAAATACCAACTACTATGCAAAAATTAAAAACCATTTAATAACAAAGAAACCTCTAGACAATCATTTTCCGCATTAATGAAATGGAAACAGTTGGATGCGCAAACGCGAAAACCTGTGAAAACAAACTTTTGCAATGTTGCAAGTGTTGCAACACATGCACTCAGCAGATAACTAGAAATCGCTTAAATTGAAAACGTTTGCGTCCTGCTGACACAGTCCCCATTTTACGTGTAGCGTAGCTCCAATTAGACTAAATATGAAGGGTATTCTTGCTATTCTGTTTTGTATATTTAATTTGGTAGGGGTTTATGTAGTTCAAATTAAAGTGACGTATAAAGTTCTTCGATGTGTTCTGCGTGTCTTCTTGATAGGTTATTTCATAACTCTTAAGTGCCGTTTGTACATACGAGCGTGTATGAGACACGTTTTAATAAGATATGTAATATTTGTTGTAAACTACCTATAACCTAATCCTAGATGCACAGCCTCTTAGGGCTTCTCTCTAAGTTTCTCCTTCAAGTTTAAGAGCTCCTTCATGAAACATTCAAATTTAAAGCTGGGTTCCTAACGGCTTTGTCACGCCTAGGTACTGTATCTATCTTTTGATCTGGTGATATCTCTGTTGAAATTGTACAATTCAAAACATTTATCCACAATGTTTAAAAAAACAAAAAACCGCCTGCAAAAACGCAAGAAATAACTTATTTTTAAATTGTAGGCACGTGGGTCATACACACTCTTAAAAACAAAAGATGTCTCTCGTGTGGTCAATAGTTAAGAGCTTGTGTGCTTATAAGTTATGTTTATATGATAGGTCTAACGCAGTCCTGACGGCGTTTTTGCGGGTATGGGCTTAGCCAGAAAATTAGGCCTTAAAAACGTTAACTTTCGGTGTGTCCACAGGAAAGACGGTAACCTAAATCTGTGTGTGACCCACCTACCTAATAGGTTAGTCCAACTGAAGTCGGCTTTTTTAGTGAAAATATTGTGGTCGCCGAGTTCAGTTCGACTAACCTATTAGGTACGAGTAGGTGCCTACAGTTTTAAAGGAAGTTATTTCTTGCATTTTTGAAGGCGGTGTTTTGTTTTTTTAAACATTTATTTTATTTTAAACTTTTTAGTGATCATAAATACGCTGTTTCATACTCCCACTTATGCAAAGCTTTAGGCAAGCAACGCCGCCGGAAAGTCATAGTCATATTTCAATAAATAAATATTCTGCGTTGTAGTCGCTCAACTATCTTAATCGAGATATGTTAACGCCACCCTTGAAATAGGTACCGTTGAGGAGTTCCGTTGGCCATCTGTGGTCTTCATCATCAGTTAGTCAGCTAGACTTCTTACTAAAAATACTAAAATCGCTATATGTTTGCCTACAATATTTGAGGAGTTCCCTCAATTCCTCACTGATCCCCACATCAGATTTTAATTTGGTGACAATAGGACCACCTCGAAAGTATACTCTATTAAAGCAAAAAAATATATTTCAAAATCGGTTTACAATTGACTGAGTAATCGGTGACATACATAAAAAAAAATATTATTATACAATGGAACGTAAAACCTCCTCCTTTTTTTGAAGTCGGTTAAAAATATTCGGTTTCATCTGGTTTTTTATTTATTTATACACACATACACACCTTTACTCCCATTTCGGAATGGGGTAGGCAGAGACTATGGAACGCCAGGTGCCCCGGTCTAAACATACATTCATCGACCTCTTCATGCGCGTACGTCGATTTCGGGTGCTTTAGATTTACTACTAATACTTGTTATTCTTTAACTGTTATGTATAAACCATTTCTTTTGAAATGTATCAATGAAATTGTAAGCAGAACAGAAATGAACATTCTGATGCATCCGACTGCGGGCTTGGTGCAGTTATTTCACAAGATTTGAATTTTCTTTTGAGACTAACTTGGGTGATTTTTTTGTTACATTTGAGTAAACTTTATTACTACCGTGGTTGAAGGTAATATATATATTAGTATGTGTTCAGTTATACCGCTGCTTCGCCTGTGATACGGGCTTTTCCTTCGTAATTATGCAGAACTCCGATGACAGGGCACGGGCGGTGCGGAAGTGCCTCTGTCGATGAACTAACGAACCCGTATATTCACTTTTTCAGTAAAATCGTTTTGTTTTTCTTTAATTACCAGGCTTTTCCGATTTGTTTAGAGTTCGATTATTGCCTCCTTAAGCTAATTTACTAAAACAAAAATAAGTATCTGTTTCTCTAATAGCCTAACTCTCTTTACGAAAGGAGCATTATACTTAACTCATCTTGTTTGATTTGACTTGGATAAAGGCAAAACAAACTTTTAATTAGCCACAATTGTTAATAAACCTCTTGTTAATAAATTATTCAAGTTTTTTCAAAAGAACGTGTTAATAATGCACACTGTTACCTACCACCAGTGATGGACAAGGACAACGTGGGACACTAATTTAAAGAGTACATACAAAAAAGTGAATACAAATAAATATTTATTGAACACCACATACAATAACGGCATGGAAACTAAATACAATGAAAAAGTTACAAAACGAGTCAATAGGCGACCTCTTTCAGACAAAATCTTAAAAAAAGAGAAGAAACTTAAAAGAGGAAAAAAAAACAGGTAGAAGAATATAAAATGTAACTCGGTTTCTTTCTGTACTCATTTTTATAATAGAAGCCTTTGCATTAAGAGTTAATTGTTCAACATTTCATTAAGTTACGTTTAAAACTTGCTCCTAGTTTCAAACCATTAATGAAAGCAGTAAATGCTTGATAAATAAACCATTTAATACATACATATACGGTAAAACGACCGGCTTTCTCACTTCAGTGAATGCCACTAGGGAATAAATACCATTAAAGTTGCGTCGCCGTTCGTACTGCACTTTCAATTTGCTCATTGTCTATGAAAACAATGCGTTTATTTCTGAAACTTCTCTCATTCTATCTTTTTCTCCTATTTATTTATCTATCTAAACGAGCATTTGCGTTAAGTATGCAATTTATTCGTGAATACGAATGGCTTTCAGATTTATGTATAAATTTGAATAGTGACCTTTATGAAGCCAAGTCTTGACTTTCTATAGCAATAATATTGAGAAATGGATTTTTAGAGAATATAATCTTCAAGTCTCTCGTTTTAATGAAAAAGATGCATTCGTTTTAATGCGATTTGCTTTGTAAGTCATTGTCAATATTTGATATTTTATTTGATTTTCTATCTTTTTGCTTTTACAACGTTTTCAATAGATTTAATCTTATTGCGTGTGAAAAATGACTTTCATTTTGTGATAACAATGTTGAAAATACAAGGAATATTAGGCTACAGAAATACTTTTTAGAGTTAACTAGTTTATTAAAAAAGTGAAATAAACCAATGCTTTTGCTCACTGATAATTCAAGCGTAAAGTAAAAAGGCGTTTGATCTAGCAATCGTTTTACAAAATCAATTTAAGCCTTAAAATCATAGCAATAAGGTCGACAGAATTGGCAAGTGATGTTGCGCAAGCGATCGCAAAACAACAATGAGGCACTTTCACCTAATTACGAGAGCAATGAACCAACGGCCTATACGCCGTTACTTTCAAGCTAATATGTCTCGTATGACCTTAGCAAAAAGTCCCAAAATGTTAAAGAGCCAATTATTCTCACGTTAATTTTGGACTTACGACATTTTGAAAGAGTAATGGAATGTCGAATCACCTATAGCGTGTGCAGAACGTGAAATGTTGGGTTAAATGTTAACGCTTTCACAGCCCGTGGCTCCCATAGCGAGTTATAAATGTACGTTAGTAACGGTTGTTGGCACTGAATTATTACCCACATTCTTGATAAATGGAGCATTTTGTCAATGCCAGCAAAAACTTTAGCTCAGCATGTTTTATATAAAGCTCAAGTCGTACGCTCGCGGCCTCATGCAAACTTATATTCATTTTTATATTAAAACGGCTTTTAGGATTAAACTGAAACCGCAATTATAATGAGATGGACTGGATCTAGGTCATACATCGTGCGTTATAAAATTTTCATACAAAACTGACACTTGTTGTGTTTTTCGGTAATTTTCTTTAAAATATATTGTTGCATAGATGAACCTCATTTATCTCATTATGTCCCAGTAAAAACTGACAAGCCGAATGAAATTACGATTGCACCAGGTGAGTGTGAATGAACATACTGCCACAAGACTGGCTGATACTGAGCCACGAACAATAAAAAAAATAATTGTCTGTGGTTTTGTCTCTAACATTTCATTATTTGACTTAGGCCCACTTGGATTACAATATTACATCATTCATTCAGAGTTAGATTTTAACTCCTGTCGGATTCATACCAGAACTGTCAGATAACCTCTAGGTTAAGTCTTAACTCTAGGTTAAAATTTCGGTGCAAGCCCACCTTAAAGGTTTATTATCTCACTTTCTCAATGCATTCAAGCTTTGTGAAATAATAATTGATTTTCAAATATTTTTCATTAATTAAAAAAAACTGTAGTATTTTTTGAATGCATTGCAATTACTGGGACTTATTTGTGTTATTACACAACAGCTGTGAAATAACTTAGCTCTTTCCAAAACTCAATTAACATTGACAGCTGAACTTGCTACCACCTTTAAAATGACCTATCCCTTTATAACAAGGCAGATGTGCTCTACCGTTAGGCTCTCAAGAGGTTATTAAAGGGCGTTAGTCGTACAGTTACCCCCTTTACGATACAATGGGGGTACTAGCACCCCTATAAACTGCACAGGTGTCTTTGTTGATAGCTAATTAGTTTGTTACGACGATTGGCATGTTAAACTTTAACTTTAATAAGCAATTACAAATTTAACGACACGTTGGCCTAGTTGGGAGTGACCCTGTCTCCGAAGCCAGGTCCTGGGTTCAAACCCCGGTAAGGGTAGATTTTTGTGTGATATTTGTTCCTGATTCTTAATTATTTTCTATGTATCTAAGTATGTATTTCTCTATTTAAGTATGTTTATCGTTGTCTAGAACACATAGTACCCATCGTTAGTTTGGGACGAGGCCAATTTGTGTGAGATTGTCCCCTGATTTTTATTTAATTCAAACTAATATCCACTGAACTACGTTTTTAATGGTGAAACATGGGACAAAAACGGTTCAGTACTTTTATGAAATAAGTGTTCGCAAATTGAATCCCAAATAAATACGGAAATAGAGTTTTACTTCGTCGTTTCGCTAAGGAAATGTCTGTTTCTGTCCAATTTGACGTGACATTTTCCGGTTTAATTTACACAAGACTTAGATAGAGAGCATGAATTAATTTCTATTCCAAAAAAAGCCTTTGATGGACTATAAAGTGCTAGCATATTGTAGCTCTTTGTTAATAATTAGTTGTAATTTTTACCTCACTGCCTGTATGAGAGTTACGTGTTTCAAGTGTATGTATGTATGCCTATTTCTAGACACGCTCTGCAGCCTAAACGGCTCGAGATGTCATTCGATTCGTTTTAATTCTCGAAGTGACACAGGGTATATAATATTTCAATATGGTGTTCGTAAAAAAAATAGGGAAATAAATGAAAAAAATATATTATGACAATATAGGTCTTAAATGAAAGTTATAATAAATAGCCTATTCCGAATATATATATATATATATATATATATTACGGGTGTTGCCTGTAATAGGTGCAATAAATTGACGGATCGCTTCTACTCTATAAACGTAACAACAGTTGTTCTACAACTTTAAAAAAATATGTAATTTATTATTTGGGATATTTTCGAACAAACTTAATAGTATTTTCAATGTACTCCATCCAATAGCCTAGTTGACATCTACTGTCAGCCTAGCAGCTTCGTAGTTTTCGCAATACATTGCTTGAAAATCAAAATTCATTAATATTTAGTTAACAATAAGTTATTTTCAAAAGTTGTAGAATAAATGTTGTTACGTTTGTGGTGTGGAAGCAATCCCTCAATTTATTGCTCCTGTTACAGGCAACACCTGGTATATAGGTATAGTTAAATAAAATCTGCGCTCGGGTTTTGTTTTTATGATAATTTTCGTAATGCCGTCACCAACAACCGTTGTTATGAATATGGATGCCTATAAATAAGGGTTTTAAAAAACCCTTCTAACTACTTACATTTCAATCAAACAACGTTATCAGCACCGACACCATTTTACGAGTATAATGGTATAGATTGAACACACATTTTATTTTTCAATTTCCCTATCAATCAAATTAACCAATAAAACGGATGTTGCTAGAGTATCCATAAAATGGTGGTACTTCTAGAAAGAGGCCAATTAAATTTTGACTAACCATAAAGGACGTCCCGTTTGATGTTTCTATTAAGATCAAGTTTTCCGATACATGAACCAGTCAAGTATAAATAATTGCGGAAATTGAACTCCGAACACCCCATTAAAACTCTCCCAAACCACATTCAACCATTTTGTACAACTTTCATCGCTGGTTATGCTAGAAACATAAAGTAATAGAACGAAAGCAACTAGCAATGTATAGTGAAATAGGGAAATTATCGTGGTCCTAATTTTGCTCAGTAACCGCAGCTATCTTCGTTTATTATATTTGATCGTAAGTTCGTAACCAATGAAATGGGTATACCGAAGCCAATTTTGAATTCACAATTATGTCGACATCGTAGGTTTTGCTGAATAATATTCATATGAATTTTATTGATGATTATTTATATACGTAGAAAACGTAACGTAATCTAAATATATAAAAGAAGAAACTGACAGAGTGACTGACTGACTGACTTTCATAAAAAATGTACCTATGGAGATAGCTTGAGCTCCAAAAGCCTTTTATCCCAAAATAGTACATATACGTGAACGAAATCGCAGTCAAATCTACTTTATATAAACGCAAAACACTGTTCGAGTTTGATGTCGCTTCAAATTCGAATGATCTTTCTGCCAGTTCATCCAGATAAAGTATTCATCGCTAAAAACCGTTCAAACAAAAAATACAAAACCAATCTTTATACCGTCTGAAAATGTGTGACAACGTAAAGCACTTTGCATATTAATGAAATTGAAAGTACGATTCGAAGTAATTTGGGAACGTAAATTAATTTAAGATTTACCTGAAGGAGACAGTTCAGTAAATTAATCACTGAAGCGGCTGAAAGAAAGATATACCAAGGAATAACTGCGACTTTTTAACTTTTTAAACCTGGCACTTTATCCGGTAAAACCAGGAGCCTGCCGTTTGGCCAAAGTATTTTTGGTCAAATTTATAATTTCCCAAACCAATGTTATACTATATTTTCAGAATTTATTTAAGTAACATTTTATAGAACCCTATAGATTAGGTTAGGTTAGCTTTTATACAATCCTGAAATATTTACGGTTACAGAACTCAAAGCGGGTTGGCAAATGAAAATTTGGGAAATGAAACATTTGACCAAAAACTTTTTGACGAAACGAAGGAAACCCGGTAAAACCATTTTGCTTTTGACCTGTACGTCGCAGAACATCATATTCGCAATATATTCACAAAACATGATATTTGCAAATATTGGAGTTAGGTTAAATAATCGTAGGTAGGTTTAGAATCAGAATCAGAAAAATATTTATTTCCACACATAACACAGTAGTTGTACAGAATTTAAAGTAAGATAGTATTAACTACAACCAGTCTCATAGATGCTACGGCAAACGTTCAGAACTCAGGGTTAGGTTATGTATATGAATATTTTGTTCCCGAGTCTTGGATGTTTCTCTATTAATGTATGTTTATCGTTGTCTAGTACCCATAGTACAAGCCTAGAGCTTGAGATGTTTATTTATTTTGTTTATGTTACTTTTACAGCAGACCCGGAGGGCCAAACCACCCAGAAACAGGAGCTGTCTAATTGATGTCTCGCTAATAATGTTTTGCGAATATCATGTTTTGCTAATATGTCTTGCGAATATCATGTTTTGCAAATATGATATTAACATACCTAATGCCTTTTGACATGTTATTGTATTTACATTGTAAAGATAGTTCATTCAGTAATGGCGCCTGAATTAAACACACTACTAAGACAGGTCCAAAACAATGTTTTTATCGAGTAGAATAAAGACGCCGGGTCAGAGCATACAAACAATATCTTACGGTGTATATTTTCATCTAGATAGCTCTTGCTTATAAGCTCGTTCACTGGAGTGTTGCTCTCATAAAAAAATCATAGACGAAGTCTTTGGCGAGCGTAACTTTAGCACTTCTTGAAAACCCTGCACCGGTAAAGTCGCAAATTTTCGTTAAAAAATGCAAAGTTGTCAGGTGGTGTTTGTAAGAGGCCTCTTAATGACATATTGTGCGTGTCATCGAGTTTAGTCAATTTCGATGTAGGTTTAAAAGTTTATGATTGTCGGGCGAGGTAAGATCACACAGACAGGCTCCATAATTAAGTTATTATTAATTATTACTGTATTAACTTAAGTTAGCCTAACATCGTAAACTAACACTATGGAATGCAATAAACATTTGAGTATTGAGTATTGAAGATTCTAAATAACTGATGACATTTATCAATAGGTATAGGTATAATAAAATTGCTGAGCATTTTCCAGTCACTCGATTTAGCTTTCAATTGTCCAGGGACGTCGATTCCATGGAATGGAGGTTCATTTTACAATCGTTATTACTTCGATGTGTAAGCAGTTTATAGTCGATTCTTTTTTCGATCTGGGCCTCTATTCAGGTGCGTTAAAACGATATCGTGTTTGACTCGTTTAAGAATCGTTTATGTCACAGTCGCCATTATTGTAAATGACATAAGAGTTGTCAAAATGTTGACAATACGGAAACACGTCAAATACGATATCGTTATAACGCAGTTGAATAGAGGCCCTGGATATATATTTCTAAAGGTAGGCTGTAAAATAAGCGTAATGATTATTTAGGCGTTACAAATAACGATTACGTTTTTATCTGATAGAATAGAATACAATTTCACAGATAACTGGGTTTTGTTAGGGTCTCATACTTAATAGTAAGTATCTAAAAGACATTATTCACGTGATCGAACTGGGGGCCTAGTGAAGCTGCATTTAACAATAAGTTAGCTATTTTCACTAAAAATTGACAAAATAATTCTATGCATTTCGGGTCGATAGAAAACAGAAACTTTGGCAGTGTTTGTATCTTGGCTAAGCCTTGGCCTTTATCCGAATTGTTTCATTTTAAGGCCAGGCAGGATAAATATTTGGTAAGAGAAATTAAAAAAGAAAAAGTAAGTAAATCTACTTTCTGTTCGTGACGAAAATAATAGCTCCTAGGAATTACACTTTTCTTAAAAATAAATAGAACGTTATTAACATATTTTATAGTTCATTTGAAACGTGTAGGATGAGAGCCGCTAACAATGAAAAAAAAATCATGGATTGAAAAGCAACACATGCTTAATAGCTAGATATCATACGTAAATTAGCCGTGTGATACATTTCCCGACGTGACACGTCTAATGAGTGTAATGACACGTGAAAAATGTATAACACGGCAAATTTACGTATTATGTCAATTTGCTAAACATTCAAATTCCTCGATGGTACCTATTACGATGTACTTGTTTATTAAATGCTTTTCTGTGTTGTGCCGTCAGCCAGTATTTATGCGAACAGTCTTGTCCATCACTATTTCACCGCTACAAAACTCAATCAATCGAAGTCTTTGTTTACGGAACCCGTCAATATAATCCGCCTATTTTTCAGTAGGGGTCTGGGTCCCACAGATAAGCGGCGTTCTGAAAGTTGTTTGCACAGGCCGGTAATTGGGTTATCCCATAATTTTGTAATGTATAGTGATTCAAAAACCATTTCGAGAAAAAGGGTTGTAGAACCATTCCCTGTCATCAGATTATTTTACAAAATTAGTATTAAATAGTTATTTCTAATTTATCATTTGACATTATTTGACCTGTAATTTAGTGACGTCACGATCTTGATTGGTAAGTTGTGTCTAATCTGTGATCAACCATAGTACTGCATATAATATGAGTCCGGGATGCAGTAATAAATAAACAATGTATATCGAATTTTGTCTTATTTATTTATGTTTTATTTTAACGCTTATTAAAATTAAGACAATTTTTAACTGTATATAAACATGACAAGGTCAGATCTTTAAAAAAATGGTATGATTAAAATACAAGTCCGTTTTGGAACCTCCGCCCGTAGGCTAGTCTGTGGGTGAAATTGTCAAACTCAACGAACTAAAAATAAAATTTCGGTTTGTTTGGTGTGCAACATATAACTACTCGTTTTCTGATTTTCTGCATTTTAACAACATTGCTTCAAATTCTACGGAATCTGACGATCCTGCTACACATATTGACCATCGCCAGATCTTGGATACCGATATTCTTGCTTATAATGACGACCAACGCTGTACTTAAACATTATTAAACTTTGTAAGGGCTGATTCCACTAATCTACCCAAAGTGGATATAGTCAGGATATTGACATACTTGGGAGACAGCTCCAATCACAACGTAGCTGAAATACGTGGAGCTAAAGCTCTAATGTAAGTATGATTTAGGTAATGAAATGAAATGAAATGAAATATTTTATTTGCCAGAATACTTATGCATAATGTACAAGGTGTTAAGGTAGTTTGGTATCAAGCATTCGGCCGAAAACAATCGACATGCAAATGTTAGGAGAGCACAAATTATTCTAGTAACAATAATATAATTTTATCGATGGCATATACTTTCCGATTCTTGAAACTCTTTCACACTATAAAAGCAATGTTCAAACAATAATTTATCAAGTTTCTTCTTAAATTCTAAGCCCTTTGACAATTTGATTTCATCTGGAAGATGATTGAACAATACTATGCACATGTTGTAGGCATTTTTACTATAAATTGCACTGCGGCAAGGAGGTTGGTGCAAGAGGTTTTTGTATTGCGCCCTCTGCCTGCCAGTAAAAACCTCAGCGCGCATTTTAAAAATAGAAGGATTTACTTTCACAAACTGACATACTTTTTTTATATACATACATGGTAGTGGTAATATTTTAAGTTTTTTAAACAATGGTCTACAGCTGTCTGTGAACCAAGTATTCGTTATAGCTCGTATGCACTTTTTCTGCAATATGAAAGCTCTTTTGACATCGACAGAATTACCCCACAGCAATAAGCCATAGTTGAGCGTCGAGAAAACATAGCCGTAATAGGCTGTGATTGCGGCCTTCATCGAAACAGTGGTCCTAAGTTTCCGAAGCGCAAAAACAAATCTGTCTAATTTAGAGCAAACAAAGTCAATATGTGATTTCCAATTAAGATGATTATCGATGAATAGACCTAGGAATTTAACACTGTCAGTTTTTACGATAGGATTGTTGTCATAGATGATATTTAGTTGATTAGGATTACATTGATAAGAATTAAATTGTATATATGATGTTTTGGTTATATTTATATTTAGATTATTGTCAATTGTCCAATTTTTTATGTCAGTCAATGATTTGTTTATAGTTGCTTCGTATGTGCTATTATTTTCACCCTTTACTAATAATGTAGTATCATCAGCAAATAATATGCATTTTTGCGACGTAGCTTTAGGAAGATCGTTAATATAAGCAAGAAATAAAAACGGTCCCAGATTACTTCCTTGGGGTACTCCTGTCTTATTAACGCGGAGAGGTGACCGATATTTCACCTTTACTTGTTCCTTACCTTCCGAAACTATTTTCGAGATTTCACTACATTGTTTCCTATTCTTCAAATAACTTGCAAACCAATCTAATGCTATCCCTCTAATTCCCAGATGTTCCAGCTTTTCGAGAAGTTTAGTGTGATTGACACAGTCGAAAGCTTTACTCAAATCGAGAAAGATGGACATTATAGGTTCTTTTTTATTTAAAGCTTCTGTCACATGCTTTATAAGATTAAAACAAGCTAATTCAGTTGAGTGACCCTTCCAAAAACCATATTGATCCTTTTGAAGTAAATTTTTTTTCTCTAAAAATCCCATTAATCTTTCACACATGGCTTTCTCAAAAATTTTGGAAATTATTGGAACAATCGTGATAGGCCTGTAGTTATTAGGATCCCAGCGATTTCCTTTTTTAAACATAGGTTTGACTACAGAAATCTTTAGCTGATCAGGAAAGATACCCTCATTGAAAGAGAGGTTTATGATGTGCGTTAGGGGCTGAGTCAGGTAAACAGCATTTGATTTAAGTACTTTTGTAGTAATATCATCATAGCCACTGGTTTTGCTATTATTTAGTGACATGATTAATTTGTACACTTCTCTGTTATCGACAGGCTTAAGAAAAATTGATGATAAATGTTTATGTTGATTATTTACTGTAATACTTTTATGTTTACTATTTTTATCAATATTAGTATTAACAATGTCAACAAAATAATCATTAAATATATTACAAATATCTTGGGGATTATTATATGTAACTTGATCAAATTTTATAGAATTTATGTCATTAACATGAGGATTATTGGTAGTGGTAGATGATATAACATTCCATGTAGCTTTACATTTGTTTTTACTCAGTGCGATATAGTTGTAATTGTTAAGTTTTTGCGATCTGTTTATACATTTTCTCAGAATATTACTGTATTGTTTTAATTTAAGTTTATCTGTTTTAATACCATTCTTCATCGTCACTCGCATATGCAATTTTCGTTTAGTATGACAACATTTTATAATTCCTTTTGTTAACCACTTTATTTTTTTTCGATGGTTGCTCACTTTGATCTTTATAATCGGAAAACATAAATTGTACAAAAGGCATATCATATCATGAAACAAGGTAAATGCTTCGCTTATTTTGTTGGACTCTAAAACTTCCGAAAATGATAAGGCAGCAGTGCACTGAGAAAACTTATCCAAATTCTCAGCACAATAGTCTCTTTTGAACTCGAACCAATTAATCAACGTTTTACTCTTTTTGATATTAAACGTTACTGTTTGAGCCATTTCATGGTCAGACAAGCAAAAGTTATGAGTTTGAGATTCAACTTTATTTATGTTACTAGCGATTAAATCTATACATGTACTAATTCTTGTGGGTGTATTGATATGTATTACGAACCCATGATTCGACAAATTACTCTTTAAATCTTTAGTGAAATTATTATCTTTCAAGACATCAATGTTCCAATCGCCAGTAATAACTATATGTTTTTTCTTGTACCTTGAGCTTAAAAGATAAAGCATATTGTTCAGCTTGTGCATGAAAACACCTACGTGTGCACAAGTCTGTTCAGGTATTCTGTATATAACAGCAATTATAAGATTCAGTCCTACTATCTCGGTCGCGCAACATTCAAAATAATAATTCATTACTAAGTTTGAATCTAAATTTAGTGCTATTGTATCTAAAGACCGGTATAAGAATATAGCGTTCACAATACCATTAATACTTTAGTTTACCTATATTGACATGACTTGACATTGACATTTTACGTGATCTGACAGAAACGCGTACTCTAAAACGAATTCAATAGTTTTAAATCATTTCTCAAACAAACCAGCTTGTAGTGACGTCATAAAAACCTTTTCTTTAAAAATTAAAATAAATTAATATATTGATTTAAATGCAAAAACCGTGAAATTAGTGTCTTCAATTAGTCTATTTTATCGAAAAAAAATTTAAAAACTAGTGGTATTTTTTTTTGGGATAACCCAATTCAGCTTGTTGAATTAGGGAATTAACTTTAGCTGTGGCCGTGTCGAACAAACTGGGCATTTCAAAGTCGGTATTGATAACTTTGATTTGAGGGGCTCCGTGTTCCGATAGACCTTTGATCTGTAGCTCTTTAATTTCCGTTGTTGTAAAGGCTTTATTGGACTATAATTGTCGTTAACAAGCTGCACGACACGTTGAGCCTAGTTCGTAGTGACCCTTCCTACGAAGCTAGCGTTCCTGGGGTTTCCTGGTATAGGCAAAATTTGTGTGACGAACGCAAGTATTTGTTCGTGAGTCTTGTATATTTTCTATGTATTTAAGTATTTATTTCTCTTTACCAGTATGTTTATCGTTGTTTACTACCCATAGTTCATAATTATAGTTTCGGACTATTTGGTCAATTTGTGTGAGATTGTCCCTGATATTTATTTATTTATGTCACTGACATCGAGATAGTTATATAGGCCTCAAAGCTTGTAATTTAATTTTATAACTAGGAATCACAAAGAAAAGTATTTTACACTTCAGGAATTTCCCGCCCGTTCAATAACTTTAAAAATGTTCATGCATTAATAGTTATAGTAGTGAAAAAAATGTATGTAGGCTTCTCGTCAATTAAAAGCAAAATTATAAAAAATTGATTCGAATTTTTTCACACATGACTTTTAAAATTGAAACCAAAATTACCAAGGGTTATTGCAAGATTCTGGATCTTGGAATCAAAGATGCTGTTTGAAAAACTGATTACATTAAATATTCCATCCAAAATCCATGTTCTTTGGGAGATTCAAAAATCCCTGGTAGCTATCTCTTTTGCTCTTGTTACGAGCGATATTTTGTCGCGTTTGTTGGAAACTGTTAGACGATACAAACTTTTAATAAAGTAGACTTATACGTTAAGCTGAAGTTCAATGCCCTTTTCAAATATGCCTGAATTGTTTTTCTTAGAAACTGTCTACCTACAGCTACCTAGGGTGTAAGTAGGTACTCATTGCTTTCTGATGAAAGCATGATTAACATATTATGTCTGGGGCTCTATTTCACTTTGTTTTTCAGCCACGTACTGTCAAGTTATTACGATCTGTTAAGTACTTCGAAATAGTTATTTTCAATATAGTCAACTAGTAACAACACAGAAAAGTTTACCAATTTAGATACCACTCTACCTCTCCTCCAAATTGCGATGTTTAACTGAGTAGATTTGTATTTAATTAGTGACACACCTATGACACACGTAACTTCTTGACATACCTACATACATACATACATAATATCACGCCTTCATTCCCAGAGTGGGGTAGGCAGAGCTACAGAAATACCAACAACTTTAAAAAGACTTGTTGATAATTCTGTAACCACATTTTGCACAATCAGGCCAAGAAGTTTAATAGTGTATTAGTGACAGGTTGCAAGCCCATCGCCTAACAATACTACAAGCCCTTGTTCCCTTAGTCGCCTCTTACGACATCCACGGGAAGACATGGAGTGGCACTATTCTAACCCGGCAACCACACGGGCTATTGACATACCTATGATGTACAATAATTTGAATAATTAAATGTTTTCATTTATTGATTACTTACTTATAAGTAACTTATATCCAGGCCTTTAGGAGCTTGATTTAGGTGGAGACAGCCAAAGTCATAAATACGTTCCTACAAGCAAACTCAACAGGACGGGCCGAGCTGGTTTAGCCACGCCGTCGCTTATGGTTGCGTGCGTATAAGTACATCAACGCAACCCTAACTCCCCAGCGGCAATAGGTAACAGTAACTCCTAAAAGGTCGGAGATGAACTACTATTATATTTATGCTTTCGACTGTAAACATAGCGATATCACTGTCACGCCCCAGCACTGGCTTGTGGCACTTAGGTGTACGGCGCACACACATACAAACAGATCGTTGTGCCCTAGTTCGAAGATGTGCTACTGATTTGTTTATAATATTACAATGTGGAATTATCACACACACATACAATGGTTATTTATTATGGTAAGCCTTACTATTAATTATATTTGACCTCAGCGACAGTCTGTATTTATTTGTCTGTTATTTTTTTTGGTTTTTAGTTATCTTTTCTAAACAAAAGCAGGAGTCGCAAGTACAGTCGATTGCAAATAGATCCACTTTTTCACGTATTGTATTGTAATAAGGTCCAAAAGTGGATACATCTCTTTTTAGTCGAATGTACGTCCGGGATTGTATTTTTAAAGATTAGTGTATAAGTTTTCCTAAACATTTTATAAGTATCCGAGTACCTTTTAGCCTAAGTAACAACTTCGACTCGCCAGGATTTGCGGGACCTTTTAATGGAATTCTAAAGTTCATCAAAATTTCATACAGCTGTTAAGTGGGGTTGAGATCCTTTAGATATTTATCTTTTGGACTCACGGCATCTCGCGGGTAGGTTTAAGTTTCTAAAACTTGAAAAACCTAATATTTATTTAAGGACTTAATTTTTTGACAGAGCCTCGGTAGCTTAGGGAGGGAAAGAAAAATCGTGAGGAAACTTGCACATTCGAACAGCTGTGTATAAGAGGGTAATTGCAGAAAAGATCTTGAAGGGTTGAACTGTATCCGAAATTCCCTATCTGTAAGATAGTGTGAGAAAATAAATCTACGAAGCTTCGAAGTTCCGAAAACATTTATGTCATGAACACGAGTATTTGTTCTTGGATGTTTTCTATGCATACATAGGTAAAAGTAAATGTTTGTCCTTTCTTATGTAAAGAATAATTATTTTTCTTTTCTTTATTTCTTTCGCATATTTGTTGGCAACGCATTTAAGGTCTTAGGATTATAGTCTTGAGAATTCAAATGCCAGTGAGTCGCAGATGCCACTTACCATCAGCTGGCCTGAGTGCTCGTGTGCCTTCTTCTTTACATAGTAAAAAGTTCATTTAAGTATGTTACCTAGGCTGGGATTCTACACGGTAATAACGATATCGCATTTGACGTGTTTCCGTATTGTCAACGTTTTCATAACTCTTATGTCATTTACAATAATGGCGACTGTGACATAAAGGATTCTAAAACACTTCAAATTCGATATCGTTATAATGCAGAGGCCCTAATCGTTGTCTATGATCCATAGTAAAAAGCAAAAGCTTATGGTTATTGGTTTCTAGGGCAATTTGTGCGTGGTTGTTCCCTGATATTAATTTATTCTTAACGACCGGCTTAAAAAAACTATTCACATTGAATATAAAAATGTTAAAGTGGAAGAAGCAAAAAGTAAGTTAATTAAATACTGTTTTTCCCTTACAAATAATTTCCACCCAAAGCTCGAGGATGTCATTAATAATTGTCTATACTATTAGGTCTACGTTGCTCGCAGAATTTTCTAGACTAGGTCAAAGTAGTAATGAAAAAACTTACGCAGTTTTATTATTAGCATCGTGAAATTACTTTATAAAAGTAGCTGTAAATTAAACATTAATTACTAGAATACGATTCGAACGAAAAATAAAGACGATACGAAAGCAATCTCGCAAAACAAAAAGATTCAATAAATAACTCGGGACGTCGGAACTCGAACATTCCGCGAGCAAATAAGCGTGCGGAACACAAATGAGAATTTTCATTATGACAAATTGTTGAGCGGATTGACGATAGCACGCGAACATACATTAAACACGCATTATTTTATTACTGACTTTTGGCTGCGGAAGCTTTATTTCTTAATTTATATTATTTGGGAAGCGTATAAGCTTGTTAGCTTACATACATACCAAATCGCTTATTACATTAATATGTTAAATGAATACAAATACACAACTTACTTACAGGCAGAATACGATTCAAACAGCTTTTATCTTTCTTACAAAAGAGGCGGCTGTGTCAAGAAATATAGCATCCGGTTTTGGGCGTTTTCCCTTTTTCATTTCCATTAACAACGGTAATTTTTCCATTACGTCGCGGTTAGTCATATTTTTATTTCTACTGCCCTCATAAGTCAAAGTAATTCAAATTAAATTAGCATAGCAGATTCAAACCTCATCTGTTAGTATTATGCTCGAACTTGCTACAGGAGTTTTGTCTGAGATGCTACTATTTCTCTTAAAGCTTATAGTTCATTTTCGTGACGTAATGGAAAAATTACCGTTGTTAATTTTTGCACTTTACTATTGGTACTTTTTTGGAAAACGCCCTTTTATGTCCTTCGTGTATAGACCATCTCTACCTAAACCAAATTTTACGTCGATTGGTAAACCGTTAATAAGGAACTAACAATACAATGTTTATTCAGTAAATAAACAATGATACATGTGTGTGCCGTTGGGAGTTGAGACTCTTTGGCCTCGGAGGCCAGGCGCGAAGGAACTCGGAGATTTTCTTGCCCCTCAATGACGTTTCGATGACCAGGGCTGGAAACTACTTTGGGATTTCTTGCTGTTCAAAGAGGCAATGCTGCCAGCCTCCTTGGCTCTATCATCAGTGACAGCAATTTGGATCATATTTTTTATAACGAACGTTTCACAAATTATTCATTTCACAAACATAATTATCATTTCCCAACCCGCTTTGTTTTAGAAACTGTAAATAATTCCGGATTTGTTTCAAGACCATCGTGTAGAACACTATGATCCTGAAATATTTGTAGTTACAGAAAAACAAGCGGGTTGGCAAATGAATAGGTTGCAAAACGATGCATTTGTCAAAGATTTGTCGGCGAATTATTTACCTTTTATAAGACTATGACTAAATGACCCTGGACTTTTGGGATTCTCTAGACCGCAATCGTTACTAAGGACAATTTTGGAATGAAAAGGAACATTTGTTTTTTTGTTTTCATTTTAAAATGTAGATTATATTTACTTATGGTTAATATCGTGATCTTGACAGAAAAAATGATATGACTTTAGTACCCCGAGCACACGTCCGCTTATAATGAACTAGTAATGGCTTGTCGAACCAGTTTTGGACGAGGCAGCGGTGTTACATTCTCTTACAACTTTTAATTCCTCGACTGAAATTTCCCCACGCCTAAGTGACAGCAGCTAGAAATAGCATAGAAATGCTGAAGGGTGCACGGATGTTAGGGCATTTACAACAGTATAGGGATCTGTTGTGTGTGTTATTATATCCTCGTAAGACCCGGTGTCCTATAGAAAGTACATAATCCAGGCAATTCAATTTAAACCTTATTTCAAGGAACATAAAGCTCATTTTTATTCGTTTCAAAATTGAAAATGTCATTTAAGTGCAAAGTTAATTGAACTTTATTTCCTTGCTGATGGATTCAAATTCCTACTAACAAAAATCTACCGGATTGTAGTATGGTGGGCCTCAAGAGTAAATTTAGATCAATACTAGGTATGTCGCTGGTGAATGTAGTGGCAGATACACCTGTAAGGGGTTATGTCCTTTAGTGAAGGTTCATTTTAATGTTTTTTATTGTATTAATTTTAAAACAAGGGTAAAGCAAATTTTTAATTTACCTAAAATTACGCAGACTAAAATGATAATATTGCTCTAACGGGACCACTTAGGCTCGCTGGTAATTTGGCGCCGAAATTAAAAGCGATTTGTCTCTCGTCAGGTAAAACTACAATAATTGTAACTCCCAATAATATGATGAATATTTTTGAAAATTTATTTAAAAAAATGGTGTACGTACCTCTAACGATGTCGCTTTGAAATTGATAATGTTACTAATACAGTGGCCTAATTGTTCCCAAACTTGGAGAATGGCTTTACCTGGGAAAGCGAACGTTGCTCGTGTCGAAAACGAGTTTTCCCGAGTAGCGGACCCTGTGAGTTTTTTCACTTTTCAGTATTGCTTAGAAAACGAGTAGTTTTTCGCGTTAGTAGAGAGAGTCACCAGCAAAATAGGTATATTATCCAACATTGGGCTCAAATATATCTGATAAGTGTTTATTACTGGAAGCATGTTATGTTTATCATGCTTCATATTAAAAACACTATCAACAAAGTTTGGATCTGCAACCACATGTATTTGCTTGGCTTTATATCATCGCAGAGATTCATTCAATTTCAGATTAATGAATATTAATAAATATTTACTTAAAGAGCCGTCTATATAAATAACAAACTAGACAGAAAAGACCTTAAACGAGGACGGGGCGCGGACGAGGCGTCCCCTTCATAAACTTTCATACAAAATGTATACAAGCATCCACGCACTTATAGAGGAGACTAAAAGGGGCGTGGACGCGACGTTTTCATATTATTACAGCCCGCGAACAAACTCATCACCTCCGGCACGCTTTGAGAGCGTTTTATTTATTTATTTTAATACTTTATTGCACAAAATTTTATAGTGTACAAAAGGCGGAGGCGGAGGAAGTCAAACTCAAGGTAAAATGGAAATCGAAAAGCAGATAGGCGCAATAAAATTACAATTAAATAAATCGGGATTTTTTTTGACTATTGTTTGATTTTTTCATTCTAAATTATAGTATAATTAAAGGTACTTACTTATTAATTACATATGTACACAAAGTAAATAATATATACGGCTATATACGACTAGCTAATATATATAATGATATATCTAAGGCTCGACAAAAAAACTAAAGAGAGACGAAAACAAATCTCACAAAGCTGTTCCTAAAACTAAATTTATTAGGAACTTGTTGTATCCGCAAAGAGCTTATACAACTGGAAAAGATACTGAAAAGAAAGGGGTACTTATGAGAAAGAAAGCAAAGTCTTCGAGACGAAATTGAAGTTGCTTTTGAGATAAGAAAGGGGCGTGGGGGTTATTTAATACTGAAAACAGCAGATAAAATATGCGAAGCTTCGTACGCACACGTTGGTAGCGATTAAAACTGGCATCGATAACTATGTTTAGTATGGGAACGCACCGCATAGCTCCACCTCAGGAGCCCTAGCCAAGATGCGTTCGCTAACTAGCGTTTCTATTCGTTTTCATACGATAAGTCACGTTATACTTTGCCTCTTCAGCCAAAGTAGGGCGGAAAAAAGGCGATGCGTGCGAATTTATATTTTATATGACTTAACTTATTTAATTTAATTTTCTTAGCTAGGCACAATTTGTTAAAATAATTATGTGTGTGTAACCTTCCGTGGTCTCACCTGGTGGTCCCAACGGAAGATCAGCGCTGACAAATGCCAGCATTATGCTGAGTTGGAACCATTTCGTGACTACATTTTTCTGTGCGTATTTCTCTGTTATTTGTTAATGTTTGTCACGAATAAATGTATTTCTTTCTTTTTTTCTGATAGCGTACGCAACTTGGCTACGGCCTCAGCTCTCTATGCGTTTGCATCTTAAATGTATAGAAGAATCGCGTCCGAGCGTCGTCCTCGTGTAACGTTTCTTCTGTCTGGCTTACACTTTATCACAACATAAACAGCAGTTGATCTTCAAACAACGGTATACCACGCGGCTTGAATGTGTGCGTGCCTCGTCCGTACGCGCCACGAGCCACCACAAGCAAATTCAACAGTACGGACAAAGCCGGTTGGGTCGGGCGCAGTTGTCACGTTTGGTTGCGTGGTTAATTCCGAGCGATCGACGCAAAACTGCCGCCCGAGCGGCAATAGTTAACAAAATCTCCTAAGGGCCGGAGACGAATTCGTTTCTATTTATACAGGGTGAGACACGAAACGTGCTACAAAATGAAAGTAATCGTCATACTCAAGTTGTTTAAAATTAATTGTTAACGTTTTCTCACACCAGTAGAAGAAACAACAATATTTGAGTATTAGAACTCATTGTCTATCCCTGTGTTTGCTAAACTTGCTTTCATAATAGACGGATTTGTCTAAATTGCTGGGTTTATTCTACAAAAGCCTTATTAATCGGGTAACATTCGGACGGCTTAGGCAAAGGGTTGGGGGATTATAAACTACTGGCGTCTGCAGGGTGAGCAGGGAGGGCAGTATAAGGCATTTTAAAGATTTGAGCGAAAATGTTTGTTTTTTAACCGACTTTTTTATTGTTAAGGAGAAGGCACACGAGCACTCAGGCCACCTGATGGTAAGTGGAATCTGAGACCCATAGACATTTGAACTCTCAAGACTATAATCCTAAGACCTCAAATGCGTTGCCAACCCTAAGGACTAAGATGGAATGCGTCTATGCTAGTAATTTCACCGGTTGTCTTATCCCCACACCGGAACACAATATTGCGAACACTGTTGCTTGGCGGGTGGTTAATGGATAAGATAGTGGTAGCGATTCGGACGGACCCTGCACAGGGTCCTACCACCACTACGACTGCGTGAAGCCAAAAGAGCTATCAGTTTAACAGTCTGTGTTTGTATAATATGTATATATTTTGTATGAAATTGGAACGATTTCAATACTTTTTTTATCAAGAACGTGCAAGTGTAATTGAAAATAAAAACGGAGAGATCATATCAGTTGTTTGTCGGGTTTATTTACTTATTAGGTAAAAAAACTCTAGTATAAATACGTTTCCTTTCAATATAACGAGAGGAAGTTTGATTAGTTATGTACACGTCTATTAGTTAACTATGATCTAATCAGAGCTCTGTGTATCTAAGATTAATTTAAGTAGGTACCTATCATCAAAAGAAGATATCACTTTAACTTTAAGTTTAGTTTAGTTACATGTTTTTTTTAATTTTTTGTATTCGGATTGATGATAGGAAATGTGCTTGCAGTGTTAATTGAAAGCCACCTTTCGACATAAGAAAATGTAATAATAAGACTTATCTTAGGTTAGAACATAAAGAACTCGAGATGCCGACCACAGACACACCGTAAGCGCTAGACCCCACACATAGATAATGAAAACTCTAGTGTTTTACTTTTTAAACATTACAGAGACCTTAGCATCAAGACGTTGTTATTGTACATACAATCACAGGATTAATAACAAAGAAATAAAATACAAGTGTTTTTTCCGGTGTGATATGGAGGTACACAATCAAGGCAATTTATTTTAAACTATATTTTAGTGAGTATAAAGTTCATTTTTATTAGTTATAAAATTGAAAGTGTCATTTAAGAGCAAAGGTAATTGAATCTTATTTCCTTGCTATTAAATTCACATTCCCACTTACACAATTACCGAGGCGGTATGTTGCTTACAGTCTACGCTATGATACAGAGGGAGTGTTAAGGTGATACAGACCGCATCAAAAATAGCTATACACTTTAGTACCTTGTCGCTTTTACCTCTTTAATTAATTCGTGTGGCAGTTTTAACAGTTCAAACATGATGTAAGAGCGACAAAGTGGCAAAGTGTTCAGCTATTTAAAGCTGATGCTCACTTATTGCATCAGCATCATACCTCTAAATGGCTCTAATCTATCTCATTTACTAACGGGTTCTTTTCTTTCCAGGTGAGCTATTCGAGAAATTCGTGATAAAAACGTCGGTAAGAGGCCGCCGGCCGTTTATTTAAGCGCTGCGATAGCGTTAATCGCTAAACGCCTAACTGTATATGCGGGGTTGGAATGGGTTCGGAAGATAATCTCTAGTGAAAGAAATAACGGAAGAATACACTTCCTCAGCTGTCAAATTGAAAAACTGACTTCTTTTTCATTCAAATATATGATACTAAACGTTTATTGATCTAAATTTTAAACAATTACTAAAAGGGCCGCAAAAGCATCCTCTTCGAAATCGGCCATTTTTATTTTTAATTTACAAGGCTTAGGTAGGTATTGCTAATTTTGCTACACCCCTAAAGTCCCCGAATTCAGACAACACAGTCGTTTAAAGATTTCGACTTTTCCTTCGTTATTTCTCGTTAATATTCTAAAGACGTAACATTTTATGATTCCCTTTTTGAAAAACATAACCAGCGTACATTTTCCAAAAAGGTTAGTTCAAACTTGAAGGTAGCAACTGGTGCAGAAGGCTTTAGCTCGAATAATTAAAAAGGTTGTGGAAATATTTCATGAAGTTTGCTAACAAGGAATGGCGTTGAGTTCATGCAATGTTCGCGATGCAGTCAGAACAGCGAGTTTGATATACAAGGAGTTGCTTTGGTGAAACTTGCGTTGTTCAAACCGTTTTTGCCCTGTTTAAACATGATGATGCCACTAAAACTAATGTTTTGTATGTATCAATACATTTTATTATACAGGGTAATTTTTTTATCAGTGCACAATTTTTAAATGATTTTGTATCCTTAATATAATATATTACGACAATAAAACGAGTTCAGTTTTTTTTTTTTGCAAATTATCTCTTTTTTACCTTCTCGTGTGGACACAAAGTCAGTAGGTATGCGATAGGTGTGTGTGGTAAAGATATTCCAAATTTGAAATTTCATTTATTAACTTACTTAACAACACTCCCCTCTCCTCGCACCCCTGCGTTAGAGGGTCCATGAATATCGTTAAGTTAGTGGAATCATTGAATCGGCAATATTTTTTAAGCTAGAGTAAAAATAACACAACATGTGTTATTGATTAACAATAGCGAAGCAAATATTAAAATTTGTGTATATATTAAAAAATTACCCTGTATAAACAGTAAATAATAAAATAAAACAATCAGTTGTGCTGAAGTCAAAAATCATTTTAAGGGAAACTAGGCATTTTTCCAATTAACCTTTGTAAGTTTGTTTCATAGTTGGACTTGGAATAATACGTGCTTTTAAATAACAAAACCTAGTAATGAAAACTTGAACAAGCTACTAAGTTAGTAACGGACAAACTAAGTTTAATTTAAAAATTCGTAACACTTATTTTTGAAAACCAATTGTAACAAAAATAAATACCTAGTTTCTGTAAAATGTTACCAAGTTTATAAACTAGGTTAGGTATTGTTGTAAATGGACTCCATCCTCACTGAAGCCTGTCCAAGATAGCCCTCATACATTATGGACTCTATCGTATTTATATTTATTATCGGCCCAGCGAGATAAAAAAGCTCGTTGAGAAAATCTACGGACTACGTTCCTGAAATTATGATCATGTTTCACAATAGTTACCAATATAAATCTCAATTTCTCAAGGGTTATAGTTGGAAGAGATTCCCTAAAAAAGAAAAAAAACATTTGTACATTCATTTTTATTTTGTACAACAAAGTGTTTAATCCTTTGGTTATTTATGTAACACCTAATAGCCTAGCCGAAGAAAGCGGCTAATAATGGCAAATGCATTTCAAGTTTAATTTGGTTACTAATAGTGTTTAAAATACTTCGACTACTAAATCGCAGTTAGCCGCCTTCATTTGTAATACGGCAGCAATAGATACTCGTAGTACAGCACTGAAAAACTAGCACTTATGAGTAAAATCTAGCTAATTTCTGTGTTTGTCTGTTGTTTTAGATGAATTTAAAATGTTAAGCGCTAACCACAGACATGAAACAAAAGTATACACTTTTATTAGGGTTCCGTAGTCAAACTAAGCACCCTTATAGTTTCACCATGTCCGTTAATCCGTCCGTCCTCAACCTAGCTCAGAGACTCTTAGTAAGTACTAGAAATTATTTAGCATGAATATACATATTATTCACGCCAACAAAGTGGTAAAATAAAACCTTTTAGTGTACCTCCCCTACACGTAACTTGTGACGCGTATCGTTGGATAGATCTTTCAAAAATATTGCGGTTTTGTGAAATATGTTTTCGATAAAGCGATCAGATTATAAAATATGAAGCTTTAAAGTACTAATTTTTGTTAGGGTCAAGTGTCCCCCCCTGCAGCCACAACTACAAATACTAAAAAAACAGAAAAATATCTTCATTGAAAGCACATAACGAATTTAAAATGAAAACTGTCACGTCACGACTAATTAGAAATAATTAGTTCTTGAGATACAGGCGATTAAATTGTTTATACCTACTAAAATCATCTAAGACGGCACCAAATGACTTTAATTAAATAGAAAATTTGATGTTAAATTAATTGTTGTTTTTTATATTTGTAGTACTTAACGGCTTCGGAACCTTACACTGAGCATGCTCTTCCCGGGTCTTTATGTATTTATAGTTTGGCTATGTGGAGTAATATCTGTAACAGCTGTAAGTAATTTCAAGCACTTAATCTTACTAAACTGGCAAGCAAGGCAAGAAAATTTTTGAACGTTTCTACAAATACCTATGTGTAAAAAAAAAGCAAAAGAACAAGTGCATTGCATTGGCTGTCAATGGCTTCCTAGTTCTGACCCAGGCATAGCATAAAATTACATAAGTTTAATGTTTTTAATGTTTTCTCTCAGCTCAGTTAAATATTTGTGGTTGCCGGGATAGAATAGTGCCTAGTGTCCCTGTCTTCCCTTGGATGTCGTACGAGGCGACTAAGGGAATATAATAAAATAACCTAAGGGCTTGTAGTACTGTCGGCGATGGGCTTGCAACCTCTCACTATTACACTAGTAAACTTCTTGGCCTGATTGTGCAGAATGTGTTTATAAGTTATAAACAAGTCTTTTTAGAGTTGTTGGTATTTTTGTAGCTCTGCCTACCCGTCTCTGGGAATGAAGGCGTGATGTTATGCATGCAGTATAATATTGTAGATTAGTTTCTATGATCCTGATACAAACTGACCATTAAAATACGTCTTTGTTATCATTCGTTTATGTGACATGCAATTTGCTTAAAGGTAAATTTTACTTATAATATTAACGTAAAAAAGGCAATTACACTTAACGTTTGACCTTCTCGTATCGAACACGCGAGAGGGTAATTTGATAAATAAGCTCTTGAACAATTACCGGGCCAGTTCTGCTTTTATGCCTCGCAGTACACTGGCAAATAATAAATAAATATCACAAGACAATGTCACACAAATTGACCTAGTCCCAAACTTAGCTTTAGGCTTGTACTATGGGTACTAGCTAACGATAAACTTACTTATATCGAAAAATATATACTTAAATACATAGAAAACATCCAAGACTCAGGAACAAATACTCGTGCTCATCACACAAATATCTGCCCTAACCGGGATTTGAACCCAGGACTAGTGTGTCGTCATAATTAAATTAGCATGGGCTTAGAAAATGTTAATTACTTGGGTACTATTACTCCGTAATATATAACTCGGTTAATAATAATATCTGTTAGATAAAAATAAAATTTATTAACTAACTCATTAGGCCCACCAAACTTAGGTACTACAAACAGGGTCATTTTTCTAAGTGGGAAGTTGCAAAAAAATATGTATAATTATTTCAAAAGACTACGTAAATAGTACCTATATTTCATTTATTTATTAATTAATTCATTAAACTTACGACTTGACAGTAATATCACCATATCGTTGCAAAATGTTAGTCATACATACATGATATAGGTACCTACTACACATAAAAACAAAAAAATATGTAAATGTGTATAGGTATGTTCTTGTCGGTCAGTAATTTCCATTCTTCCTTATTCCGAGCCATCTCTTTAACACACTGATACCTACGGCACGACGCCCTACTTTTTCTTTTAATTGGTCTAGGTTAGTTCTTCTTGGTCTCCCTCTTAATAAAACACATTATAACCAGTAAACTCATTACTTATACGCGGTCAAATTGTAAAAGCAAGTGAAATTAAATTGTAATCCAAAGTTAATGAGTTTCTATCTGCAAATTAGGCTCTAATATCAAACTGTTTGTAATATTGTCTATAATCCGTAATTGGCGTTGCAATTAATCGACCCACGCGGTATCTTCCATGTATGTATGCTGTAGACAGAGTATGTTACATAGACGGGACACGAAAACGCAATACAACGTGTAAAAGAGAAGCATTTATACGGAAAGACACCTAAATGAAGAAGACGGCCTCTTTACTTTCTATTTCACTCCGCGTACTTTACGTTTTTTAAAGGCCATTTTTGTTTGACACCAGAATGGTGGAGTAGATTGTTGCTTTTAAGTATTTTATTGTGTGTAATTTGTGTTTACGTGTGTTTTCTTAGTTTTTTGTAGACAGCTGCGATCTGAATTATTTTATTTTAGGCAGCAAAAGCCACAGTGGTCGAAAAGAAACATAATTTTTCACTCGTAATAATTTACACTGATGTTATTTTTATCAAAAACATAAAAGGTAAGGTACTCTCAATGAAAACTACGAAAAAACCTAATATTCAAATAAAGACAAATCTTTAAAAAAACTTTTTCATATAATACGCAATAAAAGCAAGACCTTAATTCTACTTCTTACATGTTTATCGATAAGGTACGTTAATGTTTTCACAGCCATACCGTCAAGTGAATAAAAGGTATCATAACGTCAACAGTATGGTTACGATATCGAAGCCAGGTGGGCTGATACAATTAGGCATAGAAGCACTAGTAGCTTAGTACTTATCTTTATTAATAAGACTAGTAAAGGTTCAAATAAATCCTAAGAAAATGAAAAATAAGAGCTCGAACGTTAGGGATGTGTCCAAAGTGGAAATTTTTTATCTGAGACGCATTTTTCTTTTCGCAAAAGGATAAATTTTCTGAAAATAAAACAATTTTTCCTAATAAGAATAATATTTTTATAAGTATCTTTAATGGGTAATGAACATCTTAAGTATCAGGTTTTACATGAAATTACTTAATTAATTTTAATAATATTGTTGACTACAACTTTGAATAGTCCACATAATTAAATCACAATTAAATAATGTAATAATTATAATTAAATCATATTTAAGGTTACGAGAATATTTTTACATAAGTATCTTTAATTGCTAATGAACATCTTATAATTATCATATTTTACATAAAGTTATTTAATACATTTTAATAATATTGTTGACTACAACTTTGAACAGTCAACAAATTAAATCACACGAATGTTTTGAGAATATTATTTATATAATTATCTTTAATTGCTAATAAACATTTTCAGTATCATATTTTTCATAAAATTACTATGTTAATTTAAATAATATTGTTGACTACTAACTACCTCTTTGAACAATCAACTTAATAAAATCACATGAATGTAATGAGAACATTATTAACATAAGTAAGTATCTTTATTTTCTAATGAACATCTGAAGTATATTTTTCATAAAATTATTAGTAGTTGTTGACTATAACCTTGAACAGTCAACAAATTCAGTCACATGCATGTATTTAGAATATAATTTATAAATGTATCTTTGAATTGGTAATGACCATCTTAAGTATCATACTTTACATAAAAATACTTTATTAATTTTAATAATATTGCTGACTACAACTTTGAATAGTCAACAAATTCAATCACATGCATGTATTGAGAATATAATTTAAATACGTTTCTTTTAATTGCTAATGACGATCTTAAGTATCATACTTTACATTAAATTTATTTATTAATTTCAACATTATTGTTGACTACAACTTTGAACAGTCAACAAATTCAAACACATGCGTGTATTGAGAATATAATTTATATACGTATCTTTGAATTGGTAATGACCATCTTAATTATCATACTTTACATTAAATTTATTTATTAATTTTAATATTATTGTTGACTAAAACTTTGAACAGTCAACAAATTCAATCACATGCGTGTATTGAGAATATAATTTATATACGTGTCTTTTAATTTCTAATGAACATCTTAAGTATCATACTTTACATAAAATTACTTTATTAATTTTAATAATATTGTTGACTACAACTTTGAACAGTCAACCTAATTTAATCATAATAATGTGGAATTACAAGTAAATAAACTGCAAACATTTAGTTATCAGTTAAACCTCTGCATAGAAGCCGTTCGGTCGCCCAGGGCCGGACTTAGATATTAGTTTTACTTACAACACCAAAATATTATTTCACCCATAAACCTACAGGGAGGGAAGCCTCGATATTATGATACGAGTCTGGCAGCTTTGGCATCCAAACAAAAAAGTTCGGGAACCTATAAAAAATATCAGGGGTAAACAATACGAAATTCCCTAATAGCTCCTTCTATCAACAAAAAACATTTTTCCCGGCTCGCTAGCTCCCGAGACTTCCTCTATATTTTTTTATCCCGAACTGCGGAAAACTAATATTTTCGTTATTGGTGTAACTTTATTCCCCCATGTTAAGTGTGTTAGTTTTTCTTATAAGATAAGGGTAACCCTTAGGTGTCATTAAAATACGTGATAGATAATTATGTGATTCCTTTTAAAGTAATAGTTAGACCTCGTTTGCAGTTAAAATTGGTCATAATCAGAATTAATTTCGACTTCATTTTTACAACATTAAATTCAAGTAGCTAGTAATTAAGAAAATTAACTGACTAATATATACACTGCTCGTCATACAATTATTTTTTAAATAATTTAAAAATTAAAAATATGTATAAACTTCAGAAAATTGTGGTTTAAAACTACAGTGGCTTTAACAGTCAAAACAGTATGCGCGTGAGTTCATGTTTATCCGGAAGAGTGCGGTAGCGCTCCTGTGGACAGAGCCTTTAGCCAAGATGCGTTCACTAACTAGCGTTTCAATTAGTTTGGTTTTTAAACTAATCGCGTCACTGGTAGATGACGTAATACGAAAATTCACGTGATCTACCAGTG
This sequence comes from Acleris holmiana, assembly GCA_949316455.1. Classification (NCBI taxonomy): domain Eukaryota; kingdom Metazoa; phylum Arthropoda; class Insecta; order Lepidoptera; family Tortricidae; genus Acleris; species Acleris holmiana. Next base: position 5,495,030 of record OX438777.1, on the reverse strand, counting down.
ACGCGATTTGTTTAAAAACCAAACGAATAGAAAGAAACGCTAGTTAGCGAACGCATCTTAGCTACGCGCTCTGTGACCTAGTTGAGGAGTTCCCAAACTGCGTCGCGGTACCCCGGGCGAGATGGCGCGCAAGCGTCGCGAATCGGTATGATCACGCTACCGGCACGCGGTGTTATAGGTCTCCAGATTTTTTTTTACAAGGGCAACAAAACTACAATTAGCCGCATTCGATTGTTAACCTCTGACCTAATCAATTATGGCAAAGTCGATAAGTTTTTTTTTAATGTTAAGGAGAAGGCACACGAGCGCTCAGGCCATCTGATGGTACGTGGAATCTGAGACCCATAGACATTTGAATTCTCAAGACTATGATCCTAAGACCTCAAATGCGTTGCCCACCCTGAGGACTAAGATGGAATGCCTCTATGCTAGTAATTTCACCGGTTGTCTTATCCCCACACCGGAACACTCAATGCGAACTGTCGCTTGGCGGGTGGTTAATGCATAAGATGGTGGTAGCGATCCGGACGGTCCTACCACCACTAAATAATTACTTATTTGGTCAAACATTTCTTGTAAAATTATATAATGCAAATTATATAATAAAATAAACTGTATCAGTAGTCGTTTGTTACTATACGTAACTTAGTTACTATCGGATGAAATGGCAAATGACGTGGTAGAGTCGGAGTCAGTATCTTCGCCGTCGCAGCCTTCAATTACTAATCTGTGGCCTTGCCATTTAAAGCCTAATGCTTTCAACAGTTTTCGTAAAGTTGTAGTCCGCCCTGGGAAATCAATTTGTTCTTTAATAGCCCCCAGAAGTTTAGGACAATCAGGAACATTTTTTTTCATTAGATGAAATTCTTCTATAAATCGGTGTATTACGCTTCTATCAAAATCATCCACATTTGAATTCGTCTTCTGTTTACAATATTTCCCTTTTTCAGAAGGTGTACTAGTGCCATTGTTTTCTCCAGTTTCAATTCCAGACAGTGTTTTGTTAGCCAGTCGGGAGTAATGGACCACTCGATTCAAATGACTAAAATCGGTGTTCTCTTTTTTTTTTTTCTCACTCATATGTAGGTAATTTCTCGCCATTTCACGTGTTCGCTTACGTGTTCCATAAGGGTGTTTTGAACCTGTACTTGTTGAATTTGGATTACTCATCGTTTATTAATGGAACAACGCAACAGCACTAAGTTATATGTGTCGGTATAGACAAGGCGCGCGATGCACACCGGGGCCCGCTCCAGACTACTGAGGGATGCGGCGAGGCGGGTGACGGCGGCGGGGAGCGGCAGCCGCGCCTGGGGTTCGATTTTTGAATCTCACTAACAGCAAATAGGCAACTTTAAAATCATTTAAAGCCTGACAAGATTCTATTTGGCCCTATTTCAATACAAATTTATATGGAAATAGGGCCAAATAGAATCTTGTCAGGCTTTAATAGGTACTCCTAAACAGACGTAGAAGTTTTTGTGGCAAAAACTCTGACAAGGTTTCAAATACTTTTTATAAAGTGTCATAGTAGATAGTTAACGTTCACGGGATTAAATAGAAATTTTAACTAAAATGCTGATCACTAACCATGGATGCAATTCAATCGATTTCCATACAAAATAAACTTAAACCAAGAGTGCCTTGCAACAAAGGCATATTTAAGTATAATGTACGACATTGTGTAGCATTATAGTTTACTTTAATATAATACCTACTCAGTTTTTGAAAAATGCATGGAAAAGAGTCAAACTTAAAAATATTATAAATAGATAATCATTTATTTTTATCGTCATGCTTATGTCACTGAGTTACGGTGTATGGAAATTGCATGTTCATTATACGTTATCTCATAGTCATACATAATTAACTGTCATGAGAAAGTACAGTTTATCGATAAATTGTTATCATTCGGAAGTCCCTAGGATAATTTTATTCGTGCCACAAAAACTTCTATCTCTGCTCCATAAAGGCGTTTTGTAAATGGGGAGTGGCCGTAGATAAAATAGCCGCATAAATTGTATTAAAAGTTACTCATATGTCGTCAGTGAGATTAAATAATCGATCCTTGACCTCAGCCTCAGGTGGGCATGCACTCGCACTTACAGTGACCTGGAGGGCTAGCACATACTGTTTGTTGCCCGGATCTCCCTTTCTATCTAGTCTGTAGCGATAGAGACGCTCTGAGCTAAGCTACAAGCGAGAAAAGCCAACTTGTGCTAGCCATACTGTTAGCTGCAAATCAGCTCCACTATCCCGCCTCAAAGGATTAATAGATGGAATCCCGGTCAGAATATTTATGTGATGAGCGTAAGAATTTGTTTCTGAGTCTTGGGAGTTTTTAGGGTTCCGTTATCAAACTAGGACTAGAAACCTTTATAGTTTCGCCTTGTCCGTCCGTCCGTACGTCCGCAGCCTAGCGCAGAGACTCTTCAAAGTGGTAAAATAAATCTTAAAACAGTATAGTACCTCCCCTACACCTAACGTGGGGATGTATTTTTTTTCTCGTCCACCCAATATTGTCTTAAATGAAGGCGCATATAACGAATTTAAAAGGAAAACTATCACGACTAAGTAGACATCATTGGTACTTGAAATTATCGTCGCAAAAATACGAGAAATAATACAAATTTATCCATATGTATAGACGTGGATAAAACAGTTGTCACTTTCTAACCAGCAAGTAAGTGCGAGCGTGACGGATCCTTTATCCACTGCGATAGAGGCGACCATAACACAAGCCCTAACTGCCGAAGGGGCCCTAGTACAATTGTAAGGGCGGTAATTTACATTTTCTAAATTGTAAATTGTATTACTAAAGTGTAAATCATTTAAAACGGCAATTTAACAAGGTATCAGTGGTTTCAATTTGTTCATGGGACTTTTCAAGAACAGTTAAAAAATAAAAGAATTAAGTACTTTGTAATGTACTACACTTTAGAACACTAAAATTGGATCTGTTTTCCTGGGAAGTATTGAAGTCGTACGTGGTAAGAATTTAATATAATTTAATCAGCTGGCCTTGGCTGTCTAGGCTTGCTGAAGTCAGCTTATAGCGTGAAGAGGATAACGCGAAACTTTAGTTATTATAATAATTGGGCGACATTCATTTGTCCTATTTTCTTTACTTTAAAAAATGTTTAAGGGAAAAGGGTTTTGTTGTCTAAGGGAATAAGGGCTAGTAGTATTTTTAAGCAACGGGCTCGCAACCTGTCACTAATACACTAGTAAACTTCTTGGCCTGATTGTGCAAAATGTGGTTACAGAATTATCAACAAGTCTTTTAAATTGTTAGTATTTCTGTAGCTCTGCCTACCCCACTCTCGGAATGAAGGCGTGATGCTATGTATGCATGTAGATTTTTTTTTATGAAATATTATAATTTCACTGAAATCATAATTTATTTAAAAAGCTTTATATGTGTGAATGCAGTATAGCTTACCTATGTTACGTATAACCAAAATAAGTACACAATCTAAAATTTAAGGTTAAACTTGTTTGTTAGTTGATACTAATAAAAACAATGATTAAATTGACAAGTCTATTGGAAAAACTCGTTAAAGTACCAGTCTTATAATTAGTGAAATGTGCTTCATTTTATTCTGTTTCTCTGTTCACCTTGCGAATCTCCATTTGCCCCACTTTACCCGGTATTGAAGAGAGGCTTGAATAATGTGCTCACCCCTCAATTTCATTAATATCTCTAATATGCCATCATTTACTAAATACCTTTAAGCTTATCATCAAAAATTCATTAAGCATCCAGGACACCAACTTAGGAGTACAATAAACCTCTTGATACCAAGTGTACGATTCTAACAAGAACGTCTCAAGAATAAATGATTTCTCAGCTTGTTCCTTTCTAACTAGTTTCGAAAAAAAGGAAGGCGCTGAGAGATAAGAACTTCATTGCGTGATTCCCGTTAGGCCTATTAGTATGCTTCTCGGGAATCCAGGGGAATGTCCGTTGCCCCGGGGCACGTTTTCATCCTGGCCTGGCAGGCTGGCCGATTACAGCATAACAGATGACTGTCCTGGAAAAGGACTTTTCCCTATTTGCATTTTGAGTTCATTCCGGGTCGTTGTCATTTACGATCGATTGAAGGAAGACAGTTAATACAGAGTTATCGTAATACCAATGGGTGACTAATTTAAATACTCCTAACATATAATTAATTGAATAAAACATATAAATCATACAAAATAGAAGCTAATATTGTTTGGCATGTGAAGCGTATTGATTAATTTTTAATCTACAATTATCTAACAGAAATAATCTTGCTTCCGAAAATACTCGTACCTATACAGGGTAATTTTTTAATAGGTGCACAAATTTTAACATTTGCTTCGCTATTGTTAATCAATAACACATGTTGTGTTATTTTTACTCTAGCTTAAAAAATATTAGAGATATTGCCGATTCAATGATTCCACTAACTTAACGACATTCATGGATCCTCTAATGCAGGGGTGAGAGGAGAGGGGTGTTGTTAAGTAAGTTAATAAATTAAATTTCAAATTTAGAATATCAGTAGGAGAGGGGCTTGTTGTCTGATAAGCTGTACATGAAATTTCAAATTTAGAATATCAATACAGTGTATCGTATACCTACAGTTTGACAACCCATGTCATCATTTCTAGTGTGACTTTTTGTCTACACGAGAACGTAAAAGAGAGAAAATTTACAACAAAGAAAAAAAAAATGAACTTGTTTTTTTGTCGTAATATATTATATTAACAATACAAAATCATATGTTAAAATTTGTGCACTGATTAAAAAAATACCCTGTATACACGAGGAAGTAGACTTTTCCTTTAATTATCTTGTATATTTGACTGTGCAAGGTATTTAAGTTACGAATATTTGTTGTATTGATACGAAAACTAATGCTTATAATAATAACGTTTGTTCCAAACACCAAAGTAAAAATCAAAAAGTGATGTTTTGAGAGGGAAAAAGTTATCGACGTAAAATTTGGTTTACTCTACCACCGTTAAAAGCCTTCTTGCTTCTGTTTACATAGACAACACTCACCACACTGCCCTGCTAACACAAAAGGTAGTATCTCAGTCAAAACTCATGTAGCAAATGCAATCTTACATATTATTAATAGTATAGGATTGAATCTTCTTTGGCCATTGAATTTGAGATACTGCTTATTGGCTTAGCCTTTAGCTGGTTCTAAGGGAGCTGGAGCATTATATTGTGCTTGCAAATTACTTTTAGAGCATTTTATTCCACCAAATTATTTTAGCTCATAATTCTGCGTACACGTGTTCTTTTTCAATTCGTTCCTACTTCTTTTTTAGGGTTCCGTACCCACGGTTGAAGCTACCAGTCTTCAAATTTTCATAGTATAGGCATCTTGTCAAAAGTTGAGACCCAAAGTCTTAGATGTTTTCTGTGTATTTAAGTATTTATTTCTCTTTATATACTCAAAAAATATTTTTAAAGGATTTAAAAGGGGGGGGCGGCAACCATAAAGATTAAGAGGGTGCAAAAAGAAATGGCCCCATCAAGTAGGATATTGTTGTTTAAATTTCGGGACATTGAGAGGGGCCCTTTTTAACATTATGTATGTACATTTAGTTTTTTTTTTTTATTATTTGTTTTTTTTTTGTTTGCACGTGTTTGTATGTACTTTTGTTAAATAAATGTATCTTATCTTATCTTAAATCAGCGTTTGGTATTGAACCCTAAATGTGCGAAGTCGACACGCACTTTAAATAATTTCATTGGTCAAAAAATGCAGATTTCAATTTGTAATGTTTCAACGAATATGTGACGTCCCCGTCAAACTAGTTCGGTCCCAATTAAAGAAGTTGCTTTCATGTATTCGCCAATTTCAATTAAAACTTGTACAAATGCTTACCCTAGCTACCGGTATGATATCAGATCTGGCAAACTTTATTTTTCCTGAATTTCGAAATTTCGCTAGGTACACTATATTTCTCGCCGTAAAATAAACGTACTAACGATCCTCGCGTCTCATGTTTCGGAGTGCCCGCCATGTTTTATTTTGTTCTGGAAATTGACTGATGAAAATTTGACTTGGAAAATATATGGTCATGCGCGTAGTGTGGCGAAAAAGCCGTTAAAAATTAGTTAAGGCGCTGTTGGCATTTGTAACATGGTCAAATTTAGGCAAAAAACAAAGTTAGTATAGTGTGTGTGGTGTTAGTCACTACGTCTAATCCCAGATACTCAATTATAAGTATTTTCATCGCTAACTATCAAATTACGAACACAAGTTTACAAATACTTTTTCTCCCTTCAATTTTGATTGACGCGTCGGTATAGTTAGTAGTAACTTACCTACGTACGAAGCTAGCGGTGCCAGGTTCGATACCCGTTTGTGTAACAAGCGCGAGTATTTGTTTCTGTGTCTTAGTTCTTTCTTTCTCTCTTTATAAGTATTTACATCGTTTTCTAGAGCTTAGTTTGGGACTAGGTCAATTGTTGTGAGATATTGTCCCCGATGTTATTTATTTAAGTACACTAAGCCATGTCTCGGAAACTCTAAAAATATTTTGATGTAATAATTGCTCCTATGATTGACGCTGATAAGAGTCAAGCAATTCGATTCCTGGGTAACTATGGAACTATGTCAAAGTGACGCAACTAGACAAATCGTGAGAACTCCCTTTTATTTGATTTACTACTTCACTTAGTACCAATTTCAACATACGATGTTAACCACTTAACAGACGATTAGAGCGTTAATAGTTATCAAAATGTATACTAACAGTCGATTAACATTATGAAATTTAACATCGTATGGTGAAATTGGCATTTAGCCATAGTTCAATAGCAGCAGGAATTTACCTTACCTGGTTAAACCAGACGGGTCATACACAGTCTTAAAAACAAAAGTTGGCTTTCCTCTGGTTAATACTAAAAAGCTTGTATTAATTATTATTTATTTATTTGTATGCATGTAAGTTATGTTTTTATATGATACGTCTAAAGCAGTCCTGACGCCGTTTATGCGGGGATGGGCTTAGCCAGGAAATAACAACAACAACTTAACATCACGCTTTCATTCCCAGAGTGGGGTAGGCAGAGCTACAGAAATACCAACAACTCTAAAAAGACTTGTTGATAATTCTGTAACCACATTTTGCACATTAAGGCCAAAATGTTTACCAGTGTATTAGTGACAGGTTGCAAGCCCATTGCCTAACAGTACTACATGCCCTGATTCCCTAAGTCGCCTGTTACGACATCCACGGGAAGACACGGAGTGGCATTACTCTAGCCCGGAAACTACACGGACTACGCCAGAAAATTAGGCCTTAAAAACGTTAACTTCCGGTTAGTCCACAGGAAAGACGATAAACTAAATCTGTGTATAACCCAAATTTGAATTGCGAAATCAGGCAACCGCCTTGCCCATACAACAATAGATTCGCTAATGTCCGGCCATACAAGCCTACAGCTTCATTGTGAGGCCCTTTCACAACTTCCTGTATCGTTTTGTCCGTCGATCACTTCCCAGAGAAAGTTGTTCCACGTCTGATCTTCCGAGTAGATTTTGCATTTACTTGGACAATATCGATCAGCTCGGGACCGGTATAAAAAATACCGGTTAATACCGGTTAATTTCAGTTTTGTCCCGAACTTTTCTAGGGAACGCGTACGTTTTGAGAACTTTATCCACGAGCAGCGAGTCAAGAAACCAAAAGTTTTGTACCGAATAAAAACGCTAAGCAGCGCTTGTTTATCGTCCGTAAGGTTCGTCTGCTATTAACCAGTTTTTTTTTTAGCTCGAAACCGGTTATTTTAAAGGAACTTTTTATAAAGGTTCCTCTAAAAAACCGTTTAAACAAACCAGTTTATGCGAACGGAGCCGAAATGAAAATGTTTTGCGTACATAATAACGGTACGAAAATTTAACCGGTATCCGAGCTGTGTCTTTAGTATTGTGATATTCAGGGCCGTAGGTATTAAAAGACGGATCTTGGTTGTGATACCCGTCTTAAGATACGTCAAAGTAAGCGTCATCAAGTCATATTAAAAACCGGCCAATGCCTTATAAACGTGCTTTGTCTGCATGTTGTCCTATTTCGATAAAAAAATAATTTTCGGCGATTCTAACTAATTCTGTTCCTACCTCATTTACTTTTACAGTCGAAGTCAAAAGCAGCTGTACATTTTGGTACCTTGTCGTTGTAACGTATTAAAGTGAGAGTGGTTTTAAGTTAGCATATCAATCATCACCATTCTACGACAAGGTACAAAAATATGCAGCTATACTCAGATTTAGACTGTACTGAACTTGACCCCTTTTCACATTTATGTTTTTATTTATTATACGTTTAATACCAAAACGGAAGGCAGTTTATTTAAGTATCAATATCGTAACTAACTAGTTTTTCGCTGGCTCGCGTCCATGCGCCAGCAGCTGTTGTGTTAATAATTCTTTTTGCCAGAGATACAAGTGTACAGCCTGTATTGCTTTGGTCAGGACAGAAATATTAAGTAATGTGTTATAAAACTGAACATGATTTACTTATATTGTTAGTCAGGCAACTTCAAGGTCTCACGGATCAAGGGAGGAACGGTATCCTACCATAAGCCAGCGGAGTACAGTTCATTAAAATTACATCTAGTAGCGTAGAGGTCCGACTCATGATCGTAAGGAACCGAGATCGATCCCCCTGCGGTCATCATGTACCAGTTTTTCTAACTAAAGTACATTACCCAATGCTCTTACGGTGAAGGAAAAAACATCGTGTGGAAACCTGCACATTCGAACAGCTGTGTGTGTAAGAGGGTAATTGCACGAAAGATCCTAAAAGTGGTTGAACTGTATCCGAAAGGGCCCATAAGACAAGATACTCGTAAATTGGCTACAGTCCGTTTCAAGAAGTCTTTCTATCCAGGGCCTCTATTCTGCTGCCTTATAACGATATCGCGTTTGACGTGTTATAGAATCGTTGATGACTCGGCCGCCGTTACTGTCATTTGAGTTATCTAAACGTTGACAATACGGAAACACTTCAAAGGCGATATCGTTTTTACCGTGTTGAATCTCGGCCCTGTACATTAGAACTATGGAATTAAATCTGGTTGTTTTTACCTTATCGCTATGACATCTCTTGTTTTATCATGCCTTTTTTGGTTTGTGGCTACCACTGATTAAAAACAAAGTAAGTACGAGTAAATATTAATGCATTCATACCTTTAGGATGGAACTTGACTCAAGCGCGTGAGTAACCCCATGTGCTTCAGTTTAGTCCTCTAGAGAAAATATTATTTTACCGAACAGTTGTCTTCGTGTGTGATATCCATGGACTCATTGCTCTAATAGGTCCGTGGCAGTGTCTATTAATAACTCGACATTGGCAAAATACACGGTAACAGGAAAAATCAATTAATTAAAAACAGAAATAGAATAAATATCCACTAACTCGCACAGGAGGGAGGAGGAGTTTTCAAGTGATAGTAAACAATTGTTAAACGTCACTTAAATGTGTTTGTGAAAGCGGGCATTATCCCTGTAAATCACAACGCCGTGAACAATTAACATTCCACTCCCGGAGCTTGCAGCTGTACAGCTTAAAGCGTTGAAGGGGTTTAATCTGACTCCACTAATTCGACTAGTGCATTCCTCGCTCGAATTTTCACGCTATTCTTTTTTCTGGAATTTTCGGTAAACTATTTAATTTTGACGAGTATACTTAGTATATTTTTTGCTTAAGTACTTTAATGACGTAGCCGTCCGTTAACTGCATCTATGTCACTTAGGACCGTATAAATAAATTGTTCTTGTGCTAAAGACAAGACCCATAACACTTTTCCCCTTTTAGGAACAGACTGCCCGGAGGAGGGTAATGTTTTTATCATTTTGGTATCGTTATAAGCTATTATTAATTTGATAGTAACTAGGTACCTAAAACACACTCGTTTTTTTATTGTTTGTTTTATTTGTTTCTTTAAATATTCGTTATGTCTGAGTCACCTTCCGTGTTTTCACCGAGCGGTCCCGACGGAAGACCAGCGTTGGCTTCACAGCCAGCACATGATGAGTTGGGACCGTTTCGCGACAAATATCACTTTTCTGTTCACTTTTCCTTTTTTTTATGTTATTGTTGCGAATAAATGTTTTTCTTTCTTTCTTTCTAAAAAACAATAATTGAGAAGAATTTGGAAGAATTTGGCCCCTGGGCTCTATTCTACTCGGTAACACGGCATCGTACCGTCGATAATATAACAAGTCCAAAGCAATACTTTGGACTTGTTATATTATCAACGGTATGATAGCTCTTACTTTACAATAATGGCGGCCAAGTTAAAACAATACGATTACATGTCAAAAGCAGTATGGTTTTACCTAGGAGAAAATAGCTACTGGTAAAAAGTGGTCAGCGGCTATTGCTACTTTACTCTCTCTTCGTGTGTTAGAGTAAGATGCTTACGCGAATTCCATACATTTTTCTACTCCTTCATAAAAACCAGTCATTTAAAATATAGAAACGGGTAAGGACCAAATAGTTGGACCATAGTTAAGCGTAGTTAACCATACAAACCACAAAAGTGAAAAAAGTTCCGTTGTGACACGAAAATTATCCCTACAAATGTATGGCTAATTTTCGTGTCACAACGGAAAAAAATCATAGAAAATTTTATTAAGTGAGTTAGCGTGCCCGACTTTTTGGTCCTTACCCAAACCCTTTTTCTACTAGCTACGATTTAAACCTTTATTTTATTCTTGTTTACATACTGTTGAGCTCTTACACCAGTGTGTATGTCTTCAAATTCCATTTCGTATATACAAAATCGACTTCATAGCGTTAATAGACGCAACGGGCGTGCGGGAGCGTGTCGTGCAACTTGGCTAGCCTTTACATTTTCGATAACGCAAAGCGACAATAAGTCGGTGAACTATTGCGTTTGTATTCGTTTGCAACTTGTCTAACCCTTGTCTTAAACGAAATTGACATCAGCAGTCGATCATCCAGCACCTTGATGATGGGTGGGGACGCCCGGCCGGAACAGGCGGGCGGTCGATCAGTCTCCCAGTCATTCCGCCCAAATCTCCCGGTCATTCCCGGTCATCCAGCACCTTACTCAATCCTATTATTATATTTTCGATAACGCATCGTTCGCAGAATGCATCTTGTCTTGTCTCATTCACTCAACATAATTTAATCGGCCCTTAGATGATGATTCATCAATAGCCGCTTGTCAATGTTAAAACTACAAAATCCACAGCATACCAAAACAGGTCAACCCCTCAAGTTGTTGTCAGTCCTCAAACTAAAGATTTAAGTGTGGCTTAAGCGATCCCTCTTCATTGTGCTCGCCAGAGACAGCCAAAATAGGGTGAGATTAATGACGTTTCGGCTTAAACTGTCGCTGAGAGCCAGCGTTAAAGCTTCAAGCTTTATTTAATAACGTTTTAAGTTCAAAATAACACTGTTTAAAATACTACAGTACTATACTTGCCTTTATAACCTCAACTAGGTACAGGACCACACGATGTGAAATTAATAACCGGCAAGAGCATGTCGGACCATGCTATGTGTAGGGTTCCGAAGCTGTTAAGTATTACAAACATAAAAAACAATAAATAATAACCAAATTTCTAAGATTTTTAACGGATTTGTAATATTTGTAGTTTTGGCTGTATGGGTGGGGGGGAGTCTAACATATTTTTGCAATACCTATCCAACGATACCCCACACTATGGGGTAGTCGAGAAAGTAAATATACATCCCCACGTTACGTGTAGGGGAGGTACTAACCCTATTTTATTTTTTTACATTTTATTGTAGTTACCGCTTTGTTGGCGTGACTAATATGTATATTCATGCCAAATTACAGATTTTTAGTAAATACTAAGAATCTCTGAGCTAGGCTGCGGACGGATGGACGGACATGGCGAAACTATAAGGGGTCCTAGTTTGACTACGGAACCCCGAAATGAAAATATTTATTCGCCAGAATACTATTGAAAATAGTGACTAATGAACAAGGTGCTATGGTAGTTTAGTGTCATGCATTCTGCCGAAAACCATCGACTTGCAAATGTTAGAAGAGCGCAATTATTTATGCTATAAATTGCACTGTGACAAGGAGGTTGGTGCTGGTGCATGAGGTTTTGCACTGCGCCCTGTACCAGTATAAATAACAGCCCGCATTTAAAAGATATTAGGATTAAACTTCACAAACTGCGTTTTTATATACATACATGGTAGTGTCTGTCGACTTACGCACCTTCCGTAGGACAAGGGCACAATTTCTCCTTTAGTAACATTGTACATTGTGCCTTTATTCTACCGGACAAGAGCACAATTTCCCCTTTAATCACATTGTACATTGTGCCCTTGTTCTACCGAAGGTGCGTATGATGGCAAGGGAGCTCAAATTCTAGCGGGCGTTTTGCCAATGAGTTTCTAACTAAAAACATCACCTGAGTGCTGTTATAACCAAGGAAAAACATGGCGGGAGATCTGTAAATTTGGTAAGTGGGTAATTTCTAATTTAACAAAAGATCTCAAAAGGTTAAAGTGTATCCGAAAGGGATTTTCTGTATAAGATATGTTTACTTATCCTTCCATTTATAATTACTCAAGCGTGTATTCTACAGCGAGTAGTGTTAAGTTACGGTCATGTGGCACCTTTAATGACGCATTCACTTCTTTAGATTGTCACAAACAGAGGCGGAGTTCTCATGGCAAAAATTGAAATGCCATAGGGATAGAACGTAGTATTTTATCGACTATCGACAAGTAGTTCTGGTTCACGTAGCACATTATAAGTACTTAACCAAAATAATTTACCAATTAACAATGCCCTTTGGTAGCGGTCTTTTAGATTAGTTTATTTTTAGGTAAATGTCGGTGTAGTTTTCATTTTACTGTATAGTTCTATGTATTAGATTTAATTTTATTTCTAGTTTAATTTTCATTTGTTATTTACCGTTAAAGATATATATTTTAGAAAAAATAACACGAAATTACAAATTCAATTTTAAAGCTTCACGTAGGTATTGTTGAAAACATTAACTAAATGCGAATTAATAATGACATTTACATTTTAAATATAAAAGGAAAACTAAAATAACAAAGCGATTATTGATTACACAATATCGATAACTTGAAAAGTCGATAAAACAAAATGTTCTACTCCTATGAGATTTGTTTTTTTTTGCCATGAGAATTCCGCCCTCTCGTCACAACACTTTGTATAAACCCGTTGTTAATAATTAAATATTAGGGGACTACCGTATTATGATCGTCCTTATCGCGGTGGATAAAGCATTCGTCACTCTTCCACTTACAAACTGGTTAGAACGTGACAGTAATAAATAGATATTACCTTATTTTATGAAATCTTTGCGTACTGCCCAACTAAACTAAACCACAAAAAAAAAAACAAAAATGTAAAATGACGAGCGCCCTCCATTTTGTTTAGAAGCTAGTTTATACTCGTATAAACATAATGATATCCTGATCTGTGGCTGTGGATCATTTACTCAGACGAATTGGACGCTGTGCTTGACTTTGTACTTCAAATATGTATATTATAAGAACCTAAATACGGCTAAAGGTTCAGTTTCATTGGTCGATTGCTTTGTGGTACATTGCATCGCTGCAATAGCTCCTGGCACAATAACGTTATTATAACAACTTATCAATGGATTGCTTCCAGCATGCGGACTGTTTCCCAATGAAACAGAGCCTTTGGATTTTAAACTTACTAGTGAAAGCATATCACAAAAACAAAAGCAAATAAACTACTTTAGTACTTTACTAGATTTACATATTTTAATTTCCGTGATTAACAGCTGTGAATTTCTAAATTAATTCGGAGCCTGCGACCTCGAGACGAATCCTCGGGTCATCTCATCGATGCTCAGCGGGCGGGACTCAAATTCATCTGACGGTATGCTAAACCCTCGAATCTCTTTGATTACGTGGAATTATCCGGGCGTCACTACCAGTTCACAGTTCACGGAATATTGCCGAATGAGATACGGATAGCTACAGTGAAAACCGGGTTCTATTTCACTTTGTCGTATTATAGCGGTAAAATATTGATATAGAGAGGGATATTTACCTATACTACGTTGTATTATAATTTAACTTGTTATTATGTACAATACACATACATAACATCACGCCTTCATTCCCAGAGTGCGGTAGGCAGAGCTACAGAAATACCAACAACTCTAAAAAGACTTGTTTATAATTCTGTAACCACATTTTGCACAAACAGGCTAAGAAGTTTACTAGTGTATTATTGACAGATTGCAAGCCCATCGCCTAATAGCCCTAAAGCCCTTAGTCGCCTCTAACGACATTCACGGAAAGACATGGAGTGGCACTATTCTAACCCGGCAACCACATGGTCATGTTAAATAAATAATAAAGAGGTAAAGTTTGTGAGGTTGTAGGTGGTAATCACGGGATCTAATGAACCGATTTATCTGAAATTTGGTATGGAGATAGTTTGGGTCCCGAGAAACAGGACCTAAGATACTTTTTATCTCGAAAAAATTGACGTTTCCTCAGAGAATAGCGATAAACGACTTCTATGCGGACGGAGTCGCGAAAACAGCTAGTTTACTATAGTTATTGTAGCTTTTATTCTCTTGACAGTAAAGGCGACCGTAATCTAATAAAGCAACATGATTTGAAAAGCTGGCTCTCTATTCTACTGGGTATTGTATTGTTTGTAACTCGGCCGCCATTACTGTCGAGTAAATAAGAGCTATCAAAACGTTGACAATACGATTACATGCCAAAGACGGTATGGTTTTACGGAGTAACTAACTAGCGTTTCGATTCGTTTTATTTTTAAACTAATCGCGTCAGTGATAGATCACGTAATATGAAAAGTCACGTCACGCTCTATTCAACTACGTTATAACGATATCGTGTTTGACGTGTTTTAGAATCGTTTATGTCACAGTCGCCATTATTGTAAATGACATAAGAGTTATGAAAACGTTGACAATACGGAAACACGTCAAATACGATATCGTTAATACCGTGTAGAATCCCAGCCCTGTTGTATGTAGTTGTGTACAAAAATAATATGGAATTTACATGAAATTTCAAATATGGGTAAGGAATACCATAGTTAAGCGTAGTTAACCATACAAACAACAAAAGTGAAAAAACTTCCGTTGTGACACGGAAATTTGCCATACATTATGGCAAATTTTCGTGTCACAACGGAAAAGTTTCATAGAAAATTTAATTGAGTGAGTTAGCGTGGCCAACTTTTTGGTCCTTACCCAGTTAGTGAACGCATCTTGGCTATAGGCTCTGTTGTGTTAGTCCGGTCAATCTACACATGGGAAGGTACATAAATTTACAACAAGCTGCAAATGCGTGTAACTGTTCAAAACATAATTAAAAATAACATTTTAAAATTCCGAATCATTGCGATGCCTGGAAAAAAAATATTCGAGGTCAAAGGTCAAAAATCTTGAAAAAAATTGGTTTTTCGCGATTTTCAGCAAAACGGTAAGTTTTATCATATAATAACCTCAGATAAAAATTGTTAACCATAAAATTCTCTACAAAAAATATATCAATACTTTTTTTTCTCAGAGCCACCGTTTTTGAGATACAACGAATCAAAGAGTTGTAATCGTCATTATATGCACACGCATAGATCTCTGCAAGTACTTCTTTCATGCCGCTTCCTTGCATAACATAACCAATTGATCCAAGAAAGGACATGAGAAGATGAAATCCTCCGAGTCTAATGATGATTTTTGATACTTCAGAGCCGTCAGGTGCAGCTAATACAATTTCTCGAGCTTTTGCATACAAGGGTTGGTCGAAAGTCACGAAACATACAGTGTGGCCATACCGTTTCGCATTCTCTAATGCACAAAGTAAAGTCGTGTATGTGGTATTATAATTACTAACTGGTTGCTCAATAAATGGTAAAAAGGAAATTTGAGATTTCGAATAATTTATATGATTGATCGTTAAACGTTCAATAAAACCATTCCAACCGGGTAAAGACGCATTTTTCCATTTCCCATGAAACCATAGTACATCAGCTTTCTTGAGGAATGACACCGTTTCAGTTTCATATGCAAAATCTTGGACATGTATTTTACTGTAACCTACTACACCATCATTTTGATAGATCTGTATGGGCACATGAGCTTTTGCCTTGAAATCTTTTGCTGAAAGCGCTTCTTTTATTCGTGGCAACGGTTCTTCCAATAAAACAGATTGTTTTGGGGTAACAATTTGAATAATACCCATTATGTGAAGCGTGTTATTACCGTCTAACGTATTTACATTGATATCAGCATTGTCTGCAACGTATTGAATAAGTGTGCCACTTTCTGGATGTAAAACATGAGGAAGACGATGAAAAACTGCTGCTGCTTCGTACATAACTGTATCATTATAAGATGCACACAACCCAAAAGACGAAAAAATTTGTATGAGGCGTTTAGAGCCGAATCGTCGATGAAAAAAAACTGCGAGGCCTAATTGTAATTTAGACTTAAAAGACCTTGGTCGAACCGCAGTCATAATACTATGGCAAATATTTGTGCATACTAATTTGAAATGATCTAAATTAGATCGTTTATTCTTCAAAATCACTCGTTCCGTAAAATATGTCAAGGACTCAGGAATTTCATTGTTTAAATCTTCAAACATGCGACCTGGTGGAGGGTAGTTAGAATTATCAAACACTGCGGCTTGAATATCTTCGCGAATGATAGCTGCTGCTGCTTCTAGAATTCTGAATCGTTCTTCTTTTTTATTCAATTTTTTTTTTCGTACCAAGCTTGATTCAAAATTTCATGATGATTGTCTTTTAAACATCGTCCCGATTTTTCAGTAATAATAAGTTTATCCCTATACTTAAGTTTTAGCCGTATCTTTATCGTCCTGTTATCTAAAGTTGTAGTTTTGCAAATATTACTTAATTCGTTGAGAGTGAACTGACAGTCATCGCTGTTTTCAATGTAAGTAAATATTTCCTCCATAGCCAGATCCATAGCTTCGTCTTTAGGACGACCAATTTGGATTTCATTCTACCTGATATTCTCATATGTACACCAATACCACTACTAACCACTACTACTAATGTCTACTTATGTATACCAATTGAAAAATATTTTTACTTAAATTACAGCTTCAGAGATGTATATACGTGGCGTACTTATGCATATTTTGACGATTACAACTTTTACAACTCTTTGATTCGTTGTATCTCAAAAACGGTGGCTCTCAGAAAAAAAAGTATTGATACATTTTTTGTAGAGAATTTTATGATTAACAATTTTTATCTGAGGTGATTATATGATAAAACTTACCGTTTTGCTGAAAATCGCGAAAAACCAATTTTTTTCAAGATTTTTGACCTTTGACCTCGAATAATTGTTTTTCCAGGCATCGCAATGATTCGGAATTTTAAAATGTTATTTTTAATTATGTTTTGAACAGTTACACGCATTTGCAGCTTGTTGTAAATTTATGTACCTTTACTATTATTTTTTAGTCTAATTTGACCGGACTATGTGTAGTTGTATACAAAAATAATATGGAATTTACGTGAAATTTCAAATATAGAATGTCGAACGGTCTGGTCTATACAGATGTGTTACAGCTACATACAACAAGTAATATTTAAGTTTTTCACCTACTCGTATATGTACTCGTAGGTATATAGCAGACCGCGAAGGCTCCGGCTCGGGTATCGCCTAGAAGAGTTAACTTCCTTACTACGTCACAAACGAGTAGGTCATAAACAGACTACTTAGTAGCTTTTAAATCAAATATTTTCAGAACAATGCAATTAATATTCATATTCATTTATACATTGTTGTCATATTATGGTACATATATATTATATCTCAGACAGGTGTTGTTGTCTTAACTTAGTTAGCTGCACATGGACATCCTGCTAGGGCACCACAACATATTATATACTTAAAGCTAAAATACTAACATATTGACATTATTTCATTATTTCACACAACCAAATAAATAATAAGATAGGTAAAAGTAAAAATATTATCACGTTACCTACCAGTTTTTAAGATTAAATTGATTACTTACTACATTAAATTAAATTACATAAACTTATAAATTATGATAAAACTGTACTTGTTTATAAACATTAAACTACTGTCTATGTATAAGAATTCTCATCTGCCAGAATGATTTCACTGTCGACTCGTTATTATAAGGTTCCGAGTTTGAACTCCCGCGGATCCTATGTACCAGTGAGTTTTTTTAATGTAAGTATACTGTTCGATGCTCGAACGGTGAGGGGTGAACATCGTGAGAACATATCACCCTGTGTGACCCTGTGCAGGCGATCTTATCCATTGACCACCCGCCAAACAACAGTGTTCGCATAGTTGTGTTCCGGTATGGGGATAAGACAACCGGTGAAATTACTAGCATAGAGGCATTCCATCGTAGTCCTCAGGGTTGGCAACGCATTTGTGGTCTTAGGATTATAGTCTTGAGAATTCAAATTTAATGTCGATGGGTCCCAGATTCCACTTACCATCAGGTGGCCTGAGTGCTCGAGTGCCTTCTTCTGAACATAAAAAAACAGCTCAGTGTTTTTTCAGTAAGGCACGGGCACTTTAACAAGTTAAAAATCTACCAGCGCTTCCCAAGAGGAGAACACTGCTGAGAAGGATCATTAACAAAAACGTAACTCTATATTATACTTCTTCGGTAGGCGAGTATAGCTCACGTAATTTTTCTTAAAGCTAATCTGCCCGTATTTTAATAAACATTGTACGTTGAACTAGCTCGTAGATTTCATTACGCCCCGCGGGAAAATTGTCAATAAAACCTAATTGGATCAGAAGGACAGCTGTGGCCAATTAATTAGGAGGCTGATACAGCGGAGGAGGCAAGCGCGAGTCGGAATGCTGAAGAGGTTCAAGTAATGGTGCAATTTGAGAAGAGGACTCGGTAAAACCCACGTAAAATATTACTTTTTACATGTTCTCATATGGTTTTCAACTCAACCGCTATTTCTATCATGTAAATAAGAGTTATCGTGGACAATACAATAACATGTCAAAAGCAGTATGGATTTGCCGATTTGAATAGAGCGCCATGGTCTAGTGTGTTAGGCTTTTGGCTCGTGATCGTAAGGTACCGAAATCGAACCCCAGATGCATTACCAGTTCAGGTCAAATCTTAACCACTCCCCCTTTAAAAAGCGTCGGTGGCCTAGTGGCGAAAAGGGTTGCCTCGTGATCGTAAGGTACCGAGTTCGAACTCTGCGGTCACCATGTACCAATGTTTTTTTCTAACCTAATTACATCACCCGATGCTCTTACGGTGAAGGAGGAAACCTGCACACTCGAACAGCTGAGAGTGTGTAAGAGAGTAATAACACAAAGGATCCTAAAGGGATTGAAGTGTATCCGAAAGGGCCCACCTGTGAAATAAGATTAGATAAGATAAGAACCACTTCCCGGCGACCGATTAATTTGTTATATCTACGTAACTTCGAAGATAATTCGCCTTCATTGAAGACATTGTGAATTCAAAATTATACAGAACATTATTATATTGATAGACATGTATTTAAAGTAATTTTGTAATTTTTGTTTTATGACATTTTTTTATGTATAACTTTAATCTATTTTAACTTATAACATTACAATTTTCTCTTTTCAATTTTATATTATTTATAAAATCGCTATACTTAACGTAGTCCCACCGTGATGGAACTCATTAGGTTGATCTTGATAAGCAGTAAAAGACTTTGCAAAAAAAAATCTTGGAAACAAAAGCTTAGGTACTAAATAATATACTTTATACCCTGTCGTGTTTAAATATGAAAACCACTGCCTATAGAACCTTAGACATCATAATGATACGGAATGGCAAGGATTACAGTAAGGCAAAAAAAGAGATAATAGATTTTGATGGGCTCCGTCAATCTGAGTTCCGAGGGTTGGTATTAAGTAAAGCCTGGTTCATCGAACTTTTTTAATATTTTCCGTGAACTTTATCCTTCAGTTTTTACCGCTAATTTTGAATAATGTGGTTACTTTAAGGTAATTTATGGAATTGTAATCGGTTCTGTGTTTAAATTATGTTTTAAATCTTTATGTAGATACCTATTGTTTGATGATTATTCGATACTGAATTGAAACCTAACAAATAACAAAACAGGCTTTTTTAGTATAGGTATTACCACCTGTGTAAAAAAGGCTAGAAAATCATATCATTTCTTGCATAAAGTGTTTGCAAATTCGTCATGTAAGTGACAATTTTAGCAAGACGCGCACAGCGGCTTGAACGCGGCCATCTTCCGCGACTCGCGATCGTAGTCTAAAGTATGCTGCGACGTGCGATCGGCTCCGTAATAAATCGACAATGATACTTAATTTTACCCGAGTGCGACAAAGCCCAAAAGGAGGGTTATCAGTTTGACCTGTATCGATCGGACGGGTCGATTTCAACAACATCGCAAGTGTCACTGGGTACTAGCATAATTATCAAAACATAAAGTCGGATTTTATAAACTTCCTTTTTGTTAGACGCGATCAGCGGCCGCCCCATCCGTTCGTATCCTTTCCGATCCGATGCGAAGCGAGCCGTTTAGTGAAAATCATCCTTAATTCAATAAGTTATGTCGGTAACCTTGGTTCTACGTCGTATCACCTATATGATATAATTGAATTGAGTAGCGATTGGAAATTACGTCGGCTATGCCTCAGTCTAAAGACAAAAGACTTTAATCAGTGTGGTAGTAGGACCCTGTCCGTCCAGATCGCTACAACAATATTATCCATTAACCTACCGCCAACCATGTGTGTTCACATTGTTGTGTTCCCGTGTAGGGATAAGCCGGTGAAGTGACTAGCATATTGGCATTACATTTTAGTCCTCATGGTTGGCAACGCAGTTACAGTCTTGAGAATTCAAATGACTATGAGTCTCAGATTCCACTTACCACAAGGTGGCCTGAGTGCTCGTGTGCCTTCTCCTTAACATAAAAAAATACATTTGGAGTTGAAACGTTAACACTCACGGTAGGGCTGGTTTACAAATGAAAGAGCTATGTTAGAAGTTACTCTAAAGAATCGAAGCAACAATGTAGCAAAATTATAATTTTGCATATCTCAACTCTCTCCCTTTTCATTCCCAGGTAAAAGGAAAAGTGTATCTCGAATGGAGTATAAACAATGTCAATATCCTATTTGTCGGATCCAATATGCAGTTAAGATGCGCTGACGCTCTCTGGTAGATCACGGATTCACATCGAGATGCACCTGACGCTATCAAGAATGCAGTTTCATGCATTGTAGGATTTGATAACGTATGCGGGCGTGAAAATGTATATTATACATATTTTTATACGGATTTTTCAAGGTTATATTTGGATTTTGTTTTTACAACAAAAATCAGACAGACATTTATATTTTCACAATTTGACAATAAATCCAAATAAATAAATAAATAAATAAATCTTCCTAGAGAAGATTGGATTGTGTTTTATTGCTATATTGATTTATAATTATATATACTTACTTGACACTGGCGAAATCACTTCACGTGGAAACGCCATATCCCCGCGGTAGTAGCTGTTCAAGTCGCCGCGGGGGCAAAGAAAGAAGAAGAAGAAGACAATAAATCCATCCTAGTACTTTTCTTTTGGCTATGGCGTTTTAGCACCGCGAAGAACGTCTCGTAAAGATGTATTCCCAATAAGTAACTGCACGCGTTAAACTACTATTGTAAGTTCATAAATCGCTAGCGATATCATATCGCTAAGTTCTCTGCCTTTTCGCCGACAAATCTTTGACAAATGCATCGTTTCGCAACCTATTCATTTTCCCAACCCGCTTTTTCTGTAACTACAAATATTTCAGGATTTTTATAAAACTAACAAAAACGCGGGTTGTCAAATGATATGTTTGTAAAATGAATCATTGGTGAAACATTAGTTAAAAAAAATTATAGGATCCCCCTGATTGATCATAATTCATAACGGTTGTACGAATAGGTACTACAACAGCAACACAGGGAGCGTTACCGACAGTCAATGCGTTAATGTCGTGACTGAACTGCCATACGCTTTTGTTAAAGGCGACAAAACAGGTCCACGAGGTGGCCTGAGGCCGTAGTCAAGATGCGTTCGCTAACTAGCGTTTCTATTCGTTTTGTATTTAAACCAATCGCGTCACTGGTAGATCGCGTCATCAGAAAGTCACGTGATCTACCAAAGGTGCGATTGGTTTAAAAACGAAACGAATAGATACGCTACTAGTTAGCGAAAAAATCTTGGCTAGGGCCTTTCATTTGCCTACTCTATGCCATGATAGAAAACAGCAGGGTTCTACTCGTAAAGTGTATTGCTATAAAATGTTGATTACGTTATGGTTCACTTCCAAATAGACAATCATAATTTTACTCGTCATATAAATATCCTGGATACAATGTCAAAAGTAGGACCTTTTGACATTGTATCCAGGATATTTATATGACGAGTAAAATTAATTAAAAATAATTTAAAACTGACGCCATGAAAAAGGGTTGCCATACACAAATTATACATTCCCAAGTAACTTTCAACCCTAAAACGCATTTTGAAAGTGCAGCAGTTGTTAGTACGTCAGTAATGTCCCGCCGAGCATTAGCAGAGCCACGCTGCCGCTACTTCTGAAACTTGCCCAGCTTTTGAAAACTTTGCCCGCCGTCTAAATAAATATGGAGTTAGACGTATACGCTTACTAATGGCGAGACACTGAGTTAACGTAGTTAGGTATAACTGTTACCGTTTATCTTTGTTAGGACTCTTTAATTTTTTCAAGGATTTATTTGTTGGTTTCACGATACATGTCTCCCTAATGTGCGTTACGTTTCAAGACCTATTAAAGCTTTTGATAAGGATGGAATTTTGGAATGGAGATGTAGACCTAATACTTAAAATACAATTTACAAACACGGATTGGCAAATTTGGACCCCGTGAAAAGACAAATAAATAAATCACAGGACAATGTCACACAAATTGACCTAGCCCCAAACTAAGCTCTAGGCTTGTACTATGGGTACTAGACAACGATAAACATACTTGTATAGAGAAATATATATTTAAATAAAAAGAAAACATCCAAGGCTCAGGAACAAATACTCGTGCTCATCACACAAATATCTGCCCTTACCGGGATTTGAACCCAGGACCCCTAGCTTCGAAGGCAGGGTCACTACCAACTAGGCTAGCGTGTCGTCACCATGTTACTTTTCACCCCAGAAGCCTACTACCGAGGAAATAATAATAAACGAGTCAGAGGCATGGGCTAGAAAGTAATAATTTTCCAGGCAAAAAATATAGTCCGTAGAAACTGTCGTTAGACTCCGGAAGTGGGACCGCGCCGACGGCAATACTGTCGCAGCAGTGATGTCGCATGGTTACTAATGCCGTATTTACGACACAGACCCTAACAGATTTGAGTTGAAAAGTAAGTCCGTTTATATTCAAAATTCAACCAACGTTAGTAGTCCCTGGGGAAACTCACACAAATTGATTTAGTTCCTAATGAAACTCTAGGCTTATACATACATAGATAACATCACGCCTTCATTCCCAGAGTGGGGTAGGCAGAGCAACAGAAATACATCAACTTAAAAAAGACTTGTTTATAATTCTATATCTACATTTTGTACAATCAAGCGAAGAACTTTACTAGTGTTTTAGTGACAGATTGCAAGCTAGGCTAGGCTTATATATTACAATGGGTACTAAAAACGATTAATATATATTGTGAATAAAATACCTAGAAAACATCCAAGACTAAGAAACAAATATTCGTGCTAAATAAATATTCTTTTTTTCTCTGTAACGGCAAGATGTTTGATAGGTGGTTGACCGAGCTGACTGCTGGAAGTAGAAAAGCGAATGGAAAATTGGACACATTTCCTGAGGCCCTAGCCAAGATACAATCGCTATTAACGTTTTACTTTTCTATCACTCAAAATGTATGGGATGACATTCTTGTGCGTTTCGATAAACCACGTGGTCAACTGTCATCCTATACATTTTGAGCGATAGAAAAGAAAAACGTTAAGAGCATTTGCATCTTGGCTAGGGCCACTGGATTCTATTAGTTTTGATTTTAAACAGCTGATAGTTGGTTTATCTACTTAAAGAACAACCGGCCATGTCTAACCATGCGTGTGAACTTTTAATTTAGTGTACCAAATATTACTTTTTTGAGTTGTAACTGTGTACACATTTAAATTACTATTTTTATTATTATTTTTTACTTGTCAGTCTCATTCCACAATTATTTGCCCTTACTGGCTATCGAATCAACTATGTTCTCCGCACTGTACGACTCGAATCAATTGAACCTACAGGTTCTAGTTTTAATCATTCTTTTTTTGTCACGTTATTCTCTTGTAATGAAACTTACTTGCAATTATTATTTTATTGTACTTTAGTATTAGTTAAATTAGTAAATTTCTACTAGGAAGTAGTCTTAGGCAGATGTCATAAACATAACCTTAAATTAGGATCAACAAACAATGTGTCGTGTTAAAAGTCCGTGTAACAATAACTTCCGGTTAGCGCCGAGCATCTGTACCGGAAGTTGTTGAAATTTTAATTAACCGACTAAGAGCAAAGTTTTGCTTTTCATTCGAACAGAAAAAATAAATGGACGAGAAAGTCTTAGACTACCTATACATAAGCAATGGATACGTACATAACATCACGCCTTTACAGAAATACCAACAATTCTAAAAATACTTAATTAATATATACTTACATATATACTATCACGCTTTCATTCCCAGAGTGGGGTAGGCAGAGCTATACTACAAAAAGAGCTGTTGATAATTCTGTAACCACATTTTGCATAAACAGGCTGAGATGTTTACCAGTGTATTAGTGACAGGTTGCAAGCCCATCGCCTAACAGTACTAGAAACCCTCATTCCCTTAGCCGCCTTAGTTAATTAATATAATTGTTATATATACCTAGTTGTTTTGTTATATTTTGCAAATAGTAGTTTTTCAGAGACGCAACACCCTTTTCGTCAGTTTCCAGTTAAGCGAACACACTACAATATAAATAGTGAATACTTCACTAACAGCAACTCACTTCAATATAGTTTGCTTCATTTTAACGCGGAATGTCGTAATGAACGGAAAATGTTTTCGCCGCGGTATTGTTATTTTAATAATATCGAGTAAGTTTCAACTGAGCCCATACACCTAGCACGCTACAAAAGTACAAAATAACCTTGGTTTAAGCCTGAATAGGAAACATGCATTTTTTTTCTTACGTTCTTTGGGAAGTGCTATGAAAGAGAGGAATAACTGTATACGCGAAATAGTTATCATGGAATTTTTGCATAAGATATGACGCTTTAAAAAGTCATAGTTCCGACCCCTGCAAAAACACTATACAAAATCGACGATAGCAATGACGTCACATCTCATGTTCCATATAAAAATCTTTCTCCTATATCGTATAAATGAAACTCCATTCCGACTTTCATGCATGTTCTCTATTCCACTGCGGCGAATGCTACGCACGCACGCTACACACGAGAGCTACGAGGATTGCTCGTGGCACCGACGTCATTTTGTGCGTGATGTATCTGTGGGGACAACGCGATGGCCTAGTTGGTAGTAACCCTGCCTACGAAGATAGAGATCCCGGGTTCAACTCCCGGTATAGGCAAATATTTGTGTGAGGTGCGATCACCCTACCTATTTATTATCTAGATACCTACATTGATTTTGATACGAAGCGAATTTATACCAAATTCGTGACGTACTTTGCACTGAAATTTAGTCTTTACAGCTCTAGCAGTGGCTCTAGTGCATATGGTTTAAGAAGTAAAAACACATCTACGCATTTGGTTAGAATAAATTATGTGGGTAATGAGTAAGGGACAACGGCACGATAAACATAAAAAAGTTGGTGAGTTTAGACCTGGCAAATAAGGACAGGGCTGGTAGACAGGAGCGGGGATGAGTTTTACTTTTTTTGGGGTTCCGCATTGTTTGCTTAGTAGACTTAGGTACCCACATAGATATTAAACTTTTTGAATGCCACCAAATGTACCATAGAAGTACCTCACAATTTAGTTTAAATGATATTTTAATAAGCATAAAGTTAATTTTTATTGGTTACAGAATTGAAAATGGCGTTTAGAGCAAACGTAGTTGAACTTTATTTCCTTGCTGGTAGATTCAAATTCCCACAACAATCTTCCTGATTGTAGTAGTCTCACTTTATAAGTTCGTGTTTGTCGACAGCAACCACCATCTTATCAATTAACCTACCGCCAAGCAACGGTTTTCGCATTGTTGTGTTCCAGTGTGACAACCGGTGAAATTACTTGCATAGAGGCATTCCATCTCAGTCCTTAGGGTTGGCAACGCATTCAAGGTCTTAGGATTGCAGTCTTAAGATTATAGTCATGGGAATTCATATGTCTATGGGTCTCAGATTACCATCAGGTGGCATGAGTGCTCGTGAGCCTGCTCCTAATCATAAAAAAAAGAAAACAAACTATTAGATACTGGTACCACAGTCGTCCATACGGGTATAAAAGTAGCTGCACCTTATCGCTTTAACATCTAGGATATAATAATATTGTAGATGAGTGCAGTATTTCAACCATGACGATCAAGTGATAAAGCATTGAAGTGTGAAGCTATTTACAAGGCCGACCACTAAACCTACAGGCACACAATAAAGCACATAGAAAATACCTAACACGGAACCCTCAGAGTAAAGACCACACACTTTACGAACTGCTCGCGAAGATCCCTCTTCACGGTTTGCGAATGAAAAAAGTTTCCATGATTTATAAGGGACGGTGTTGTTTCTGTTACTGATGGTTCACTGTTTATTCCTGTGTCAAGATATACCGTGTGAATTTTAAGGAAAATACCAGTTTCTTTATAGCAATGCGAATCAACAGATCTTGTAGCCATTTTGAAAAAGTAATTTAAATTTGTTCTGGTTTCCGATTCTCCTCGGTAAAACGATATTACTTTTGACTTGTTATCATCTATCAACGTTGTGATAACTCTTGTTTTCTTTATAGTAATAGCGCAGAGTCACTAACTCACTACATAGTAAAGAACAAAGTCGCTTCCCGCTGTCTGTCTATCCCATATATGTCCCTATGTATAAGCTTAGATCTTTAAAACTACGCACCGGATTTTGATGCGGTTTTCTTTAATAGATAGAGTGATTCAAGAGGATAAGGGTCATATGTATAATACTTTAACCGGGAGCGAAGCGAGGGAGGGTCACTAGTTGAAAATAATACGATAACTATGCCAAAAGAAATATTATTTTACCGAAGAGAAAAGAGCCCCAGGACAATTTTCTACACACGTAGCTTAAAACAATATTGTTTTCGGTCGTTTTCTGCATTATTAAGTTAAGTCTTACTCTTGGTTTCGGGAAAAGCAAGGGACAAAATGAAAATTATCGGAAACGCGCAGATGTCTTCTAGCCACAGATAAATAGGTATAACCTGATGAGGCCGACCATACTACCAACAGGCAGATTTTAATTAACCAGCAAGGAAAAGTTCAGCTACGTTTGCTCTAAAGTAGCATTTTCAATTTAGAAAAAAAAAGTTATAATTGTACTCATTATAATAAACATACATACATAACATCACGTCCTCATTCCCAGAGTGGGATAGGCAGAGCTACAAAAATACCAACAACTCCAAGTGACAGCTTGCAAGCCAATCGCCTAACAGTAGGTACTACAAGCCTTATTCCCTTAATCGCCTCTTACAACATCCACGGGAAGACATGGAGTGGCACTATTCTAACCCGGCAACCACACGGGATAGAATATAGTTTAAATTAAATTGCCTTGATTATGTACCTTATGGCACCCTGGGTCTGCCGAGGATAAATAACTCCAAAGACTTGTAGTTATATAAAACACTTTATTAAGGAAATATGACGTTGCTGCGATTGCATAACAGGTGGCATCAGAAAAGATGCACTACCAGCTGGAATTGCCACTTTTCCGCTGAGCTGGCAACCTCTGAGTTGTTGAGCATTTTCCGCAATTAAGAGCAATTCAAACTTGACGTGCTCGGCGTGCTTGTTATGTACCTACAATATTATTGAAAGTGAGCTTTGCTGCTCATTTATAACTGTTAAATTCGTTACAATTTCTTTGCGCATAATTGTATAGCTACTTAGCAAAGGGTAAGTACAATACAATAAGGTGAACTTCAGGTCTTAACGTTTTACAATTAAGGCACCATGTAAAGTACCCTAACGACAATGTGACTTTAGTGCATTGTCATAATAAACTTCAAACTGAACATCAAATTTTAAGCATGACATGACATTCACCCCGTAGACAATCGTAATTTATTTTTTATTTTTTATTATTATTTTTTGTTGTTGTCTTGTAGTACTGTCACCCATGTTGTTTTTCTTTTTAAGTTGTTTTGTATTAAGTGTCACTTTCCGTCTCTTCACCAAGCGGTTCCGACGGAAGATCGGCGCTGGCTTCACGGCTAGCTAATGCTGAGTTGGGACCGTTTGGCAACAGTTTCTCTGTTCTTTTTGTATGTATGAAATGTATTTTTTTATTGTTGCGAATAAATATCTCTTCATCTTTATCTTTATTCACAATGACAAGGTTTTAAGTAAGCTCAACATGTTGTCATGACGAGGCCGTATGGCTCACATTATCTAAAAGTTATCAGATCTCATGTAGAGTCAAGTTTCTAACTTTAAGCCCTAAATTCACAAACACTATATCTTGGTCAAAATATGTGGCCTGGCCATTTTGTGAATAAAAGAATTATCGTTTTTTTTATGTTAAGGAGAAGGCACACGAGCACTCAGACCACCTGATTGTAAGTGGAATCTGAGACCCATAGACATTTGAATTCTCAAGACTATAGTCAAATGCGTTGCCAACCCTGAGGACTAAGATGGAATGCTTCTATGCTAGTAATTTCACCGGTTGTCTTATCCCCACACCTGAACACAAAAAAGCGAACACCGTTGCTTGGCGGGTGGTTAATGGATAAGATGGTGGTAGCGACCTGGACGGACCCTGCACAGGGTCCTACCACTAAACAACTCCATAAACAACATAAAACAATTAACAGAAATGCAATTAACAATGAATACCTTTTTCACCATACGCCCATGTGGCGGTAGAGGAGGGATGAGGGAAAGGAAACTAAATTTATCGAAGTGACGCGGTGCATTGTAGTAATCAGTCACTATTTTTTTCTAACTCTAAAGAACCGAATGGATCACCGTATTATCAAACCGCAATTAAAATAGTCTTGGCGGTGACAGTTTTTTCATATAAATACGTCAAAGTTCATATGAACTGACAGCTATTCCAAGTGTAAACTCATCGCGGTTTAGTAATACCAATGTCCCATCAGAGCGAATCCATACAATAGAAGGTACCGAGATGTTTATTTTCCGATTTCAGGTTCCTTCGTGGCTAATAAATGTAACTGCGCCTAATTCTAAACTAAAAGCCTTACATTCAAATAAAATTTGTGAACAAAAAAAAAAAATGTGTTTTTTTTTTAAACTGTGCAAACCGAATCATTAGGCGTGCCATTAACGGCTAGGCAAATTGTCTAGTCGGTCAGTAAATAAGCCCCGAATGCGCCGCTAGAGGTCGTTAGTGCCGTGTAATGGTGTTTGGGCGGTAATGGCAGCCATTTTGGATTGACAAAAAAGATGGGTTAGGAGTGTTAGGACCAATCAAATCACCCCGCGGTCCCGGAAAAGGTCTTTTGTTATAAAGTAATGGATGAATCTAACTTTGCCATTTATTACATGTAAATAATTTTGTAATAAATAACCCCTTGACATTAGGAGACTCGGAATGGCACAATGTTAGTTTTACTTCATAAAAAAACTAAAAGCTACCTAAGTACCTATAAGTAATGTTATGCGTGGCTTAGGTTTTTTCTAAGTGGACTACTCTGCCGTAGCCAAAGTATTCCATAATCTATTGGTAACCACATTTAATTTAAAATGCTTATAGATACTATTACTATGCATTCAGACGCCTTTTTTGCTATTACGGCAGTCTGCAAATGTGCATTTCCACTCAAGCGGTGCAGCAAAAAACAGAGCACTGGGACAGACAAGCAAAGAAAACTAAAAATTACCCATTCAGAATTAAGTCCTTAAAACTTTGTTTTCTCCGCTCTGCCGTTTCTCTGGTAAGCTTCACTTGAGTAGAAACACCGTAAATTATATGTGTCATGATACTTATGATAAATACACTAAAACTTTACTATTGCCCGTGTGGTTGCCGGGTTAGAATAGTGCCACTCCATGTCTTCCCGTGGATGTCGTAAGAGGCGACTAAGGGAATAAGGGCTTAATTGTAGTACTGTTAGGCGATGGGCTTGCAACCTGTCACTGATACACTGGTAAACACTAGCCCACCTGTGCAAAATGTGGTTACAGAATTATCAATAAGTCTTTTTAGAGTTGTTGGTATTTCTGTAGCTCTGCCTACCCCACTCTGGGAATGAAGGCGTGATGTTATGTATATATGTATGTACTTTACTATTCTCCAAAATATTACTCGTCCACTGCCCTACAACTGTTGTACGGTGAAAATTGCAACGTGAAACCCTCGCTCTCCCGAGGGCTTTAAAATAAAAGCCAATGAACTCCAGCAAAAAAAAATAATATCTATACGCTTGTTTCAGGTAAACACCACTTCGAAATTAAAAAGTTCATCAGCCGAGTTTTCACCAGATGGTCGGCGAATCAAAATAACTGCGCACATTTTATTCCTGACATTTATTATGTCTGGAAAATTTGTGACGTACACGGAATTCCTCACACCATTCCGTCTCTTTCTCTCTAGTTTTTATATCGTAGAGTGAAATGAAAGCGGCGAATGAAGTTTCGAATTTCGGATTTTGAGTAGGTATTCTGGCGTACTGCCCGGTGTTTGTCTGTGCCAGCCAAAGGTTCGTAATTAATATTTGATTTTTACCACCGGTTGGCAATAACATAACATATCACTTGCGCATGACCTGGGCCAGTAGCATGGTTGCCTTTATTGATGTGGATAACACATTTGTCACTCTCGCACTGACATACTGGTCAGAAAGTGACAGAAGTGACACTCAGAGAAGAATTTACTGATCTGAATGTATTAAGTCTGCTTGTAGTGTCTAAAAATTTGCCGTAAAATTTGTTTCAGCAACGCGGCCTAGTATTTAAGAGCTATAAAAAAACATTTATTTCAGTCTAAAGTGGTTCATATTATATAAGTTACAGGTGAGCTTACAACTTTTGTTAGTGTTACATATAAGCAATGCAACATCCTTACATAACATCACGCCTTCATTTCCAGAGTGGGGTAGATAGAGCTACAGAAATACCAACAAATCTAAAAAGACTTGTTTATAATTCTGTAGACACATTTTGCACAATCGGGCCAAGAATTTTACTAGTGTATTATTGACATGTTGCAACCCCATCCATCACCTAACAGTACTACAAGTCCTTATTCCCTTAGTCGCCTCTAACTACATCTACGGGAAGACATGGAGTGGCACTATTCTAACCCAGCAGCCACACGGGAGATGAGCAATACAAAACCAATAAAATACCCAATATTATGCATAGGAACAAGGAGAAAATTAGATATCCTGCTTGGTCGTATAAATAGCTACACAGTAGTTTATGAGTGGGCAGTCGAGGCGCTCCGCCACTACTCTGAGATGGCTATGAAAAATTTCGCTAAACAACTGAAATTTTGACCGCAGTACGCCTGAAGGTAGAGAATAATAAATGCATTCATTTTTCACTGCCGCTATTTTAATGACGTGCTAGTAACTATGTAATTTAATGTATCGAACTAAACTTACTTTCCACTGTAACTTTCTCAGGTCCGTGCGTCACAGAATTGTATTAATAGGTAATCTTAAATGGTTACTCAATATTACATTTAAAATACAAGGCATCTAAATAGGCAGAAAAATATTTTCCATAAAGAAGACCTACATTTCAAACTAGCATCCTTACTTTCCTCTTCAATAACGCACGGTTTCCGCAATCTAAAATTTTCTTGGCATCCATCCCGCGGCTGTACAGTCACCAAAAATACTGCAACATCCACCACTGGGCTCAAAAAACTCAAATGCCTCTATTCCTAGAGGCATAAGAGCGAGTCGAATATTTGAACTTTATATTGGATAATATATAATTTCTGTTGACTGTACCATGCTCCTTTCTTCTTATATTCAGGTAAAGTATGATAAACGCCGTCACAGGTACCGTCAGCAAGCCTGATGGAGAAATAAGGAGAGTTTTCTGCAGACGCTCCCTCATGAAAGATACCGCTATCCACTTTTATGAATTTGTTGGTTCACCCTTTTTGGTAACGTTGCTTTATGGGTAATTTTTATGCCTTATTAAGATTTGCTCTTATGTTGATCGTGATTTTAGAGCTATTCTTATGGATATGAGAGTCGACTTAGCTCGTAGCTTGGAGCAAGGTTCTCTTTAAGCATACTATTTGATGTTATTTTTACGGACATAACCGTAAAAACTCTTATTTGACGTAGTAGTTTTAGTCGGTGATTTTGTTATCATTTATTTTTATATACGTACGTGTCTTTTGTGAATAGGTCTGAGATAGTAAGGATTTACTTATGATCAACTGCCGACTTTATTCAGCATTCAGGACAAGAGTTGTGGAATTTATAAACACGGTACAAAAAGGCAAACTTATGTTGGTTAACTCTCACGTCCAATGTTTTAGTTAATAGTTATGCTTCACCTCCTTAAACGCCAATATGTCATAGCAACATTACATCAAATTTCACTACGTAAAAATGTCAATTTGATGATTACTAGAGATGAGGTTGGGACTAGTCATTTCTGAATTAGGAGCAGCTGATAAATTTTTCCATATCTCTAGAAATGCAGATGTAGTTTGAGGTATTTAAGTATTATTTATTTATTTAAATATTTTAACTGCACTAAACTAAAATAGTATACGAAAGGCAGAGTTAATGCTACAAGCATTCTCTACCAGTCCACCTTAAGTTTAAACAGAAATCAGAACAGTAGGTAGGTGCAATAAAATAAGCTAGTAATAACTAATAACTAGTAAGTATATGTAGGTACGGGTAATAAAGTGGAATCTAGAAATGTTACCTAGATATGGGACGTAATATCGAAGATTTAGAAAGCTGTGCACACAGCTTAGCACCGGTTACATTCGGCAGGTGAGAAATCTCATAACTTCTGGATTCAGAATACATTGTACCGTTTACACGTGCTGCGACAACTTTAAAATATTTTGTCTCAATTCGCATTGTTCTGCAACGCTGAAAAAATGTAAATTAAAATGTGTAACTCCAGAATAAATCATACTCAATATACACGCAAAATGGACAAATACACTATTTACTAACTGAGGATTCGAACCATAGTATGAATAGAAAAGTGTGTTACCTACTGCTGCTCGGGCGCTAGGGTTGTGCCGATGCACGTCGCTCGATACTTAATACGCAAGCATCGAAACGCAGTGACGATGCCTGACTAAACCGGCTTGGTGCGTCCTGTCGATTTTGCTTGTGGTGGCTCAGAGCCCGTACGGTCGAGGCTCAATCACATACAAGCAAGCGATATACCCTTGTTTGAAGACGAACTACTGTTTTTATTGTGCCTGAACTAAGCTAGTTCTGTATTTTAGAAGACCCAGATATATATTATGTTGGTTCTCTACTTGTATTATTTCTGCTCATCAAGAATGACATTGATAAATTATCCGACAGTGTGTCTCTCTCATACCAATATACTATAGTATACAAAAAAAAACAATACCTTTCTCTTGACTCCGCGTATTCGGGAAAACAGAGAAGCTATTACGGAACTCCGAAAATGGTTCCTCGAGCAATGGTTCCTGTAATCCGGTAATATTTAGCTTCTACTCACAGGAACAAGAATATCCACTCAGCCGAGGAAAGTTGTTTAGATCTGTAAAAAGGTGTTGAAAAATCCTGAAATACCGAACATGGTTTAAGTAAGTCTTTTACTTTTTACGTGTGTTATTGCAATAAGAATCACTCTTAAAATTGACTCATGTTACTTAAATTGCGATAGAAGTCCAACTACCGTGGAGAGTTCACTAACAATAAACGTTTAATTTTTAATCCATCGTTAAACGTCTAATTAATTCAAATATACATAGAATAAACATAAGGCGACAATTATGAAATAGACTAGCACCAAACTAAGCTTAGCTTTCTTTAACATTCCATATTTTTTTTCATTTTTCTTTCAAGCTCTATCCTTGTACAATGGGTGTTTGACAACGATAAACATACTTATATTTATAGTTAAATACATAGAAAACATATAGGACTCAAATACTTGCGAGCGTCATATAAGTATTTGTGCGTGCCGGGCGGGTATCGAACCCAGGACCACTTAGCTTCGTAGGCAGGGTCACAAATAGACTAACAACATTGTCTCTGGGAATTATGGCGTGATGTTATGTATGTATGTATATTTATTATTAACCTAACGGCCGCACTTAGTAATGTCAATTAAATTAAATGCTTGTTAAATGACGTGTTGATAAATTCTATTTCTATGGCAAATAATGTAGCAGCAACTTTAATCACACTTTAAAATTAATTGACGTCTGAGTACGGCACTAAAACTATGAAAAAATACAGTCTGCGGAAAGTTTGCTCATTTTTTTTAATAACCAAAGGAACCTGAAAGAAACATTCATTTTGCTACTAAGGCTTTGTTAAACTATCAAGTGTACTTTAAACTATATGGACACCAGAGCCGCCAGTGGAAACTTCTCGAGAAATATTCAAATACAAAGCACCCGTTCAAAAACTTCCGGATACCTGGAATTTGTCCCGTTTAGTTTAGTTCCCTAGATAACGAGGTACTCGGAAAACTAAAGTTTATACCGAGAATGATCTTTCTAGAGATCCTTGCTGCTTATTCAAGATGCATGAACCAATTTTGACTTTAGTAAAAAAAAAAACTTTTGACGTGATCGTTTTGTTTTTAACTCGGTCGCCATTACTGTCATATAAATAAGACCTATCAAAACGTTGACAATACAGAAACACGTTAAAAGCAGGGGTTTACTCTATTCTACTGCGTTATAACGATACCGCGTGTAACGTATTTTAGAATCGTTTATGTCACACTCGCCATTATTTTAAATGACATAAGAGTTATCAAAACGTTGACAATACGGAAACACGTCAAAGACGATATCGTTATTACCCTGTAGAATCCCAGCCCTGTGACATATCGTTACAACGCAGTAGAATAGAGGCCCTGTTCAGACGCAGGAATACGTCGTGTACTCGTTTAAAATTAGAATTCCTACTTTTTTATACATTCGTAAAATTTTACTGCCGTGCGTTAACCTTCCCAAAATTCATGAATTTTTCGAATAAAAAAAAAGCGTTAGTAATTGTTAGAACAAGGCTTGTATAAAAAATGACGATACGAACAGCTAGTATTTAATATATTCGAAACTTTTAAAACTGTACGAAAATGCTCAAAAGAAATCACCTACAAGGCACATGTATTTTAAATCGCATTCCCTACAATCACCAGTTTTTCTTTGCGTCAGAACCCTGCCAAACGAAGTGTTAGCAAAATTTAGCGTGTTTCCTTTGAAAGTTTTCTTTTATCTCGTCTCGTTGCAAACTTGTGTGCACTTCGTATCAGTCGGAGTTGTTTGAAGTCGAGTGGCCTTAGGAAGCGTGGGTAATTAAAGTTCGTGTAACAGGATTAAGTTATTTTAATTAAGTTTATTATCAATTTATAAGTTTATTAACAATTTTAATATTCCCCGTGTGGTATCCGGGTTAGAATAGTGCCATTTTATGTCTTCCCGTCGATGTCGCAAGAGGTGACTAAGGCAATAAGCGCTAGTCACTAATACACTAGTAAATTTCTTGACCTATGAAAAATTTGGTTAAAGAATTTACTATAAACAAGTATTTTAAGTGTTGTTGGTATTTCTCAAGAATATTTCGAGATTAAATGTAAGTCGGGATGGAACATGTTTCGTTTTGGACTTATCATAAAAGTCTAGTCCTGTCTAGTCCAATTAACAATTGTCAAAAAAGACGCCGATGATTATTAACTTATAGTAGTAGTAGTAGTAGTCTTAAAAATGGTCTTATAGCAAATAAGACCATTTTTAAGACGAATACATCTCTTATTATAAGTAATACTACCTTAAGCGTAGATATTGTTGATTTAACATTGAGGTTCACCTAATTTCAAATACTTACTTGAGATTTCAAATCACGCTACTTAACCACAAAATACTTATCATAACAAACAAGCCTAGCGAAGATGCAAACGCTGTTAATGAGTCTGTTTTCTATCGAACCGAAATGTATGGAGTTGACATAAACGGTCGAAGCGATCTAGTCAATAGCTTACGTCAATCTCATAAATTTTGTCGATATTTTCGAGAATCGCTAACTTAGCGCTGTGCTATCTTGACTAGGCCCTATGATTTTCTCATCAGTGTCTGCAGATGCTCATGTGGACAGAAATAACTATAATAATCTCAGGAGCAATAAAAACGGGTCACTTTCTATGGAAATTCTGTACTAAGTGATCCGTTTTCATTGCGCTTGACTATACATATTATATCATACATACACATAATGACATTACTACACATTACCTGAAAGACCCCGAAGATAACTTGGCAAATCGATTTCTTGCCCCAAAAAGCACCTATTCCGAAATTTTCATTAAAATCGTTAGTTTTCGAAAAGGCGATTATAAAACGTATCTACATTTTGCTTGTGTTATTAGTGATACATACATTAACATAGTAACTACATACTTTCATCAAAGCTTCATAATATTGCTAATATTCGTATCGACCTAACACAGGTATTTTATTAACCTACTTTTATCAAAATTTCTACCAAAATAAGTTTATTTATGTTTATGTTACGTTCAGAAGTGGAAGTTAAATATAAACTCAAGCAAATATGAACATCCGCGTTGTAATGTGACTTTAAATAGTTGGTGAGAATATTATTTGAAACCTTGTAAATTAACAAGACTTATCCAATTTTTAATTGATTTATTTTAGAATTTTACATTACTTATTAAAAGTAAAAATCAAGACACATTAACAAATAAGGCCTTTGCTTTTAAATAATTTACCACACTTCTAAACTTCAAATTCACACAACATAAATCAATAGTTAAAAACATGTATACTTAAATACAAATATAAATAAGGTTATAAAATGTTGAGCAAGACAGCACACTAGGTCGGCGGGTGAATTGACGGGTAAATTGAAGTGGTCAGAAGTCCAAGTTGAATCCAAAGCCGAAGCGTACCCTCCGCTGCCGGTCGATCAGCGCGCTGGCCACCAGGCGCACCACTCGGATCTCGTTCTGCGGCTCGCGGAACAATACGTCCTTCTGGACAGTGAACCCTCCGCACCGCTGCGAGTCAACGAACATCTTCACGTCGCATCCGTTCTGGTATTTTTTGTGAAGCGCCAGTGCCACCGTCGTCGCGGCCTTTGAGCTCTCGTTCACAATCGTCGCTAATCGCAAATTTGGCGAGAACTGCTTAAAGAGACACAGCTGGAAACCCACACGACTAAGCGTGGATGACAAAGCGAACGATGGCTTCTCGTACCTGGCGCTCACTGAAACCTCCGGCGTTGGAGGATACGACATCGGCCGCAGACCCAACTCTGTCCCCACATACACTTCTGGCGTTACCTTCTGTACCCAGTGTGACACCACGCGGATGGTGCCTGGGTCCACGTCCTTCATCATGCAGGAGAATGACCCGACTGACTTCTCATTAGTCTTTTCGATTATAACCTCATTTTCTGAAGATATCAAATCCCTTATTTTTGATATCAGTCGCAGTTCGCAGCCTCCGCTGAGAGTTTCGTTGTACGTCGCCGTGGCGGATCCCGTCCAGTTGACCACCAGCCCGTCTTGGCCCCCAACTGGCTCCATCTCCTTGTGGATCAGGTGGTTAAAACACTTATATGAATCCTTGGCCTTCCCGTAGTTGTATTGCTGGATCAGCTTCACCCTGTCCATGATCTCCCTCATGACGACCAGTTTGGTCCCCGTGAAGCACGCTGGAAAGACATTCTTTGCTTCTGTATGCACATCTACGAGCCTTGTAAGTTTCGGTTTGTCGGGTTCGATCACAATGAAGTCCTTCTTTTTCGGTAGCAGCTTTTGTAAACTGGAAACAAAGTTGCTGACTTCATCTTTAAAAGTTTGTTCATTGAGTTCCATTTTATTTTGTTGATTTTTGATGTTTTATTTGTCAGATAACAGGTAAGACGTCATTGACCTGTCTGTGGGTATTTTTAAATGGTGCGGCGGCAACGCGGCGCGCGCGGCCAGTCAGAAAATGCAAGGAGTATTTATAGCTTGACGTTGTGGAGGTCGGTTTTTGTATGACGTTGTATTACGTTGTATTACGTTATATCCTACCCACAAGCTTTTCACTGTGAACTTTGTAAGAGAAAACAAAATGTAAAGGCAAATGAAAGTGTAAATCGCACTACGTTGTGGGTTGGGGCACTTCATAACCCGCAACCCAATGTTATTTAAATTTGTCTGCCGTCGCGCTGTCTGTGCGGTCGACACCTGTGCGAGCTCTAGGGACCAACCCTTTTTTCAAATTGCAATTTATGTTTATCGAGGCCCGAGGAAAAACAAAGCATTACAAGGCACAATTCAATCTTTTAGCTGATCCGGTTTGCTTAGGACGGAATCGAAATTTACAGTTCGCTAAGAAATATAATTTGAACGAAGAGTTTTTGGGTTTTCATTCAAATGAGCTCGCTAAGTCGAGATGGGGAATTCCTTTCAGATGAATTTGTTAATCGGGTTTTGTAAAAAGGTTGGTTTAATCAAAGGTTTGAGCTGACTGGACTTCCTGATTTATATAGGGTACGGGAAAGCGGGTTTTCTACATACTCAAACAGGGGTATTAATATTGTGTTTAAAGCTTTGTTTATTTGTATGTCAGTGTCCTTATGTTACTTGATGCCTATAGTCCTTACAAAACTTGAATGTATTCTAGTGGTGATCAATATAAATAATGAGCCAATTAAGACCTTGTTAAAAGTTGCTAAGTTTCACATTAAGTTAGTACTTTTTAGTTATCTCGACACATTATCAGCAAAATAGGGATTCAAACAGCACACTATAAAAGATTATGTAGATCTAATTTACGCTATTAAAGAGATAGAACATTAAGATAAAGACACCAGTACTCGACAAAGGACCAATGTTCGACACTGATTCTTACTCAAAGAAGATAAGAGTTATTCATTTGTTTTGCAACAATCAATTTATAACCCTATGATCTTAGAATTAAAAGCTTCTGTCAATTATTGGTGCATGTCAGCTAAAAGTGTCGAACATTGGTGTTACGTTACCTTAGTATAGTATAAGATTTTAAAGTCTTCTGTCACTTCAAATTATTTTTTTTGCAACAAAGTATTCCATTAATAGACCATCCGCTTTAATATTTCAAAATATTAAAAAATACGGTCTTAAATATTATTTTTTATTAAGGTTTATTTTAATATCTAAGCATTATATTGGTCACAGTTGGCAATAATTTCTAATGGGTCGAAAACAATCGTAACCGATGCAAAGGCCATTATTGGCCCGAAATGGAAAAGCCGTACTCAGCAATAGGGGGAAAGGGGGCAGGGATATTACTTATCGTGTTAGGAGACGAGAGTAATGTCCTTGTTATTATTATTACTATAAATGTGACAATATGTTTACTAGTTTCTTCCTACTTTACGGCTCAATATCTTAACCTCGTAATACCCGATACATAATCCAGTTTAGTTAAAACTATATTTTAACGATCATAAAGTTCAAATTATTTGTTTCAAATTAAAAAATAACATTTAAGAGCAAAGTTAATTGATTTTATTTTATTGACGATAGATTTAAACTTTCTTTATCGATAGTCCGTAGATTGTCGTAGTCCAGATAATGACAAAAGTTATTTTATGGCAAGAAGGCAAACGGACACGGGTATAACACCCATAGATATCTATATTCTGAAGACTACAATCTCAAGACTGCAATCATGTGTTACCAAGCCTGAAGACTAGGATAGGATGGGAAGTTAGTGCCGAGCTGTTGATGAGTAGCCATGCCACGGACCAAAGAGCTCCTTAAAGGAAGGTTCTGTTCTTCACCTCACGCTTGCCTTCACCGGCCGGCTGGAGTGTATGATGACGAGGAACAGACCCTCACCTCTGGCTTGCCTTTATTGGCCGGTCAGAATGGAGTTGCAAGAGCTATATGTTCGAAGGGCATGTGTTGCATAAGTGGCAAATGGCCACCTCTCCACCCTTAGCCCCTTTGGAACTGTTGCCTCTCTGCTGCTATGTAAATGTGACTATTTTAGGAGGCCCAATTCATTGAGTTGGCGTGTCACCGCCTGCCATTTAAACCAAAGTAATTAGGATTGGCAAGGCAGGTGAGATAGATTCATCAGTAGCAGTTCACCAATCCATATCATTTCTTTCATATAGCCTATTATCAATGTCCTCACCCTTCTTAAATAGTCCTAACATTAACCGGTGGTTAGATGTGGGAGCATACTTCTGTAGTGTGAATTCAGGGGCAATCACCGGTTGGTGCCCCATTTTTTTCTAAATTAAAGTTGTCTAAAGGGCCTCTACCGCCATATTTTCGAATCATGTCAAACGTGGCTCGGCTTTGTCATGTACTCGAACAGAATATGAATCGTTTGGCATCTCTTTTCATTGTCGTGATTATATTTTATAAGCAAGTGCTAAGTATTGTTGGTAAGTACCATCGCACAAAATAATAGGGAACACGCATAATTTATTTTCTTACACTCTCTGGAAAGTGCTGTGAACTGTATACGCGAAATAATAGTCGTATAATTTTTTCATAACATATCAAGCTTTAAAAAGTCTAGTTCAGACCCCCTGCAAAACACACTATACAAAATCGACATCAGGAATGACATCACAGCTGTTGTATGTTTAAAATGTAAGGGACCTTCTTAAGAAATTTGCATTTATTTC
Source organism: Acleris holmiana (assembly GCA_949316455.1). NCBI lineage: Eukaryota > Metazoa > Arthropoda > Insecta > Lepidoptera > Tortricidae > Acleris > Acleris holmiana. The sequence continues at coordinate 5,453,942 of OX438777.1, read as the reverse complement.
TTAATATACTATGTTTAAGCCAATATCGTTTAATTAAAATACCAAACAAAAACATTACACAGAATTTGCACAATTTAGAAGACCCAGGTAAACAACTGGCGGTCTTATCGCTGATTAGCGATCTCTTCCAGACAACCTTAGAAGGGATAAGGTGCAAGTTAAAACAATTTACACAGTAGGTGGTGCAGACCAATTTCAAAATAATACGTAAATAAAATGAGAATGCTTAAAACAACAATCAAAACATTAAAAGAAGTTTTGAAATTGTAACAAGTTTTGATTCTGTATAAAATCTTAATAATGGGTCAAAATTAGTGTATTGCGTTTTATATGCTTTTTATTACACTTTCGGGCATTTTCAAAATAAAGTGTACCCTAGTTAAGGAAAATTAAGTAACGTGAACTTTTGTCAGGTTTGTGACGAAATTAGCCATATAAATTTATTGTATGGCAAATATTCGTCACCAAACTGACAAAGTTAACGTTTCTTAATTTTCCTTAACTAGGGTACACTTTATTTTGAAAATGCCCTTTCACCTAAATCGAATCAATGAAACTCAATTATGATTTTCATGCATGTTCTCTATTACTCGCACTTCACAAAACGACAACCAACCTAACCATAGTAACCATCCTCCATCTTTTCATCACCTCTCATTCCCGCCAAAAGTAGATATTGACATTACCTTTCAGGGTTGCCATTCATAATTGTTTTGTCTAAAAATACTAACGAACTAGAGGCGTTTTTACTAACATCTTCCACTCATATCGCGATCATTCACGACAGCCTCTGCGTGTTTTCTTCGGCTCCATGTACGCTCTCCAAAGTTCTTGGACTCCCATTATAGTCCCGCGTTTTTTTAACATTATTTTTAATCCTATTCTGCATGTTTACTTTTGTAACACAAAGAAAAACGATTTCCTCACCCTGATCACGGATACTTAATACCCTTGCCGATTCGATCGACATTCAGTATTGAAGGCAATAAAACTCCAACGAATGGTCTTTACGACTCCTAACCTTCACAAACTCGTATAAAACCTTCGTTTTACTGTAAATATAAACTTCAAACCCCTGCAACAAGGTAAGTAATCCAATAACCCAGCAAAGTAAGAAGCGAGTTCGTCAAATTATGTCCGCTTTACGACGGGGCCCGAGTACTCACAATCTTAACTCTACTGTTTATTACCAATAAACTAAAAACAGTTTGTTTTCAGTCCAATTGTATTCTCATTAATTTTATCGCTTCAAACTGAGGACTTGTTTTATTTCGTGAAACTGAAATGATTAATATTTTTTATGCTATTGGGAAGTTTAACACACAGAGCCTTAAATTTTAGGATGAAACAATACCACCGTAATTTACAGTTGCGAGTCGTGTCTGCTGCATTGGGTTTCATACAAAACTCCCGGGGATAACCATGACACGCCTAAGCGATTCAGTTTAGGATGAGCGTGAAAGACAGAGCTATAGCATATATAGTTCGATCTCTTTCTCTCACCGCAAACTGAATTGCTTAGCCATGTCATGGTAACCCCCCGTTTGGTTCACGCAGAGACGCAAAATTAGTGGCACTTTTGTATGCAGAAAAAAATTACGCCACCGAAATAAACATACAACTCAAAAAGTTACGGTCGTTTGGCTACACCTCTATGCTTTTTAAAAGGCTTTTTGTTCTAAGCGTCAAAGAATACTCATCGGATCAGACTAGTGCTAACGCGCTGTAAGATGCAGATAAAGCACGTCTATTAGCTGAGTACCTACTACCCTTTTTCCTTCAAATGAAGAGGTTACTAGGGCGTTATTGGCTCGGTTGCTCTTTGCTTCATGGCAATCATAACTAGAGCCGCCTGATCATAAGCATTATACAGCGTTAGGTACCAACCTTAAGAGCATCGATGGCCTAGAGGCTTAGTTGGTCACCATAGTACCAATGACTTTTCTAACTTAAGTACATTACCCGATGCTCTTACGGTGAAGGAAAATCATTGTGAGGAAACCTGCACATTCGAAGAGCTGAGTGTGTAAGAGGGTAATTACACAAAAGATTCTAAAGGGGCCCGTCTGAGAGATCAGATAAGATAGGGCCAACCTTGGTCATTTGAAGATTATCTCGCCGCAGCTCTGCCAAGGTCCGATGACCAAAAGATATATATTCGTACGTCAAATTTATCTGCCGCACAATATAAAAAAGAGGAGCGACTATTATCAGGCGTAAAGTAAAAGCACCAATGTTCGACACTTTTAGCTGACATGCACCAGTAATCGACAGAAGCTTTTAATTCAAAGATCATGGGGTTACAAATTGATTGTTGCAAAACAAATGAATAACTCAAAAAAAGTGGCAACATTTAAAGTGTCAACAGCTCATTAATTAGCTCCAAGTGTTAGAAATTAGTTTTAATAGTTAATATCAGTTTAATACATACCAGATATAACCTAAAACCTGCACCGTGCTCTGCACTTCAAGAAAATATTTGCACGTCCGGCAAAAACAGTCTTTGAGCAACTACATCGTCGAAAAGGTATCGATATTCCAAATACGTTACTTTAAAATAACACGCACACACAGACAACACTTAGAAACAAAGGCAAATTGATAATTACACATCCAATCATAACAGAGATCAGCTGACGGCACTACCTTCAAATAATGATCATGAGTTTCTGTCATTCTGACGGCTAGTGTTGCTACTGTGTTAAATATTTAGCGAGTTCGAGTAGACCACTTTGTAATTTGGATGCGTTCAAGATAATTTCCCGAAATTACGACTCCGATTGGATTTTTGAAATTTTGTACAATATAATATTATAAGACGATGCCGCCTATTCGCAAAAATGTATGCGCGGGCTGTAATAGTCCTCTCCTGAGAAAAAATGCATGCTTGACTTGTTCTTCATGTAGTTTAACTTATGATCTGGAATGTGCAAGTATACCACTTGAACGATATAATGTTATGGATCTCCAGCAGAAGGGTAAATGGAATTGCCCCGAATGCATATGCAATGAACCTAAAACAGGCAACGCCGATACACCAGTACGTTCATCTGCGTCCGCTCCATCTGGCAGCTCTGAAACGATTTTGGGTAAGACAAATGTTACAGTACGCCAAAAGAAACCAGCGATGTCTGCAGGTCCGCCTCCGCTTCCCCCTACAGTCAACGTGGAAAATCCGGTCTCAGAACAAAGGCTTCGTGTCATCATCAAACAAGAAATGACAAGTTCAATTAAAGAGCTCGTAACCGATCTACTCAGGAATATAAGAGAAGAAATGGCAGCCTTTCGCGAATCTATGAGCTTTTTCAACAATCAATTTGAGACAATCAAGAGTACCATGGAAGAGAAGAGTGCTGCCATTTCCAGCCTTACCGAAGAGAACCAGCAGTTAAAATCTTCTATGCAGGATCTCTCAGCTCGTCTGAACATAGTTGAACTTCATATGAGGGATTGTAATGTAGAGATTAATGGCATCCCCGAGCACAAGTCCGAAATTTTAATCGATACGTTTCTTCAACTTTCAAATGTTGTTAAGAACCCTTTGACTGCAAATGACGTACAGCACGTAACGAGAGTTGCTAAGCTATCTCAAGATAATGAACGTCCGAGAGCAGTCATAGCTAAGCTGCGCAGCCCACGAGTTCGGGACGGGGTTTTGGCTGCCGTTTCTAAATTCAACAAGCAACACCCCCAGGACAAGCTTTCGTCTCATCATTTGGGCATAGGAGGACCGCGTGCACCGGTATTCGTGGCTGAGCATCTTACTCCTAGCGCCAAGAAACTTCACGCAGCAGCAAGGAAAAAAGCTAAGGAAGTTTCTTACAAATATGTGTGGCTCCGCTGGGGTCGTATTTATGTGCGTAAGGACGATAACAGCCAGGCCATTCTGATAAAATCGCTTGATAGTTTGAATTTGATGCGTTAACTGATTGCTACTTTATGTTTGTTACCGGTTTATTTTAAATTCTATAATGTTCGATGTATACTATCAGAATGTCCAAGGTCTTAGGACAAAAACGAATATCCTGCATAAAAATATTTTAAATTCTAACTATAAAGTTATAGTATTTACTGAAACTTGGTTGAAGTCTAATATTGCTAATAACGAATTTATAGATGACAGATATGTAGTATACCGGAGAGATCGTGACCTTCTAATGGGTCCGAAGAAAGACGGGGGTGGAGTAATGGTAGCGGTTTCGCGTGAAATACCTTCTATGAAATATAATAATTGTGATGTAGATATAGAATCGTTATTGATAACGCTTAATTTAAATATAAGCGGTAATTGTGTCAAAAAAATTGCGATATGCGTGGTTTATCTACCCCCTCCTGTAAAAGCGGATACTCTGTCTCGTTTTCTAACTTTTCTGGAATCGGTTGCATCTCATACTGATGACTTAATTATTTTGGGGGATTTTAATCTGGGGTTCATACAATGGAATATACAGAATAAGCAAATGATTCCGTCAAATTGTAATAATACTCTGGGCCATCTGTTGGTTGACTTTTTAAATGCAAACAATTTACGCCAGAGTAATACAGTCAGCAATGATGATGATAGGTTTTTGGACTTGGTCTTTACTAACCTGCAGAACATTGATGTGTGTAAACCTTCAGACGCACTAAGTAAAATTTATCATAACCATCCTCCTCTTTTGCTGTCTGTAAATCTTTGCCACACTCCTTTTTTAAAACCATGTACACAATTAAATTACAACTTTTATAAGGCTGACTATCCTAAAATTGTATTGGAACTTGGAAAAGTCGAATGGCAAGCTAAATTGGCAACTTTGGATGATGTTGACGATATGGTATCGGAGTTCTACGCGATATTAAATGAGGTTATTGAGAAGTTTGTACCGAAGCGTAGACCTAGGAAACGCAAGTATCCCCAATGGTTTAGTGGCACACTCATAAAATTGTTAACCGAAAAAAATAAAATTCATACCCGACTACAGAAGTACAAAAACCCACGGGATAAATTTGAGTTTAACTTGCTTAGGAATCGATGCCACAAATTATATGACAAGTGCTATAACACTTATATAGAGACAATTGAGTCAAACGTCCCGAAAAATCCGAAGTTGTTCTGGAATTTCGTAAAGAACAAAAGGGGCGGTCACTCTTCTTTGCCTGCTAGCATGCATTTACACGACTCAAAAGCGGAGGCTGGACCAGAAATTGCAAACCTTTTTGCCACTCATTTTGCATCTGTTTATAATCCTTCACTCGGTTGTTACAGCTCGCGGCCCGATCCCGTTGCAACTGGCAATTTAGTATCCAAAATTAAATTTACTGAGTCTGAGATTTTGCGGTCTATCAAAAAATTGAACAGTTCTAAGGGTCCCGGACCTGATTCCATTCCCCCGTTATTTGTAAAGCGCTGCGGCACAGCATTGACACTGCCACTTTCCTTAATTTTCAACATGTCACTGGCCAACGGGGCTTTTCCTTGCGAATGGAAAAAATCGCGTATTGCACCAGTGTTTAAAAAAGGCGACGTGGATAATATCGAGAACTACAGGCCTATCTCTATATTGTCATGTTTTCCCAAGATACTGGAGTCCCTTTTATGTCCTGTGTTATCTGTAATGGTCGATAGCTTGCTTTCGGATCACCAGCATGGGTTCAGAGCTGGCCGTTCAGTACAGTCTAACCTCGTCCCTTTTGTCTCCGACCTCTGTGAGCTAGTTGATAAAGGTCTTGAGGTTGACACAATCTACACGGATTTTAGTAGTGCCTTCGACAAAGTCGACCACTCCTTCCTTTTGCAGAAACTTTTTAGTTATGGAATTGGAGGTAGCCTACTCAAATGGTTCGAAACGTACCTTAGTAACCGTCCGCAAAATGTAGTGGTCAGTGGTTATACATCGGAAACGTACTACGCTGACTCGGGCGTTCCGCAAGGCTCTCACCTGGGCCCAGTGCTTTTTCTGATATTTATAAATGATATCACTGACCACATAAAGCATAGCAAGTACTCCCTATATGCTGACGACTTAAAAATCTATAAAGCCGTAGCATGTCCAGCAGACGCAATTCTTGTCCAGGACGATCTTGCTAGAATAGAAATCTGGTGTACTAATAACCGCATGTCTCTCAACGCAAACAAGTGCTTTTTTATAAAATATTCAAGAAAAAAAAAACCACTTGTTACAAAGTACGAGATTGGTGGCGAACAACTAAAAGAGGTTTATGAAATGCGAGACCTTGGAGTGATCATTGACAACCGCCTAAATTTTATGTCTCACATTGACATAACAGTTAAAAAAGCTGCTCAAATGATCGGATTCATAAAAAGAAACACTAAAGGTTTTAGAAATCAGCTGACAAAACAAATCCTCTTCAACGCTCTTGTGCGCAGCCATCTCGAATCTGCTTCAGTGGTATGGAACCCTTTTTATAATGTTCACTCACAGCGCGTTGAGAACATACAAAGAGCATTCACTAGGCATCTCGCCTTCTGTGCCAGTGGATTTTCACACAGAAGTCCGTACAACCAGCGTCTTGCTAAATTCAAAATGTCAAACCTACGGGATCGGCGTCGTTTGTTGGATTTATGTTTTCTACACAAGTTAGTCCATGGCCAGGTGACGTGCAGTCATCTGCTTGAAAGAATTTCCCTGTTTACACCGCGCAACTTTCCGAGGCAACCGATAACAAAGCTCTTGTCGACACCTTTAACTCGGTCCAATCTTGGCTTACAGTCTCCCATGGTGCGTATATGCAATAGTTACAATGCTATTGTTGGCAAGGATGACAGCATTGATCTCTTTCACGATAGTCTGACCAGTTTTAAAACCAAAATACTGTCGGTGTTGTCTAATAATTAGGAAATACATATACATACTCTCGTTTTAATTTTTATTTTATTTTTAAATATATATTTCAATTTCAATTTACGAATTAACTTTTTATTTTTATTTTATTAATTAATTCATTGTTTTGGTTAGGTGCTACTTGGATTGTTAATTAATGTGATAGTTAATATGAATTCATCAATCAAGTTATGTACTCCGTAATTGTCTACTATATTAGAAGATATTACATTATCAATAAATAGTCTGTAAGTGTTTAATATATGTGATGTGGATGTACTTTTTAATAAATAAATAAATAAATAAATAACTCTTATCTTCTTTGCATAAGAGTCAGAACATTGATCCTAAGTCGAGTACTGGTGTCGTTACCTTAGTTACTTATGAAACTGTCTTCTTGGGTGGCAAATACAGGTAAAGGTGTGTAATGTATACCGAACATTATAAAAATACTAGCTTCTGCCTGCGACTCCATCCGCGTAGAGTTAGTAATTCGCCATCACACGGGTACAGTATTTTCTTAAGTATGTAGGATAAAATCCATCCAGCCCTCACAGCATAAAAGAGTTACAAACATGCTAATCACACAAACTAAGTAAATAACTAGAAAGCTCTTCACCTACTTCATTCCTACAGTGAAAGGATAAGATATTAGAAATTTTGACACCTGTCATCGTAGTACAATTTAAAACCTATTCTTGAGCTTGAGGTTATAATTTGTATTTAAATGATGATATCAGAATCGACTTTCTATCTTCTTTTCACTCTAACACAATGCATTGGCGCAGTCAGCAGGATCATGATTCCATCGCTTTATTTTGCGTATATTTCACTAATTTAAATGAAAAATGCCTTTTGATTTCACAATTAAACAGCTGATTCAACGTAAAGCTTACTGGGGAATCGTTTTAATTATAAGGATTTATAGGCGCTTAATCTTGTTTACTGCAAACTCGGTCGAACCGGTGTTTTGACGGCCGTAATTAAATTAGGTATGATTACGGCTGTGAGCCTTTATTTTAATTAAAGTGTCGTGACGTGACTTTATTTATAAGTACAGCTAGACTTAATAGCGTTGCGAACAGATAAGTTTAATAACTAGGAAATGGGTGACAATCACTTTATCATCGAATGTATCATGTCATCGAATTTCATTCCATCGAACGCAATTTTCTGCTTAAACCATAATGTTTTCAGGTTATTAAAATATCTAACCTTACCTAACCTACGTAACGCATGGTTAAGATATTCTGAAAAAATTAAAGGATTCATTGTACGAAATGAAAATTTTGCGAAGTGTACGTTCCATAAAATGAGTGTCGGTGAAACAAGGGGACACTGTTTTATCGACATCGATAAACACTACTATAATAGGCGCAGGTGACTTGAGTACTCGGTAGCATTCTACGTGCCCAAAACAGCCCTTAGCTTCTCTACTTGAGTGAAAACATACCCTTACACTCAAATAGTAATTAAGTCTCCGTCGTTAGCGAGCGAAAGCTTTTTCGATACAAAAATTAATAGTTCATGTTAGCTTTATTTAGCTAAGTTTGTTTTGTTCATACTAAGCCAATTTTTTTCTGGGTAGGAATTACCGCAAAAATTATAACAATTTACAATCGCGATTAAGTTTTTATTCTTTTATGTTTTACATCATGTAAGTTAACCGATCTTTGGATTGAAGTAACAAGGTAGGTGCTGGAACCAGTAATGGGCAAGGACCAATACAATCATTCAACACTTTAATTTTTATTTTACAGAAGATAAGGGTTATTTGTTTAGCAACAATAAATGTATGATCTTTGAATTAAGAGTCAAGTGTATTGGTGTCTTTCAGCTAAGCCATCGATATTTACCTAATATTTATTTCTGTCTAATACTAGTACCTACACTAGTAAACTTCTTGGCCCGATTATGCAAAATGTGGTTACAGAAATTATAAACAAGTCTTTTTAGAGTTGTTGGTATGTCTGTAGCTCTGCCTACCCCTCTCTGGGATTGAAGGCGTAATGTTATGTATGTATGAATGTATTTCTGTCTAACCGTGCTAAGACCAGTTTAAACTTAAACATTACTTTCGTCATTCATTAGACATTTAAGGCAAGGATTAGCTAAATAAATAATTGCAATAAAATGTACCCTATGTCCTTCTCTAAGGTAAACTATTTCCACACCATATTTCAGAATAAAAACCGTATTAGCTTATCAACAAACAAACATCCAAACAAACAAAATGCTGTATTTTCTCTCTAAGTAAATTGTATTATTTTTCAAAAATAAATATCTTTAACCGTAAAGTTACTTGCTATTGATTAAGGCCCTGTTTCACATTCGACGAGTAAATGTATCTGCCATTTAAAGTTGTCTCTCTCACTGTCTAAGAAAGAGAACGGGCAAAATTTATCTGTCACATATGCTTTACTTATCAATTGGCATATATGCGGTAAGTGTTGTAATGTTTCGGATTAATTAATATATCTGCCAGTTAATCTGCAGTAAATCGGTACTTAATACTTTTTCAATTTAATTATCATTCGAAAAGTATCTAACAAAGCAATTCATAAAATATGCGTAGTACTTACCTAAGGACTGTATTTAATTTTACAAAACTCCCTTTACTAAGTCGTAACCAAGTGCCTGAATAAAAACAACATCGCATCGCAAACTCATCCTTCAGGTTACAGTCCGGGTATAAAGACTAGTTAGGTAACTATTTACCTACGTAGGTAAATACTTACCCATTAATGGAGTTGTGTACAGCCAAGCCGAGCTTTCAATGAGAAAGGCTCAGGGTTGCTACCTACAAAAAAGTTTCCTTTGGTCTGTTCAAGTTTTAAACGTTTATTTTTAGAAAACTTTGCGTTGGTTAGGTAACAAAAATGTCGTAGCGGAAGACTTTATAAGCGATTTTTTTAGTTAACTCTTATAAATATTAATTAGAGAAAGTTTGTTAATTTTATTAGTTAAATCAACTTTTTTGTTGTACCTCGTTATAGTTGATTACCTACCTACATAGTTTTAAGACTATTTTTACAAATCATCTATGAACTTTATATTTTTGTCCGAAGTAAATGCTTATAAAAATAAACAGTTCTGAGTTAGCGCAAACAAGCGTAACAGACAAAAGCGGCAGTTTTTTGCATCCCAGTTAGTTTGACTACAGAAAAAACAATAACTTATCTTTGAACACGGAAATGTTTGCGAGCACATTAAATTTGCAATAGTCGCCCAAGCATCTCACAAAATTACACACACATAACCCCGTTTGCAAAGGAGGACTCATTTATAAATCAAGTTGGGTTGCAAGTAGGTTTAATATAATTCTAATTTTATTTTATATGACATCTATTTTTTATGTATAATTTTAATCCATTTTTAGTTATAACATTACAATTTCCTCTTTACAATTTTATATTATTATGTTTAATTTAACTTTCACATGCCTGACTCGGCTGAATATATCTTGGGAAGCTATGTATACCACTTTTAAGATCTGTATTACTTACCATATGTTCTTGTAATAAACGATTCATTCATTCATTCATTCATTCATTCATAGGTACCTAAAGAAAAACAGATATTTGTGTGATGGGCGCGAATATATTTTGTTCCTGAGTCTTTTATATGTATTTAAGTATATATTTCTCTGCATAAGTAAGTTTGTTTGGTTACCTAGTACCTACAGCTTAGTTTGGGACTAGGTCAATTTGTGTGACATTGTCCCGTTATATTTATTTATTTAAAAAAAGAACCGTGGACATGAAATTGCAAAGCAAGTGGAAAGTGGCAACCCTACAAAAGTCCTCGAATTGGAATTGATTTGGCGCTCCATTGCTGACTGGATGTGTGATGATATTACGCGAATAAGAAATAAGTGAAAACATAAACGTAATACTTGGGCATGAAAAGGATAAAAATATCTGGCAAAAATGTGAATATTTTTTCAAACGTAATAAGGGAAGCGTAAATAGGCAATACCGAAGTTGGTACGTCATAAAGTTTTGTGTAAACAACAAATATAGGTTTAAGAAGCTTTGAAACCGCTTTGTATGCACGCTTTCTTTATTATACCCTAGGGGTAAGCGTTTAGGTTTCCGTAGTCAACAAGGAACCAAGTTTCGGCCGTTCCCGAGATAAAGGGTCTTGACAGGCAGACGGACGGACGGACAACAAAGTGATCCTAAAAGAGTTCCGTTTTTCCTTGTAAAGCACGGAACCGTATAGTATATTTTTCTAACATTATATATAACATCGAGTGAGGTATCATTGGATAGCTCTTAAAAAATATTATATATGTTGTTATGAATTTTTAGATTTGGTGGACCGTTTAGTAAATATTGAACTCGATACGTGTCATTTTCGCTAGCATTGCGCGTTTAAGCTGCCTTTGATGTATACCAATATTATGTAAACAAGGGCTAAAGCCTCCATTTCTGTAATAATTTCAATAAGATTTTTCCAACTCAAGAGCACTTACATTCACAACATCACACTTTTATTCCCAGAGTGGGGTAGGCAGAGCTACAGAAATACCAACAACTCTAAAAGACTTGTTAATAATTCTATAACGACATTTTGCACAATCAGGCCAAGGTGTTTACTAGTGTATTAGTGACAGGTTGCAAGCCCATCGCCCAAAAGTACCTACTAAAAGTGTGTATTCCCTTAGTAGCCTCTTACGACATCCACGGCAAGACATGGAGTAGCATTATTCTAACAGGGCTGGAATTCTACAAGGTAATAACGATATCGTTTTTGACCTGTTTCCGTATTGTCAACGTTTTGATAACTCTTATGTCATTTACAATAATGGCGACTGTGACATAAACGATTCTTAAACGTGTCAAACACGATATCGTTTTAACGCACCTGAATAGAGGCCCAGGGCAACCACGCAGGTTTAACTCAAAAGCAATATTATATAATTAACTGCACAATTCACCCATAGCTATTACTCGTATCTCTAAACAAATACTCGCAGACAAAAACCATTCGACCTATTATATACCTACCATTAAAGCAACCTGTTACGACTCAACGGTTTTTTCCCAACGAATGAAAAATACCATCGCTATATTTTATAGCCGATATTGAAATGGGTTTCGGTAAATAAAAAGCAATCGATAGCTTTATGTATTGAATAGGTGTCTTTTCAGCTCAGTATTCAGATATATCAGCTGGTTTTCACTTTAATTTATTTTCAAGCGAAGTACTTGTGTTCTGTCGAGGAATTAGAATGTATAGCAGTTTGACATAATCCGTAAACTATCCGTGTTATACATTTGCCGACGTCACACGCGGAAATTGTACAACCAGTAACTTACCATGACTTTACAGTGATTGTTATCCTAGCGAGTTGACTGCTCCTGTCCTTATTACAATACTACATGAGGGAAGTAGCATTCGGGTCGCTCGCGAGTATGGTGACTGTTAACACATGGTGCGGGTCCAGGCAAATTTACGTATTATGTCAAACTGCTTACATTCAAATTTCTTGATGGTATATCGACATAGTATCGGCTGGGTTGGGTTGCACGTGAATGAATACGAATTAGGCGATAGAAAGGGAAGCACAGTGCTGCATGGACACAACGCTGTTTAATCTATAATATCCTTTATCCGGCGTCAAGAACCTTACTCCGTGGAGGTCCTAGCGCTCTAAGCCTCTTTAAAGAAATGTCAAAGAGGCTCACTGACGTCACTGGAGACCGAAGAACTCGCAGTTTTCTTGCTCAACGAATTAGTTTAGCCTTTCAAAGAGGAAATGCTGCCAGCATCTTTGGTACCAGGGCCATTCTTCGATTTCGTGTTTTTTTTTTTTTTTTCAATCTTAGTTTCAGTTTTTAAGCTTAGTTTTAGTTATTGTATTATTTGTTCAATAAACCTATACTAATATTTTATAAACAGGAAAGATTTGTAAGTATGTGTGTATGTATGTAGCGAATAACCTTGAAACTAATGGGCTGATTTCAAAAAATCTTTTTCCATTTTAATGCTACATTATTCCAGATTAACATAGGCTATGTTTTATTTATCTACGAGGATGGAGTCGCGGGCAATTATATATATCTTAGCTGCAGAAATATTGGATGAAGGTAGGTTTATAATATGACTCGTCTAAAAATGGTGTGGGTCGAAGGTTGAAGGTTTTATAAAAGTTATGATAATATGTCATACTGAAATATTTATTTACATTATTTACTGCGTTTAACATTGTAACTTTGCGATCCTAGGATTGTTGTTATCTTCGCAATGTGAACTTTGATTCTGTACTAACTGTAATAAAATATTGTAAAACCACTGACGCGAATTCCGGCCGTCTTTAATAAGGAACACGGTAACCATTCCGTTTTCCGGTCAAAGCGCTTAACTCTGGTTCCGCATCATAAAACAAAGGTTACCCGAAGTAGGGTGCCATTAGCTCCTTAAGGAGCCACTGTTATACAAATTGAGGGGTCTCGGGCAATCCACGGGAAGTCTGCACTATGGTGATATAAAAAGCGGGCAAGAGCATGTCGGACCATGCACAGGGTAAGGTTCCGAAGCCGTTAAGTAAACGCATACAAAAAAAAAAAAACAACAGATGTAAACTAATTTTCTATTTAAAGTTATTTGGTGTTTATGATTTTTAGTAGGTATTAACACTTTAGCCGCCTGTATCTCAGGAACCAATCAAATCCACTTAGTGGTGATCATTTTCAATTTCGTCATTATATTATGCTTTCTTTTAGCTTAGTTGTTGGGAGCGGACACAACTCTAGCGAAAAATGCAATTTTGGAGTAAAGATTGGTAACAACATTTACATAATTATTTTTAAGAGCTATCTAATCGAGCGATGTAATAAGTCAATAAAAATATATTCCTTTGCTTTACTACTATGTATAGGATGACCCAAAATATTTTTTTTTAGATTTTAGTTATTAACTTTGTAAGCGTTATTTAAATATATAACTAAGCTAAATTTTAACTTTGTCTGCAAATTAAAATGCGGACAGATGGACATGGCAAAACTATAGTTTCCTTGTTGACTATGGAACCCTAAAAGGGAGGATTATGAAAAATCTCCTGGGGTCATATCGCAGTGTTACAGGCGCTCTCAGCTAGTCGTTTCCTTTTACTTAATTGTCCTTTAAGTAGGAAAATTTACTGCGTTTCGCCAGGTTTAATCATTGATCGATTTCAGAGCTTTGCCATTGTATTACAAGTTGACAAGGAAGTATTTCATAATACCACCTTTAATCTACGCCGGGGATAAATGGATATGGATGGAATAAATAAAACCCCCGTAGCTAAACAGCGCAAAAATACAATACAATACAATACAAATACTCTTTCATGAACACCAAAAAGAATAAAAATGAACAGTACATTTCAATTATAGGTATACAACAGGCGGTCTAACCGCTAAATAGCATTCTCTTCCAGACAACCTTATGAAAATTGGTTGGGCCGTTTAAGAGATATCAGCTCTGAAAGTAGGTGTCACCGTTATATCGGGGACTTTTAACACCCTAAAAGCTCAATATCTCAAGAATGGCTAATCATTTTTTTATAAAACATGTCTAAGAAGTACTAAATGAAAAAAAAACGCATCTAAATCGGTTCATCCGTTTAAGAGCTACGGTGCCACAGACACACGCACACACACACACACACGCACATGCATACGAACACGAACACGAACACGAACACGAACACGCACTCGCACTCGCGCACGCACACGCACACGCACACGCACACGTGCACGCACACGTGCACGCACACGCACACGCACACGCACACGCACACGCGCACACAGACACACACACACACATCAAACTTATAACACCCCTCTTTTTGCGTCGAGGGTTAAATTATGGTGTTTTAAGTAACAACATTCACACACTAGCAAGATTACATGAAAACTACATAACGATATTTTAGTCTACAAGGTGCGCATTTTTAAATTAAAGATATCTCATAAATACTAACCTAAACAAATAATCCTCTGTAAGCTTCTACATAATGTGCATTGCAAAAATGTATAGAAAGCAAAGACAAAAAAAACATTGCAATTTAACTCGTAATATTGCTTACCTTTTTTTAATCAAGTAGGTATTATGTATTACTGATAACATTTTTAAATTAAGTAGTAATGTTCGACATTTTGTTACATTTAATTACAGTATGTAGCTTAGCTTACACAGACGTGTAATGTGTGATGTGCCTGCAGGCTTAGGTTGTTCAGCTATAAATAATAAGAGCTCCCTGTATTATGCCCATGTAAGGCAATAAATGAAGAATTAATCCATTTATTTGCCTCCAGCAACCAGTTATACAAAGAAATAAAGAAAGAAAACATTTATTCCCACATACAAAAGTAGTACCTGCACGATAAAAAAGGAACTCTTGCTAACTACATACATAAATACATATCATCACGCCTTCATTCCCAGGGAGGGGTAGGCAGAGCTACAGAAATACCAAAAACTCCAAAAATACTTGTTGATCTCTTACTAACTAGACTTAGGCCCGATTCGACCAAACTTTTATACCGGGGTAAACGCTTACTCTAAGATTAGTAATGTCAAAAAATGACAGTTTTCTATGGCATTTTGACATTACTAATCTCAGAGTAAGCTTTACCCCCGTGTAAAAAGTTTGGTCGAATCGGGGCTTAATAATCAAGGATCGTACAAACGCGCCCGTCATTTTCAAAACATAACCCTGTTCCGTACAGCAGAGACTTCGTTTCGATGTTACTATATTTTATTTTTTATTATTTATTTATTAACACGTTTGTACAAAATAAATTGCAAGTGTAGTTTCCCATTTATCAATACATTATACCTACTCTTATACCCAACATCATCACATCAGATAAATACATACTCATAGTATACCAATGTCAACCATAAGATATGCCCAAATGACGTCCGTAGACTGTGAATGAACTTTTTTAACTCATAAATGGATCCTAAATTCATGTCGTTGTAGACAAGTGACAATTTAGAAAAAAAATGACATTCTTTTTTATTGGCGACAATGATTTTTTCTCGAACATACACCGTCGTTCTCTCTCGACGATGTCGTTGAATACATAAAAATTATAGTATAATAAATCTATAAAATACCCAATAATATTTTTTATTAAAAAATTACTCGTACCTAAGGAAGTCTCTGTTATAAGTACGGAACATTTTTCGAAAATGACGGGCGTATATTCGATCCCTGTTAATAAATAATATTATGAAGCAGCCTTTATTAACAGCCTATAGGTATATTAACATTCCGTTTTCCTCTTTACAGATACGATGTGGTCTGGCAAGAAGCCAGAGTCGGGAGGCCCTGGGACTCCCACCGCCGAGGAGGAGATCAAAGTAGTCCTCGTTGGAGACACACAGTGCGGGAAGACCTCTCTGGTGCAGCGGTTCGTCTCCGACACCTTCATTGAGGTAAGTCTTGGATATTCAGAAATTGAATTGGAAAAGCAAGTGTTTCTGTTTTATGTCGTCAATATAATGTCAGTTGCCTACCATTTATAGATTTTTTATGCCACCAATTTTACCTAGTTACACTCACGATATTAAAAAGAAGATGAATAAATCGTTTATTTGGTGCAAAACACCAAACAATAATAATAAAATGAAATACAGATGGAAATTAATCTAAAGTAAAAACCTTGAAAATATTTTGTAATGCACGAATTGGATGCTACTCAGCCTAGTGTCAGACACGTAGGTGCCCCGCTGCACATTTGTGACTTTCACGGTGGATTTTAATTTCTTTTCCTTCAGGAGAAGGTTCTTCTCCTGACAATAACAAACACGATAAAAATGCATAACATGAAAAAACTTAACTAATAGAAACTTTTGTTTGACGTGATTACGTGTTATAAATTGATGAAGGCCAGCTGCACGCACGAAAATGCATGACTCAATGTTTTCTTATGACATTATGACGTAAAAAATTCGTCCGTAAACCGACTTTACAGACAACAGTTTTTTTTAGTCTTTAACATACTTCGTGTGCTGTAACATCATATTGAAATTCAAACAGACACTACGTACAGAGCATTCTTGGTTCATGTTGTTCCAACATGTTTACTGGGAGTTTATCAGGCTTGTTTGTTTCCCGCCCGCGCTACATCCTGTATCTAAGACAAACATTGTGAGCGTATGTCAATAGATCTTTTAAGCCGTATTATAAACGAGGTACAGGGTGGTTAAATGTATAAAGCGACAAAAATCATCAAGCTTCTTACGGTTTTGCTGAATGCTTCGACACCAAAATGAAGTGTTGTACCTACTTATGTATATTTCTGGATGCATAGTTTTAATTATCTACGAGTATAAATATTATGGATATATCCACATGGATTATTTATAGACATTTTACATATATAAACAAACATAAATAGAAAGGGAAATCAAACCTTTTGAGTGAGGGCATGCTGGTATGTTCGCATAATTATAGTTTTATTGCGCCATCTCGAACGTGACTTGATCTCTTTTGGCAATTTAAAATACTTTAATTGTAACTTCAATCAAAAGTAACATTTATTAAATCAAAATGTTCAATCTCAGCTAAAATCGCTAAGGATCGCTTTTAAATAAAGTAAACAACTTGCCCACTTCCTTAGAAACGCGTCAATGAACGTTGTACATTACATATCTACCCCTTCATTACTAATACACCCGTCATTCCCATTACTTGACGTGCGGCTGAAAGTGGGTCAGCCAGGCCACTCGTCATTGTTACTGCAGACCAGTGTGACCAAAACCGCGTCATGTATTTCCTCGTTCGCGGTAAATCAACTTATTGTGTAGTTAATAAAAAAAATAAAAAATTGCGGTATGTTTAATCCAAGTACGTTATAATGGCAAACCAAATAGAAAAAGGCTACAAGGCCTTTTCAAGTATCTCCACGGTGGTCGGTTTTGTTAGGATCAGGGGATACTGATAGTTATGCTAGTAGCACAAAGCATCTTTGTTCAGAACTAAATATATAAAGAAAGTTACTGCCTGACTGACATATCAACGCACAGCCCAAACCGCTGAGTGTAGAGATTCCAAATTTGGCACGTAGGTTCCTTATGAGGTCTATGGGGTGCACTAAGAAAGGATTTTTGGAAATTCATCCCCTCAGGGATTAAAATAGGAGGAGTAGCGGGAAACTAATTCTACGCATACGAAGTCGCGGGCATCCTCTAGTAATGTTATAAAAAATAAGTTATAAAAACGAAAATAGAATGATGACAATTCTGCCCTGCTAACACAAATTGTAGTATCTCAAACAAAACTCTTGTAGCAAATGCAACCTTATTACCAACAGGATAGTATTGAATCTGCTATGGCTATTGAATTTGAGATACTGCTTATTTGCTTAGGAGGGCAGAATACGAAAAATAATATTTATTTTATTACCTAGCGCCTATGGAGTTTTACTTGCTTACAGCGTTTTTTTTTTAAACGCAGAAATATTAAGCCCTGAAACCTCAGAGGTCAGCATCTCCATTAATTTGTCAAATCTTGAGTCAAATTTATGATAGACAATAAATTACACTTTCGGTGTCTTAAAATACTTATTTTTGAGGCTTGGAGATACCTAGAGGGCATTGCTTAGTACGTGGTCTCCATGCAAAGGTGAAATAATCTCGCTGTCATCGTTAAACAAGACCATTTTAACGATAAACCATATGCAATTATAATATTTCAACGGGTTATTTATTACAAGCATGGTAAAAGAGAGTTTGAAATTTTCCTTTCGAAATTCAACATGTATTGATACAAATCTAACTTAGATCGATAAGAGAATTACTGCTTACAATAATACCGACCCGGTTTAACTGTAACTGGCTTTATATAACGTGTCCTAGATTAAGCTTTGTCTTTGATTCTTCTTTGTCCTATCCTAATGGCTGAGGGACGTGACTATTGTAAGTGCTGATCACTGCACTGGAAGCTGCTCGATCTTGGGCTCAGGGAATGTAGCCTAAAGTATTACTCTGATTACAGCTGTTAATGGTTGCTTCAGTCCATCTCATAGGCATAGCAGTAAAAACTTCTTGTCATTTGGGCAAATAATGTTTATCGTTACAGTTATTTCCAAATCAATCGTTATTGCACAATATCTGATCTGATTTAAATGTACTGTTCCATGTTCTGTTTAATTTTTTTTAATTTTTGGTGTTCAATAAAGATTATTTGTATTGTATTGTAATCTGTGAGTGTTTTAATTAATTTGTAAATCAATGGCGAACATGGTGATACAGGGTGTGCCACGTAAACTATGTAATTTGGATGACACGCAGCTTCGCCGATGTAACAACCTGTATATGGGCTTTACCCTCTTAGCATTACAGGCATTAAGGGTTAAGGGTTAGCTGGAAGAGATCCCTTAAAGGGATAAGTTCGCCTTTGTACATCTTTTTATTTTTATTTTTTTGTATTTTTTTGGTTTTTCTTTTGTACAATAAAGTGTTTACACATACATACATTACAATGACGAAGTTTACACGATACTTCAAGCGTCACGGTACTCAAAACTATGGCTGTATTCAACTCGGTAAAACCATATTGCTTTTAACATTGTACCGTTTTACTAACGTTACGATAACTCTTATTTTCTTGATAGTAATGGCGGCCAAGAATCTTTATTTCATGTATAGTCTGGCAAAAAAGAGTAGAAAATAATAGGGGCGCCACTGTCTATGTCAAATTCGATTTTATATGGCAACTCTTGCGTACTTTTGTATAGAACAATTAAGTGTTGCCGGTAAAAATAATTGTAGTTCCGTTTCTACACTTTTTTGCCAAGCTGTAACTATGTTTTTACTCTCGAGTATGTTCCGCAGTCTGTATTAATATTACTTATTACCTTAAGGGCCGTTTCACAATCGATAAGTAAATTCATCCGTCAAATAAAGATAGCAATCTCTTTGTCTATTTTCAAGTGTAAGAAAGGGAAAGAGCTAAAATTTATGATAGATATATTCTTTACTTGACCATTGCGAAACAGGCGGTAAGTGTAACATTTAATGTCTCTTACTTTTTCCGACCAAAACATTAAGATAAGAGTAATCCCTATAGAAATCCCGAAACGACACATCAAATAGACAGCAATTGATAAAAAACATCCTAATGGCGAAAACATATTAGTCACTTTCCTTTCAACATATTTTCCCGACACATTTTCCACATGTATTCTCCTTATATTAAGCACCATCAACCTTTCAGTATTTGCGGTAATAATCCTTAGTTCAGCATCCATGTCACGTTCGTGCGAAATGTAGTGAAGTCAAGTGGTTGCCATGAATCGTTGGATCGCTAAATAATGTTTAACGATAGTATCTCGACACGGTACGCTTGCAAGGTTTAAGGGAGGAATATTGCGTGGTTAATTTTCTTTATGGTGCCACAATTCTCCTTTTGGAGTATATTCTTTTGGGGAAATGCAGAGCGATACCAGCTGGCTTTGCTCAAGCCACTTTTGAGTTAAGAGGGCAATTCTCTCAGCATTAGCTTTATTATAACTATTTAAAGTGCCAGTCTTATTTAAGTGAGTTTTGCGAATAACATGATGTTATTATTTTTCTTTTGAGCATAAATTCGCGTCTACTGCACATGTGCTTATTTCATGTTTTTTTTTATGATAAGGAGAAGGCACACGAGCACTCAGGCCACCTGATGTTAAGTGGAATCTAAGACTAATAGACATTTGAATTCTCAAGACCTATAATCCTACGACCTGAAAGGCGTTGCCAACCCTGAAGACTAAGATGGATTGCCTTGATGGGTCATGAGCGAAAGCAGGTTAGGTTGGCCTAACCATCCTTTTAATTATCTCCCGATCATATCCGGACACTTTTACTATATATGGCACTTTTTCTTTCTTTTATCACGTGTTCTGAATATTGTTTCCTTCCTATATTTTTTTTACTTTCTTGATGTTGTTTTTTCTTAATTATGATTTACCCACAGTTCGGCTTTCTGTAAATAACACAAAGTTGAAGTAATCGATTTTCATACAACTACAATTTATCTGTCAGATAGCTATCAGGAGATTATGAAACAGACACTTTAATGATTAACTTTTGTAACATAAGGACGTCATAACTGTGTTGGACATCCAAAACTTTCTCAATTTAGTTCAAATAAGAACAAAACAAACTCAATTGCAGTTTAGCCAACATAGCGATTGAAGTAAGTCTGAAGTAGTACGGGAAGGACAAAGCGAATTGTTTGCAAGTCCCTAATTCGTTTTAGCCTGTAGGAGCTCTGTTCGCTCTTTTCCTACAGTTTTGAGTGTAGTTAGTACCAATAGTTCTCGATTCGCTCGTTTGAGTTCAAAATGTTCTAATTTAATGTACCTAATTTAATTTAATTTGATCGTATGTTAAAATACCACACCATCGGCTCAAATTTAGGTTACCCTCCCACCACATACCACATTCTACCCTCATTTCCAAAAACTGAAAAATCTGTGTTTTTCGTTATTCCCCGAATGTTTAATTAAGATTAAAGATAATTTGTGTCGAACTTAAGTTCTATAAAAACTCTTCAACAAATAATTAAATGCTATAATTAGTTACATGGTTTGATTTATCAATTAGGTGTAGACTGAAGGGTTAGAATTTTGAAAAAATAGTTTCTCAGCATATGCGCATCGGATTTGTTGCAGGTGTCTTCTATTTGGAAGAGTTATTTGGGCTAACATACTCCAAAATTTTTATAAATTTTAATAGAGTAATGAAAACAATCAACCAATCCTACTGTTTTTAGCTACATAAAGAGAAAATACATAACGTTCATTATAGAAGAGATAACTTCAATATGAAATACCTTGAAACAACGGTTGACTACACAATTCCGTTATCAATTTGTCTCCATGGAGTCGTAGGGGTCGTGGCGATTACAATAGGTGACAGAGGACGGTTGCCAGGGACCCGACGAAGGGACCAGACCTTAGGACAATGACCCTAGGTTGGTAGTCTAAATATTCAACCAAAGATCGATGGGAAAACGTTGCCGCGGATATTGTGTAAATAAATTGTTGTATCTACAACAGCTAGACCAGCATCAAAACGTATGAGAGGGTTTTACATTGTTTTACAGAATCTCATTTCATAGAATGTATCACTTCGCAGAATTTTCATTTGATAGAAAGCTAATTTCTGCTGTAACCTTACTGTTTTCAGATTATTTTTTGTTGGTCACAGATCTAACCTTATCTACGTAACTCATGCTTCAGATTATCTGAAAACATTAAGGTTTCAGCAGAAATTAGCGTTCTATGAAATGAAAACTCTGCGAAGTGATACATTCTATGAAATGAGTTTCTGTAAAACAAGGGAACACCGTATGAGAGCGAGTGAGAGAGAAGCTAATCGTACTGGTAGACTTTTTTACTGATTTCTGGGATTTCATCCATAATGGATACCAAGTGACCCGGGAGGGCCGCGCGGCGGACTCGCACCGACTAAAACTCCTGAGGTGTTCTCTGTTCCTTCTGCCATCTTGGATGAGGTCGAGGGAGTGTTTTTCTATTCACTAACTTTTCTATCGGCGTTTTACCTTACGGGCCCATCTTTAATAGGGTGTTTTCTCCTCTCCATTAAAGGCGTCTCGGAACACTTGGAGACATTCCAGCTTGGGACTTACGAGTGCGAGCGATATCATATAACCCAACTTAACCTCTGGTATCAAACTAAGCCGACTGCAAATTGTTCCATTTTTGAGTGACAGACTTTATAAAACACTTTATAAAATCGACTTGCAATAGAGCCGTTGTTCAAGATTATAGATGACTGCATAGGTAGATACACCTTGTTACCAACTATGAGGCGTATTTCAAATTGTTCAAATTCAAAAGCTATTGAAATTTACAGGAACAACAATATTCCAACAGATATTCCCAGTTTAGTCGAGATTCATGATGTAACGAGGGAACGATTGACGTGGCATATGTAGCGGAGATGATTTATGTTCTAGAAAGATCACGCTGATAGATTTTCCATTAGGTTTTGTCGTGGCATACGTCAAAGTGGTCTTATGAAAAAGTAGGATCTGCACGGAAGTGACTTAATCTGCTTATGCAAAATTAAAAATGCTTCTGAAACGATGATATAGGTATGGTAGCAACTTAATTATGGCGATGAAAGTAGGGCAAAGATGCTTCCATTTTTTGTTCCTTTTTTTACCCGACTGCGTCAGAGAGAGGGATAAGTTTTTCGAGTGTATGTATGTATGTGTAACTCATCACTTCATCGAATGGGTCATTTCATCGAATTTCATTTCATCGAACGCTATTTTCTGCTGAAATCATAATGTTTTCAGGGTATCTTAAACATTCATTACGTTGGTTAGGTTAGGTAAGATGTTTAAGATACCCAAAGCGTATGATTTCAGCGGAAAATAACGTTCAATGAAATTAAATTCGATGAAATGATACATTTGATGAAAAATGTTTCGACGAAATGATAGACACCCGTGTTTATTTCTTTGGCAAGCTGCAGCCTAAACGTCTTGATCGATTTTAATGAGTTTTCGTTAGATTCGTCTTGGTTGTGGGATTGAGATGGGCTGTGGTATTTTAATCAAAGTAACGTGTGGCGACGTCAATATTAAAAAATGCAGTCTGGGGCCCATTTTATAAAAGCTTGTAACTTGTAATAGAAGCCGAAGTCTCTTTCAGTATGTATTAAAAGAGAGTTCCACTTGTATTACAAGATACAAGCTTTTATGAAATGGGGCCCTGGTTTTATAAACCTTTACTGTATGACCTATTCAACGACACCATAAGCGGGTGGTGCTACTCGTACAAAGATTCAAAGATTCAAAGAATTTATTTGCTCAGAATACAGTTGTGCAGATGTTACATGAATTTTTAAATATGTCCAGTGTATTCAGCCTGCATGCAGGCGTGCAAAACATTTATCAGAGCGATAAAATTAGAATAATATTACATTAAAGACTAAAGACAATCATTAAAAAAATATATATATAAAAAATGGAATAACAAACACAATATTTAATATCTGGGAAAAATTAAATTAAAATTAAAATATGTCAGTCACGATTTAAATATTTTTGAATGGAATAAAAACAACGGTCTAAAAGCCAGGTAGTCAATTTATACTTAAGACTGTTTCCCTCGAGTAACTTTATGTCCTCAGGTAGGTTATTATATATGTCTATGTTACAAACATTTTTACCATAGATCATTTTCTGAGACCGTGGTTTATAAAGTAAATTCATAATTTTAAGTCTGGTTTCTCTGCGTATTACTTCACCTCGTTTTTTAAATAAAGATCTATGGGCACTTACAAATAGACATATTTCCCGTATATATAAGCAAGGTAATGGAAGAATGTTTTTAAATAAAGGGATGCAAGAGTCGTCATACCAAGCATTACTAATAACCCTAATACATTTTTTTTGGACTTTAAAAACTCAACAATGCCTATTGTCCATTTGTATGTTAGAATAAGACGTCAACACTATTTCCAGGCTCATGTAGTTACCAGTTTGCACCCTTATTATTATTATTATTATTATTATTATACAAACGCTAGTTCGAAAACTTTGGAATAACAATTGGTAGGGCCCGGGTGATCCTAAGCCTGTTGTAAACTAATTAATTTTTTTCAGCTCAAGCCCAATAAATTTGCTGTATTAAGACAGTCCTCGGGTGGCTCCCTTGTTTCTGTAACGTTAAGTATACACGACATAAACATTATTGTCTCGACATTACTGTGATTAGCATCTTAACCTTATGCCATTTTTATGTTGAGTGGTCTTATTACGAAAAGAATACATACATACATAACATCACGTCTTCATTCCCAGAGTGGGAAATACAAACTACTGAAAAGACTTGTTTATAATTCTGTAACCACATTTTGCACTGTCAGGCAAAGAAGTTTACTAGTGTATTAGTGACAGGTTGGCAGCCCATCGCCCCAGCCTCTATTCCCTTACGGAAAGAATAAAAAATACAAAAATAATGTTGATTTTATACCTATAGTGCTTTCAATTTACAAAGTCCCGCTTTACTTCTTAGTTGTACCGGTCCGCCTTATAAGTAACTTCACACTTTAGTGCTTTGTCACTTTAACGTCACGTTTGAACTGCTGCACTAATCTGTCAACCGCATTACAGCGGCAAGGTTCAAAAGTGTGGAGCTACTTATAACTCTGACTTTTATATCCACGCAACCCTGCAATTTCAATAATATGATTTAGATGGTTCAGATAAAACCTCATAAATACATTCGATTATACTCGTAGTAGGTATATACTCGTACTTATTATACTAATTTAAGCACAGGAATTAAATTGTATTAATAAAAGTAATTGACTGTCAATAAAATAATAATAAAAACAACTGTACATTTTTAACTTAAGACTAGCTTAAGCCTAGTAAAAAAGCCCCCATTTTATAAATTAAATTAAATTAAGGTAATTGAATATTTTTTAGTATAGTATATAGTATAGGTACTCGTACTTGACTAAAACCGATGATTGATGTTTAAATTGCAATATTACGCACGACTATGAATGTTGTTAACGAAACGGTAACTTTCATTATAACCCTAAAACTGTTCTACCGAAGAACGCAACCGAAACTAAAATCCCAAGAATTGCTACCCTGGAATGCACTTGACAAAAAAAAGGCGCCAACTATTTAACATGTGGGAACAAAAAATAAACCGCCTATCCCCGGTTTCATAATGCGGCTTGTTAAAAGGAACAGCGGGGAAAAACGGTCTATTCACGGTATTTTAAGTAGTTTTTGGTAGACCACTTGACGAGAGAGAATAAGAATTTCTCTATACCATAAAGTATGCTGTTAAAATCTCTGGATGTGAAGGATGCTTAAAATTAAAGGAGCTGTCAATAAAAAGTAAAACCGGGCATGGACCATGCTCAGTGTAGGGTTCCGAAGCCGTTAAGTACTTACTACAAACATAAAAATCAACAAGTAATATCGAATTTTCTATTTAAAGTCATTTGGTGCCGTTTTTGATGACTTTTCTAGGTAGGTATAAACACTTTAATCGCATACGTATCTCAAGAACCAATGATGTCAACTTAGTCGTGATATATTTCCTTTTAAATTCGTTTTAATAATTATGCTCTTTAATTTATTTATTTTTTCAGATTTTAAGTATTTGTAGTTTTGGCTGTAGGTAGTGGGGGGATACTTGACTCTAACAAAAATTTTCGTTTTAAAGCTTAATATTTTTTAAACGGATCCTTTGATCGAACAATTTATTGTTTTCACAAACTCACAATATTTTAGAAATACCTATCCAACGACACCCCACACTATGTGGTACAGGAGAAAAAAAAATACATCCCCATATTATGTGTAGGGGAACCTACCAAAAAAAAAAAGTTTTTTTACATTTTATTATACCACTTTGTTGGCGTGACTAATGTGTATAAGTATTCATGCAAAATTACAGCTTTCTAGTACTAAGAGTCTCTGCGCTAGGCTGCGGACGGACGGACGGACAGGCATGTCGAAACTACCTATAAGGGTTCCTAGTTTGACTACGAAACCCTAAAAACTAATATGGAACAAACTTAATTTACAATTTATAAAAAAACAGGATCATGTCACACAAATAAAACTAGTCGCAAACTAAGCTCTAGGTTAAAATAATCAAATAATCCAACTATTAAAATATACTCGTACATCTTGCAATTGATATTTATTTGGAATTCTACAATGTAATAACGAAATCGTTTTTGACCTGGGCCTCTATTCAACTGCGTTATAACGATATCGTTTTTGACCTGTTTCCGTATTGTCAACGTTTTGATAACTCTTATGTCATTTACAATAATGGCTACTGTGACATAAACGATTCTTAAACGTGTCATATACGATATCGTTTTAACACACCTGTGGTGCTAGACAAGTTGCATTCGACAATCGTTAGCGATTATGTTTCGATTGAAAAATATATGGAATTGACGTAAGTGTCACGTTACCATCTCGGTGGCTTACGTCAATTCCATACATTTATCAATCGAAACATAATCGCTAACGATTGTCGAATGCAACTTGTCTAGCACCACTGAATAGGGGCCCTGACGATTTATAATACCGCTCGAGTGTCATTCCTTTTGAGTCTGACCAGCCAGTATCTTGCCCTTAATTGTATCCGTCGAAGGCTGACCATCGCTATAAAAAGTGTCAAACAATAGAATATTCAAAATATGAAATAAACTTGGGTTGTCTGTGGGTGCGAATTGGCGGGAAATGTTTATGAATGGCCGTAGGGTCGGGCGTTTCTTGGAAGCCACTCGAGGCCTTCCAGGGAATTGTCTAATGCTCTTAGCAAGGGCCCGAATTCTCGGGTTATTTATCTTAATGGAATTAGTGTTAATTAGTAAGTTGTTACCGACGTGGAAAGTGTTGGATAAATTTAAAGAAAGCATTTCATTAATTTCAATACGGATTTAGTTTTTATTTACTCAATATTGGTACTAACCGGTATAGTGCGAGAAACTGTTAAATGGTAAAAAACTTTGTCTACAGCTCCTTAGTTGTAAGCGGTCCCCGAAGCGATCGTATTTAATACGAGAGCATTTATTTGCTTGCACTTAAAAGCTTCACCCTTGCACCCTACTATGTTTTTTTCATAACAAATCTACGACGATTTCCGTAATGATATAAATAATAATAATAATAATAATAATAATAATAATTGTAATATTTATATTTTTGTGCAATAAAGAGTTTACATACATACATAATATAAGGATAAAATAATGTCGACACTCTTTCGCAGTAAATTATACTACCGGACGGAACTTATCAAAACCAAAAACACGTTCCACGTTCAAAAATTAAAAATATGCATCTAAATAATTGCGCTCGCCGACAAAAAATAATAATAAAAGTTCACCCCTAAATCTCGTTTTCATATTCACTCTGTGCCGGTGTTGATTGCCTTAACAAACACATACGTTTCCGAACTGAAATTCACGTCCTAGAGAGCCTTGTGTTTGAATTTTTGGAGCTGTATCGCACAGTAATATACCTTATTGCATGTTTGTTACAGATTTTGTGGTTGAAGTTTGACTTTTGGCAGAACACAGTGATTTTGTTCTTGTTGGTTACAAGTCTTTTTGCTTTTACAGTTTCTGAACGCATCGCGAATGTTGGCAAGGGAAAATGCGCGGGAATCTTTCATTCTTTGTGTTCAAACCTAACCTAACTTTTAAAGTCGGGATTTGAAATCGTTCTCCGTCGAACAAAGAAATTGTTTTTAAATTCCCTCCGTCTGAAATCATCCGCGATAATGAGGCCTAAGTGGTCTCGAGCGAGGGTTCCTTTGTTCATTATTTCACACATTACCGGTCAAGAGTTGAGTTGAGTCCAATCTAGGTTAAAAACTACGTTGTTAAGTTCTAGCTATACTTAATTGTGTCTAGTAAGGTACAGAATAATAGCACCATAAAAGTGGTGTCTCGGTACATAGGCTAATAAGAGTAGATAAAATGTGTCACAGAAACATGGCCAATTCTTCTAGGCTAAACCTATTGCATTTTTTATTCTTGCACCTTTGACAACAATTTCAAAGTAACGCAACATTGTCTCCATTTTGCGGCGAAGGGCGGTACTAAATAAGCCATATAATATAAATTATGCAGGAGGCAATCGTCTACGAATAGCTCATTGTACCAACAGTCCAAAACATATGGCACCGCCATAAAAAAAGTAATCACTTGCCCAAAATTATAGCGTTATGGTAGCATTATATATATTATTGGTTACTAGACACAGCATAAACATATGAGTAAAAGTAATGATATCTACTGGTGTCTCTCAATTTTCTAGACACGGTCGTTTTATTACTTTCATTTTAGACTAGCTATCGCCCGCGGCTCCGCCCGTATGTTCTCTCGGAAACTGTTCAATTTAAAGGGCTCTACACAGATTGCTTATCTTTGTACAAAATGTTACATAGATTGATAGCTATTATATTACATAATTATTAGTAACCAGCGACCCGCCCTCACTTCGCTTCGGTTTTTACATATAATACGAGTAGCTTAGTAGTTTTCTGTACAAACAGCCACACAACTGCCCATTAAAGACGGAAGTGAGAAAATGTAGAAAAAGATGAATATAGATTTTACATAAGAATCACATGTGTACGACCATGACAGTTTCTCTCTGATTATCTTCATTGGTCACTCAGCTGTGTGGGCGATTGTACCACGACAAACTCATTCCATAAATGATTATACATGACATCCATTCGTAAAAACTTAAGTGGTAGTGAAACAAACATCAAAATCCGTTGTGTGGTTTAGGATTAGTTAGCGGACATACAGACAGACAGAGGCGGAAAGCGACTTTGTTTTATACTGTTTTAAGAAGATAAAGAATAGAAGACGTTTTGATATTGAACATGCTTTGAACATTGAATAATCTTGGCAGAACAGTCGTATACCATGAAGGAAACAATTAATTGAACACTGCAAACTCTATTTAAGAGGATATACAAATACAAATTATTATGATACTTAATGCTTACATACCGGTAGGTCTAATAACCAAACACAGCTGTTAAACATAACCAAGATAAAAAATAAAACTAACTGTCTAATTAAAATTATCTGGAGAAAACGGTTGTCCTCATTTACGTATCAGCTGAATATAATTCGAAGATACCACACGTAGATTAAAAATAAATAGTAAATAGGAAACTCTCCCGCACTGAAACGTAATTGGAGGTACTTAGACGATATTTATAGACCATTGTTAGCATAATATTAGTGTTGGCCTGGAATTGGATACCATCGTTTTTACCAATAACCGTACCAATAATTGTTTGTCTATGTCTATTGTGCTGTATCTGTTGGCAAATCTAATTAATAAATTAATTAATAAGTTGCCCGTGTGGTTGCCGGGTTAGAATAGTGCCATTCCATGTCTTCCCGTGGATGTCGTAAGAGGCGACAAAGGGATTGAGGGTTTCTAGTACTGTTAGGCGATGGGCTTGCAACCTGTCACTAATACACTGGTAAACGTCTTAGCCTGTTTATGCAAAATGTGGTTACAGAATTACCAACAACTCTTTTTGTAGTTGTTGGTATTTCTGCAGCTCTGCCTACCCTACTCTGGGAATGAAGGCGTGATAGTATGTATGTATATGTAATTAATAAGTTAATGTAAGTATCTAACCACATTGTGTTAAACTTGAACCACAATCGGTCAATAAAACGCAGAGTATGATTAAATTGTTTTACCCTTGTCTTAAAAGTGACATTGACTAAATCGCACTTGTCATTCTACGTTAAGAAGCTCTTTTCTACTCGGTAAAACCATATTGCTTTTGTCATGTATCGTATTTTTTTTAACTCGACCGATATTACTGTCAAGTATATAAGAGCTCCCTTTCGGGAGTAACCCTGCCTCTGAAGCCAGCGGTCCAGGGTTCAAATCCCGGTAAGGGCCGAAATTTGTGTGATGAGCGCGAATATTTGTTCCTGAGTCTTGGATGTTTTATATGTATTTAAGTATGTATGTCTCTATAGAAGTATGTTTATCGTTGTCTAGTTCCCATAGTACAAGCCTAGAGCTTAGTTTGGGACTAGATCAATTTGTGTGAGATTTTCCCCTGATATTTATTTATTTATTGTTATTATTATTTCTCTACATCCTTTAGGATGTAGTGAAATTTGTTTTCTGTTCCTTTCTTTAGAAAGGAACAGAAAACATAAGCGACGTCATTCAAGGTCACTTCTCTTTGCTTCAAGGCATTGTTCGCCGTGCAATCTCCGATGTCATATATAAGCTTCTTGGCTAAAATTAATGATTAACGCTGTCATTATGACCGTACAAGCTTTAACGCGAAGAAAGTCGCGAATCAACTAATTTAAATAATAAAACCCTGGTAAAAAAACTCTCGCCTAAGCGCTTCATTGCACTCAAAAGGAGACTGTTCAGTCTAGCGCTTTTAGTGCATCTACTGCATTTAGAATCCACCTCGCTTTAATGTAGTTCATTGGAGACAGAAGACTCAATGTAGCGGAGGTAATGGTTGACCGGGTATGAACTCAACTACTTTCCGGCGACGTTCAACTTCTCATTGTATCTAAACTGCTTTCGGC
The DNA here is from genome assembly GCA_949316455.1 of Acleris holmiana. Lineage (NCBI taxonomy): Eukaryota > Metazoa > Arthropoda > Insecta > Lepidoptera > Tortricidae > Acleris > Acleris holmiana. The sequence goes on along the minus strand of OX438777.1, from coordinate 5,423,001 downwards.
ATTCACCTCGCGCTATCTTAAGTTATGTTTATATCGTTACCCGTGTAACACGAGTAAGGATATTCGTTTATACGTAGTTTATGTAACTGATACATAATGCAATTTTAGTGGTGGTAGGACCCTGTGCAGGGTCCGTCCGGATCGCTACCACCATCTTATCCATTAACCACCCGCCAAGCAACAGTGTACGCATTATTGTGGGGATAAGACAACCGGTGAAATGAGTAGGTCCATCTTAGTTCTCAGGCTTGGCAACGCATTTGAGGTCTTAGGATTATAGTCTTGAGAATTCATAATATGTCTATGGGTATCAGATTCTACTTACCATCAAGTGGCCTACGTGCTCGTGTGCCTTCTCCTTATCACTAAAAAATATAAAAAATGAGGTCTTATTGCACGAGAGTATTAAGGCCTAATTATTTACAGTTGCATACATTATTTTATCTACACACATATTATAAGTACCTACTCTAGGATGGGTTCTAAACCCAATGGCAAATGTCCCGCATTGCTACCAGGGCCTCTATTCTACTGCGTTATCACATCACGATAATTATCACGTTTGACGTGCTTTAGAATCGTTTATCAGTTATCATCACAGTCACCATTATTGTAAATGACATACCTAAGAGTTATCAAATCTTGGACAATACAGAAACACGTCAAAGACGAATTATTATCGTTATTACCGTGTAGAATCCCAGCCCAGAAGTGCTGCCTGCAACAAATATATTCCAAGGGTGCAAAGCTAAAGTTTCTTATAGACTAAATATATTTATTTGATAAGTCTAAAGCAGTCCTGACGCCATTTATGCAGGAATGGGCTTAGCCAGAAAATTAGGCCTTAAAAACGTTACCTACCGGTGTGTCCACAGAAAAGACGGCTCCCTAAATCTGTGTTTACCCGTAATTGGGGTCAATTTAATTTGGTATGATTTTATCAATTACCTAATAAATACATTTTCAATAACATTATAAATAATATTTGTTCTTAAAAGAGTAGACACGTCTGACAGCTTAATTTAATCATCAAACAATATCAAATCGCGCACCTAAATATGAATTAAGAATTACTTGGGAATAATATTAATCATAGAAAACGAAAATTTCACAGAATCGTAATAATACATTAAATAATATTAAACGTATGATAGTAAATAAATCTAAATTAAATATAGGTGAAAAATTTAAGTAAAGGACCTGTTGTAGGGGAAACTTGCTTAATTCGTACCCCCTAAGGGAAAATGAGAAAAAACATAAAATATAACAAAAACAGAAACATGCGACTTATGTTTTAATAAACTTTATTCTATGAGTATTCAACAACAGTATCATATTGCACTTACAATTCGTAAACTTTAGAGTAATAATCTTTTTTTTTTTAAGTGGAAAAAGTACGATTTAGGATTATGTACGCCTAATTTGTACCACGGTATTCCTTAATCGTACTTGGTTATCTTATAATTAGTTTCAGTCTCAAAATCACAGCAAATCAACTAAAGATACGTCTTAATATTACTAGATAAATATTTTTTAATTCTACATAGCAAATCTAATAGTTTTCTGTAATTCTTTACAGTCATCACAAGCATTTTTATCAACTCCAGCACAAAGCTCATGAACCCAGGTCTCACAGTGGGTGCACTGAATCATATCTTCTTTTCGATTTTCTTCGCACAACTTACAGTACCAGTTTTCTACGTTTTCTTTTTTTTTGTTTTCTTTACATTCTTTTTCTCTTTGGTAACATTTTCCCTTTTCAAGATGTTTAGTTCTTGGAAGTTCTTGCATACAGATTTATTTTTTGAATCAATAGGTTTTTTATTTTTATGTCCACTTGTTTTTTTTCCAACTTTTATATTCTTCAATCGCTTTTTTCATATTGGCTGGAGCCCAGAAGTTATATTTGCGCTTAGCCATATTAACCTTAAACAAAAATAAAACGTTAATTCCTAATTCGTACCGGTACGAAATAGGCTCATACGTAGAGTACGAATAAGGCGCAACGACCAAAACCAATTCAAATTTACCGCGCAAAAAATGCTTGCAAGGTTGGCGACAGTACCTACTAAGAATAAACTCGTAAATAAGTTAAGAATTAAACAAAAAAAACCAAGTTGAATCGTTTACACTAACTTGACACAAAACCCTTATGGAATAATCAAAAATTTTAGTCAAAATTTGTGAAATTACTTACTTTTTTAATAATTTTAAGCTGAGCAGCGGTGCGGTGTTGTCACTTATGTCAGGTAGCATGGCGGACTAGTGGTTTCATTTTATGCCATGAGTGTCGCTACTGTTGCATTCCGTTCGGAAATAACGCTAGGGTACGATTTAGGCACAGGTACGAATAAGGCAAGTTTCCCCTATGTAGTTGAAACAATCTGTATCTATAGACCGTTTGACGTTCTATATTTGAAACTTGACGTAAGCTCCATATTAATTCTAGTATACACAACTACATACAACAGGACCTCTATTCAACTGCGTTATAACGATATCGTTTTTGACCTGTTTCCGTATTGTCAACGTTTTGATAACTCTTATGTCATTTACAATAATGGCGACTGTGACATAAACGATACTTAAACGTGTCAAACACGATATCGTTTTAACGCATCTGAATAGAGGCCCAGGGGCCTCTATTCAACTGCGTTATAACGATATCGTTTTTGACCTGTTTCCGTATTGTCAACGTTTTGATAACTCTTATGTTATTTACAATAATGGCGACTGTGACATAAACGATTATTAAACGTGTCAAACACGATATCGTTTTAACGCACCTGAATAGAGGCCCAGGTCCTTCACTTAAGTTTTTCACCTATATTAGTAGTGCCCCCAAGGCATAGTGCCAAAGATGGTAATCACATTTCATTGCTGAATAGCAATACTTTGAGCAAGGAAGCTCCCAGCTCTTTGGTCACCCGTCTCATCGACCAAGCGTTTTGATAGCTCCAAAAAAACCCCTATTGGCACTTGACTCGGATCAAGGTTCTCGACGTCGAAAGGAACTGGTATTCCGTGCCGAGACCCTGTCATTTTATTTCCTTCTACAAATAAAATTGTATTGGGATTCAAGATGTTCAAGTAGTTACTAATATTGACTCCTCACGAAGCTAACCTAACCTATCAGTCCAAGCTCATTTTGTTATGTACAAAACATTTGAAACAAACAAAACGGACCGTCAAGTTAATATTATATAGATCTTTTTATACATTTAGCGATCCGGCATCCCGTCACGTACGCATCCTTTAAAATATTTCCCACGTACCTATCCAAAGGCAACGGTAACAAAAACAACAATATTTTGTTACAAATTTCCTTATTTTCCCGTCTACTTGAACTTTTTTAGACCTCCAGCGACGCACGGTTGCCAACTGTCGAGCAAAACACGTCGCATTCGAATTTCAAACGTAAACGCAAGCGTACAAAGTAGTTTTTTTTTCCTGCTGCACACCGCATTGAAGTTGAAAAGATTTAATTAGAATCTGTGATTATAAAGTTTCTCAGCGCGTAAAGGATTAAATGTCCGGATACAAAAGTCGTATAAGTTGATCAACTTCACTTTGCGTTTGCATGCGATTTAGGAATAACAACATTGATAAGAATCGAAACTAAGGCCTTAACTTTGAAATTCGAAGTTTGAATTTACTTTAGCTCCCTTCTTTTTATTTAGTTTCAAATGACGCGTGGCGCGTGTGATGGGGCATTCGATTTTATCTAATTTAGTGCTTCGGTAGTAACTATCCTGAATTATGTCCATTTTGTTGTAAATAATTAGGGTTATTCCGGACCGATCCCATAATCTAATAATCCGTTGATTATTATAAAATGTTTACTCCTGACTGAGCCAATAAACAATTTGCTATAACCACCGGATCCCTCAATACATAGAACAAGACAAAAAAGATCCCCCAGTGGATCAGATTTAGGGGTTCAGACCGGAATAACCCGACTAATTAAAGTGTTGACTTTACCACTTTACTCAAATATAGTTAAGATGCGCGTATGAGGGCATTTACCAAATTCCCACTAAAAAAACTTATACATAGGTAAGTACTATACTTATGGGTTGATTAAAATGCTACTTTGATTCTGTCACATACGAACTGTAACTATCTTGACCTCTAAACCCTAAAAGCATAATAAATTGTTTAGAATCAATATTTCTTCAGCGAAAAAATTACTCTATGGAAAGTTACAATACAAACAAAACAATACAGGTATAAATATCACGGGACAATGTCACATAAATTGACCTAATCCCAAACTAAGTTCTAGGCTTGTACTATTGGTAAAATACAACGATAAACATACTTAAATAGAGAAATAAATACTAAAATACTGCCCTTACCGGGATTTGAACCCGAGATCGCCTGCTTCGGAGGCAGGGCCACTTCCAACTAGGCCAACGTGTCGTCTAAATAGATATAATAGAGCATAAGAAGAGACTAAGCGATGGGCTTGCCTCCTGTCTTAGCCTGATTGTGCAAAATGTGGTTACAGAATTATAATCAACTCTTTTTAGAGTTGATTGTTTTTCTGTAGCTCTGCCCACCCCACTCTGTATGTATGTAAGTATCGACTCAAACCGGCTGTAACTAATTTTAGTTTATGGTGTATGACTAAGTTAATTGGCACCATTTTGTGCATTTCGCAATGTGACATGAGGTCGCAGATCGTTGTGAATCAGGTCACAGCACATTATACTTAACCGCGAGCAGGACGTCAACCCAAACTAAATAACGTATTCTATGGAACTGTATTATTACGGATAGATAATTAACGAAAGCTAAACATCTTAATACATTGAAATACTATGATTTTAATATTCTATCATCGTTTCTTCGTGCCTGAGGGCCGGGACCTCCACACGTGGAGCTCCGTACTTTAAGCATCAGTTTTTATGGTCCTATAGTCACCAAGGAACCCTTAAGTTGCCCACACACAGAAGACGAAGTCGGCGGAGGCAGGCGTATTGCCGTTACAATGCTCTTAACATAACCAATTCTCCGAAAGGCCTTCTCACAGAGTGCAATGTATACGGCAATATGCCCGCCTCCGCGCCGCCTCTGCCCTCTGTGTGTGGAGAGCTTTATAGTTTCGCCATGCGGGTAGTATATCAGATCTAGAGTTACGTGTCGTCGTCCTCGTCCCCCTACAGTCTAAACTACTAGAAATAATATTCAAAAAAATATATTTTACGAAAGCAAATTTAACGAACTTAAAAGGAAAACTACCACGATTAAGTAGACTAGACTAGTTTCTGAGATGCAGGCGACTAAAGTGTTTATTAGGTATAAAAAATCAATTTCATCTTAGTCCTCAGGGTTGCCAACGCATTTGAGGTCGAAGGGCCGTATTAATATATCTTGGATCAGACGCCCGTCACAAGAAACGTCAAGCCATAGAAAGAACACTGTCACTTTTGACGCATATTGAGACAAGGATTAGAGTCGAGATCAGTTTATTAATACGGCCTTTAGCTTGCAGTCTTAAGATTATAGTCTTGAGAATTCAAATGGGTCTAAGATTTCAATAATCATCAGGTAGCCTGAGTGCTCGTGTGCCTTCTTAACATAAAAAAATGCGATAGTGATTTTTCTTTAATATTCATCTTGTGTAGCAGTAAGTAGCGTTAACGTAACGTTATTGAGATGTTTATAGCTGCCCGCAGTATAGAGTACCGTTCTTGCTAAAACTAGCCCTACACACCAACTGGACACCATAGCACAGAATAAGTAATAGTACAAGTCGTAGCTTATACATAGAAGCAACAGTGTACGACAACAGCAGTGTACAGCCATGATATTTTAGCTTATAGAACTGTCTCTTTTTGGCATACTTAATCCCAATAAGCGAACGAAAGCGTGACCTGGACTTATATAAGTATCAAAACATTATTTTCCTACTTAAATAAATAAATAAAGTTCTGGGGTACCCTGTATATTCAATTCTCCACATTCCACGATAATCCTCTTACATAATTATTCCCTCAATTATGTTTTACCAAATGGCACCCGGCGTGTTAGCTCAAGATGGCGTCGGTGAAACTGTACTGCGTACGCCAACTTCGGAATATTCATGCGACTCAACGGGAACGTACAAATTAACTCTTAACATTATTATTATGTAAACAAATACGCTGAAATGCTAAACCGTTGAGTTTACGCCGTTACGGCATAATGAGGCGTCAAAACGGCAATGAAACGCGGTTTGGCTGTTTGAGCGAGTGCGTTTGTCTGTAAAGAAAGCTGCTTATGTTGGCACTAGTGAATGGAGGGAAACGTTAGAGTAGACGTAAAATTGGTTGATTAAAATAATCAGATATAAGTACATTCTAGGCCTCAGAGATTCAGGTGCGTTATCGTGTTTGACACGTTTAAGAATCGTTTATATCACAGTCGCCATTATTATAAATGACATAAGAGTTATCAAAACCACCCGCCAAGCAACAGTGTTCGCATTGTTGTGTTCCGGTGTGGGGATAAGACAACCGGTGAAATTACTAGCATAGAGGCATTCCATCTTAGTCTTCAGGGTTGGCAACGCATTTGAGGTCTTAGGATTATAGTCTTGAGAATTCAAATGTCTATGGGTCTCAGATTCCACTTACCATCAGGTGGCCTGAGTGCTCGGGTGCCTTCTCCTTAACATAAAAAAAAAAAAAAAAAAAAGTTGACAATAAGGAATCAGGGGGGCTATTATGAGATGACTATGCAGTTCTGTTTACGCTCAGAGAAAAGAGATATATAACTGTTATAGCTCTGTCCTTTTCTCTGAGCGTAAACAGAACTGCATAGTTATGTCATAATAACCCCCCAGGTCAAAAACGATATCGCTATTACCTTGTAGAATTCCAGCCCTGTACGGGAGAGTACAGGTTAGTGACGTGTCGTCGTATGAATACCAATTGGGTACACATTAAGTAAGTATAGGTATTTTATTGAAAATTTTGGACTAATGTGAGAGGGAGAGAAAGAGAGAAAGATATATACCGTACCAAATCAGAGGTGAGGTCAGGCAGAATCAAATCTTTATCGTTGCTTAATAATATTTTTAATCAGTACTCTGAAATCATATGCGCAATATCCGGCATAAATATGTCAAACTAGAATATATTTTCAATAACAGTTCGGACCGAATCCTAATTTAAAAGTGCGCGCTCTATATTTCATCGGTATTGACATATGATCCAATTTGGTCGTGACATTTGACGAATTTGACGCTCTATAAATCAGTTTTTCCTTAATTGCGATAGATAAATACGTAAAATCCTTAAAATCATCATGGTTTTATATCTATACTATTAATTTAGTTAGTATGTCAGCTTCATCAAACTTACAGAACCGGGAACGTAACACTTTATAAATTTGTAATACTTTGTTTGATGGTTGGACCAGCCCAACACGTTAAAGGTTTCCTAAACCGACCTCACAGAATTAAACGGCGCTAAAACGTTATAGTGATACCGAAGTCGTTTTTTTCGGCCCTTCCGTACTTTCTCCTGAGCCCAAAAGTATTATCCCTATACGAAATAAAGTCATAAAAACTCCTACCTGCTACATCCGTGAGAACTTCACTTGTACGTTTTTTTTACGGGGGGTGATTCTCTCAACACAGCGCTGCGTCGATTTTAAAGGCGAAGTTTTATCTGGCAAGTTTAAGAAGTCCCGTCGGAGCCTAAAAAAACACATTTTAGGGTCATTCTACTTTTAAGCGCAGGTCGATTTTTTGACAAGTGCTCTTCAAATAATATTTTTATAAAAACGTTAAAGTGCTCGGTTTTGTAATTTAATATTGAAATAGTTACACAACTTGGCTTACATTTAAAATTATCACTACATTTAAAAAGTCACTATAATTAACTTTAAAGTAGGTAACATAGTGGTCACGCATGTCCCCGCCATTTGTATGGAAAAAGTGTATTTACCGCTGTGTTACCAACTTTTCCTGATAAAATATCAATAAATTTAAAGTGTTTTGTTTTGAACTATTAAATTTAGTTGTTCCAGTTTCAATATATGTAAGTCAAATTTACGTGAAAAAAATGTCTAAAAATGCCTTTAATTTCACCAATGATTATTATGCGCTAAAAAGTAGAATGACCCTTTAGCGCGTGCCTTCTTAATTAGGCAGCTTTATACGACACTGAATTCGACTCACCTGCCTGCTGCCTAATTGAAAAGGCACGCGCTAAAATGTGTTTTGTACGTTTCGACGGGACTTCTTAAACTTGCCAAAAACATTTTGAAAACATGTGCTGTTTTTTTAAACGACTTTAAAAAAGGAGGTTATCAATTCGACTGTATGTTTTTTTCGAGATTTTACTCTCTCTCATTCCGTCAATTGTAAATCGATATTAAAATTATTCTTATGTTTGATAGAGTGTACTCCGTGGTGGTCCCGTTGCCACCAAGTTGGTATCTGATGAGAGGATCCGTGAGGAATTGAGATAACTCCTCGAATATTATGGGAATTATATGTGGACGACATAAAGGTATGAAATAAGATTTTAATGTGTTAAAAAACTAAAAACCGTCGTCAAAAAGCAAGGAAAAAATGATAGGTTAAAGGTCAGTTCAACTGAATTCGGCTTTTATTTCCTACTAGCGACCCGCCCTCGCTTCGCTCCGGATTAAAGTATTATACATTATAAACCTTCCTCTTCAATCACTCTATCTATTAAAGAAAACCGCATCAAAATCCGTTGCGTAGTTTTAAAGATTTAAGTAGGTATATATAGGGATATAGGGAGAGAAAAAGCGACTTTGTTTTATACTATGTAGTGATGACATCTAAATTATTTGTCATGCGAATTCCGCCCTCTGATAATGTAACTGTGACACAGTTCTATAGTAGGTCAAAGTTCCATAAGACTTAAAGTAAATTAACCCCTGGAGCGTCAGCGATTAGACTGTTATACGTTTATTATGAAACGTGCAGCAATGACGCCGTTGCCACCAACGCCGAAGGGTTAAATCACGACAGCTTCTAGAACAACATAGAAATCCACTTTAATAACCGACAACGATTATATCGTTTGAAAGTGGATCGGCTCGGTTCTTAAGAGCTGTATTTTTCTCCGCGGAACTGCAATTTCCCAGCTGTGTTTCTCTCGGTAACGCGCAATATATCGAAGGCCAACGACCGCCGCTAAGTCCTTGGAGTTCATTGAATGCTACGGGAAAATAAAACTAGATCTTTTATACAATGTTTTATCTTTACTTTTTAATGTATAATACATACAAATCCATTCTTTTATTTATATTATAAAGGTGAAAGTAGCTCTGATTGTCTGTTTGTTACGCTTTCACAGCTAAACTGTTGAAGCTAAATTGATTAGTTTCTGAAGGATCAGTGATAAACGACGAGCGTTATGTTATGTTATAAATGTGAATGTTTATTTGGATGTTTGTGTTTCAATCACGCCTAAACGGTTAAAAGGAATTAGATTCTGGATAGACACTTTTTATTTCCAAATTACAAATTTCATCAAGTATTTTGAGTGATTCTAATTACTCAAAATACACAATGAGTATACCTACTCTACATTGCAAACCAGCTTTAATTTAGCTTTTCTGTTTAACATTATTTTTGAACCCAGCTTCAAAATCACGCCACCACTAATTCTACTCTCATTTAGGGCTTGGGGTTACCATGACCATGATTGCTAAGCAATTCAGTGTACGGTGAGAAAGAGACCGAGCTATACGAGTATAACTGCTATAGCTCTGTCCTTTACTCGCATCCTAAACTGAATTGCTTCGGCATGTCATGGCCCCCTGGTTTAATATCAGCCTATAATAATTAAGATACTTGTAACATGATTAAAAACATAACAATAGTCATTCTGCCTATAACTTTGAGTAATTTTATTATTTAACACTCAGTTAGGTATATTCATCAGGCTCAAGCCTAAGCTCAGGTCCAGTTATCGAGAAAGTCCACGGAGCGTTTTTATCTACCCACATAGATTGAAGCCACGTTATCCGGTTTTCCGATATCCTATGCGGGCAGGTCAACGAATGCACCCGATTGGACTCGTCCGCATCTTATGCAAGTAATGACACTGCATCGCGACATGTCGACGACCAACTTTATCAACTAGTTCCTGCAATTTTGATCGCGGTCAAGTATTGTTTCTTGATAAATTGCGAATTTATATTAATTTAGGTTTGACATAGTATGAGTGAAATTTGAGATGCACTTACATTTGACAATTATAACAATAGGAAAAATGCATAACTTTTGTCTTACGCTGCTCTCTGGAAAGTGCTATGTAAGAGAAAGATAACCGTGTATTCGCGAAACAATTGTCGTTGTATTTTTTCATAAGATATGAAGCTTTAAAAAGTCATAGTTCATCAAAGATACTACAAAATCGACGACAGGAATGACGTCACAGCGTAACATGGAACAAATAACGATGTTTAAAATAAACGGAATTATAAAGAGCTTAGCTTTATTTCAGAAATTACTATATAATTGAATTAAAATATGACGTGAATAAAATGAGGTTGCCAAAAAAAATAATCTAAACCGTATTTAAAATCTTAATAAAGGGGTCAAGACTTAGTGTATAGCATTTTATATGATTTTTTTTACGTATTCACCTAAATCGTATCCATGAAACTCTGTTTTTCATGCATGTCCCCTATTAAACAAGGTGAAAAAGTGGAGACATCTACTTGTAGTCGACTGTACCATAAAAAGCAATCGTTTAAACCGAGCTGTGTTGGTCCCTAGTAGCAGTTAATATCGCACTCGCTAAAAGCTTCAATAATAACCCATAAATTCTCACCTGAATGTTACTATAAATTCACCAGTTGACTAAACGTTGTAAACAATCCAATCATGCAGGAATAATTTCTCGTGAATACACAATCGTTCATAACTGTGGCTTCGTTATTAGCAATTTAAATAGGGTTCGTTCTAGGTACCGTGGGACTTAAACCTAACTCACCGCGTGCGAAAATAGACTCAAGTTTGGTCATTGATATGGAAATTATTACAATCATTTAGAAAGGAATGTTACTCTCGTAAAAAATAAGTTTTATCAAATTATCACTAAACCGTACGTGACGTGTTTCCGTATTGTCAACGTTTTGATAACTCTTATGCCATTTACAATAATGGCGACTGTGACATACACGATAACAAAACACGTCAAACGCGATATCGTTATAACGCAGTTGAATAGAAGCCCTGGGAGCCTAAGGGCAGGTCTTTTATCAGTGGTTTACTGTACTAAAACTAGTTGAAAATCAAGAATTGAATAGAAAATGTAGCTCAATACAATCAATTTTCTAGAAGTTTCAACAATTACACCGAATTGAAAACTTGCCTTTAAGAGGATTGTAAACCGAAGCTTACTAAATCGCATACACTGAAAAAAAAAATGTTTACTACAACCAAGATCTTGTTCATTTTAATCATACATCATGAATCCATATGAGCCTGTCAACATCATGACTTCTGTGACTAAGAGAATTTAGTTAAATTCTCTTAGTTTCGTCTGTCAAGTACTGTACTGGCCTTATAAAGTCTGGTATCTATTTTAATATATTTCTTGTCCAGTACAGGCATTAAACCTTATTATATTTATAACGTTCGTTTATAGATTCAAGTAATCCCACAGTTCCATCAACTAAGATAATAGTTAACATAACAATGTTAGTTACTCATTTGAGCTTAATTCTTTTCCAATGTGATTATGAAGCTTCATCAGATCAAATAATATTTTACTTTATTCAATCATGGCGCTTAGTTGATTCTATCAAATACTTTACTGTCCTCATAAAGATTACTTATTCATGGCAATTATTATCTTGTTTAGCGCAAGCACGAAACCTTATTATGACAACAGTGTTCTATTATAGAATCACTCAAGATCCCACAGTTCCATCAACCAAGATAATAGTTAACAAAACAATGTTAGTTACTCATTTGAGCTTAATTCTTTTCCAATGTGATTATGAAACTTCGTCAGATCAAGGAATGTTTAACTTCATTCAATCAAGGCGCTTAGTTGATTCTATCAAATACTTTACTGTCCTCATAAAGATTACTTATTCATGGCAATTATTATCTTGTTTAGCGCAAGCACGAAACCTTATTATGACAACAGTGTTCTATTATAGAATCACTCAAGATCCCACAGTTCCATCAACCAAGATAATAGTTAACAAAACAATGTTAGTTACTCATTTGAGCTTAATTCTTTTCCAATGTGATTATGAAACTTCGTCAGATCAAGGAATGTTTAACTTCATTCAATCAAGGCGCTTAGTTGATTCTATCAAATACTTTACTGTCCTCATAAAGATTACTTATTCATGGCAATTATTATCTTGTTTAGCGCAAGCACGAAACCTTATTATGACAACAGTGTTCTATTATAGAATCACTCAAGATCCCACAGTTCCATCGACCAAGATAATAGTTAACAAAACAATGTTAGTTACTCATTTGAGCTTAATTCTTGTCCAATGTGATTATTATACTTAACCAGACCAAAAAACATATACTACTTCATTCAACTAAGGTCTAGGTAGTTGATATATATATATATATATATATATATCAGTCGTGACAAGTAATAGATTTAAATAAGATCATTTTTCAAGGGGCTACCCTGGGTCAATGACCTTGACACGCGATTTTCTGACAATTTCCTTAATATTTTTCAAACGAGAGTAAGTAATCTCGGAGGTGAATCAAAAACACGCTACTCTTTACTTTTCCAAAAATATACAAAAAAATCCAGTAAGTTATCCTGTATAAAACTGACGGACGATTTTTTCATATTGTTTTCCGTTTGAAAAATATAAAGGAAAATGATATAAAATCGCGCGTCAAGGCCGTTGGCCCAGGGTAGCCCCTTGAAAAATGATCTTATTTAAATCTATTACTTCTCATGACTGACTATATCAACAACCTAGACCTTAGATGAATGAAGTAGTATATGTTTTTTGGTCTGATAAAGTATAATAATCACATTGGACAAGACTTAACCTAAGGCCAATTCACGTAATTTACATATTATTATGTGGCGGCCTACTGGTTCTTGTCAATAAAACAACCACTACATAAAAAAATAAACGAACTGTATATTTAATAAAACGGAGTTAAATTTGTACAATGTAAATGACCAATTTCAGCATCCGATCTCACATGCGTAATAAACGCATCACGTGATTCTGCCTTAGATGGCTTCCAGCTGCACCCAGAACCCAGTTTTTCTTTCTTTTTCTTTTGTTTGATGGTTGTTGTATTTAAAAGATATGGTATGGCCAAAAACGCTGCAAGATTTTTGTGTTCTTCTTTGGAAGCTGTCGTCCATATCTATATTATGAATGTTGTTTCTCCAATTATCATGACCACAACCTTATCACAACACGATCCACAATTCCACAGACACAGATTTCAGTGTCAAAAAAATCAACACTCACAAATCTCACAATAATGCCGCCCGCAAACACCACTCTGCTGGTATTTTTTTGTGAAATGGCCGAAATGCAATGCGTCGTCAATCATACAGGTCGAAACTTGAATTGAAACGTGCTTAGCGGGGGAGGCGGGGGGAGACGCGTGAGGTGTTTTTCATGTTAGCTTTAATCAAATTCTTATTTGAATCTACTAAGAAGCTTGCTTAGTACAACGTACTAGTCGAATGAAACTATTACTTTATATAATTAAAATAACTTTTAACATTATTTGTAAATACTACGATTAGGATCATAGAAGCAATATAAATTAATTATTTTCTTCGGTCAATTCTCATTTGAATCTACTAAGAAGCTTGCTTAGTACAGCGTATCTATGTAGTTGATTGCAACTATTACTTTATATAAATTAAAATAACTTTTAGCATTTGTAAATGCTATCATTAGGATCATAGAAGCAATAAATTAATAGTTTTGATTTAGTAGAGAACATTTTTTGATATAACGCGTTAATTGATTGCAGTAATTTTACAAATTTATTGTTTCAACTATATTAAATCGTTGGTGCTAGTATAGAAAATTGTAGATTTAACTTTTTATCTTATATCATTCTACTTCATAGCTTCTTTAACGTAACGTGTCTAATAAATATTCCAACTTTGCGCCTCGTTCATATAATACACATATATCGTTAATGCATACACAGGGTCTTTGTAAACGTAAGTAAAAGAAAATAATTAATTTAACAAGGATCCTGTATTAATTCAAAGATGTATTAGTCGTTTGTTTAAAGGGCGTTTATTAAATTAAAAAAATACTTCTGTGTTGCCTCAAACAAATTCAGCTTACTGTTGCAACTACCTTCTTTTGTTTTAAGTAAACAATATTAACGTTAACCCAATTATTCTGGAGCCAACTAAGAGAAAATACTACTTAGTTGGAGTCCATTTTTTTCAGTGTAGCTTTCAAAAAAAAAACATACAAATTTAGCTTCGGGCGATAACGATGCTCACCCCTAAATTTAGTCCGATTTCCATGTTTTTTTAATAAGTTGTATTTATTACAAATACTAGGTTTGTAGGTTTGCTTCATTTTTATTTTACCTACACATCTAGATCCTCGTAATATCTACAACATAATGAAAATCCGTAAAAACCGGTACGTTTTAATGCATTTTGTATGGATTTTTTACTACGTTTATAATCCTCTTAAAATATTTTTAAGAGGATTAGGTATAAACGAGATGAAATTAAGTAAAATAATTTCCCGTAGGTATCTATACAAAAAAAGAACGCCAAAAAAAAAGCACAAAAAGGCAATACATTTACTAAATCACTCGTCGAAAATGTCGTGTTTTAGACACGTTATTCTTTTTTTTTATATTGGGTTATAATAGCTAATAATAATACCTGTTTTTTTGTATAGCGTATTTTTTCGTTTTTTTCCTATTCGATTGACACAGGAAATGCTCTAGGAATAAAAACCGTTTAAGTATTTCATCTCAATCGACCTCATATGAGGCGGGATATTTCATTTTGTTTCAATAGGGTTGACTTTAATCAATGTTCTTGTTAATCTTTAAAAAACTGACCCCTATTCGTTTGTGCATCTTATCCAGGGACACATTGTGTATCCGTAAATAAAAGAAATGCTATGACTGATATTGTAAAAGTCAGAAATAAAATGCAATAGTGACTTAAAGTACTTCAAATTCACTTTTTGTTGCTAACCCATCAGCATTTGAGTCACGTTAAAAACTTGGCCATTTCGCCGCCATGCTGTCCGATAGCCATTCGCCTTGAGGGTTTTCCTAGCAAGCGCATTGCTATTTGCCGAGCGTTGCACCCGGGTTGCATAAGCTAGGAGAGAAAGCGAGGGCGGATATTTCAATATACCGTTTAACTTTTCTTTTATACCGTCACTTACGTTGTTCATGATGATCTTGATCCACAAGCTCGTAGTATTTTGTATTAACTGTTTGACCGTGAGGCCAGTTTAGAGCAGACCCTTGCAGGTACTGAACTACTGGTGATAGGGTGACTGAACACGCTCATCTTAATGATTGCCAACGTAGAACAGCTTGACGAACTGGTTTCCTTCGAGGAGGCTTGACTCCAGCTCCTAGTATTATACCGTATTAAGTATTCACCTGTTTCACTTTAGTACAGGTTGTTAGAGTCTGTGCGGAAAGAGAAGAGTCGTGGCAGAAACGGGAACTAACATTGTCAGCATAGCAAAAATAATAAAATACCACTGGCGCGCCCTTAAATCCTACGACTCTTCTGTTTTCGCACAGACTCTAAAACTGTGTCGAGGTAAAAGTAAACTAATACAAGCATAAACACTTTAAATGCACTTGATTGGCTTAAAAAAGATGCTGAGTAATAGAATCTCAAAGTTTTTAAATAGCTGACATAAATTTAGAGACATAACTACTAGATACAACATGTAACAGAATCAGGTACCTACTTATTATTCGCATATTTTTTTTTCTTTCTGGGCTTCCATTTCTACTCAGGTAAACATATTGCCTTTGACGTGTATCCATATTGTAAACATTTTGATAGCTCTTATTTACTTGACAGTAATGGCAACCGATTTGAAAATAATACCAAAACAGGTCAAACGCAATATCGTTTTGACCCAGTAGAATAGAGGCACTGATATGTGTTGCGTGCCGCAGAACTATGGCTTATGGATGCTTAAAAACCGGCCAAGTGCGAGTCGGACTCGCGCTCGAAGGGTTCCGTAGGTACCATTATTAATACAACCACGGTGTAGGTATTAAGATCGAGCAAAAAACGGCGTTTGAAAATCATGTTCGTTGTATGGGAGCCCCCTTAAATACAAATTAGATTTAATTTAATTATTTATTCGTAAAGCGAATAGACAACTAAATATTCTGTGAATATTTCAAGTGTCTACCTGTTGCCGTTATTAATATCGAGCAAAAATCGTCAAAAAAATCACGTTTGTTGTATAGGCGGCCCCCTTAAATAGTTGTTTTATTTTGCTTTTAGTATTTTTTTTAAAGCGGCAACAAAAATACATAATTGAAAGTCTCAACTGTCTAGCTATCGCGGTTCTTGAGATAAAGCCTGGTGACAGACAGACAGATGGACAGACAACGAAGTCTTATTAATAGGGTCCCGTTTTTAGGGCACCGTAGTCAAACTAGGAACTCTTATAGTTTCGCCATGTCCGTCCGTCCGTCCGCAGCCTAGTGCAAAGACTATTAGTACAAGAAAGCTGCAATTTTGCATGAATATGCACATTATTCACGCCAACAAAGTGGTACAATAATAAGTAAAAAATGTTTTTTTTTAGTGTACCTGGTCTCCCGTACACGTAACGTGGGGATGTATTTTTTTTCTCGCCTACTCTATAGTGTGGGGTGTCTTTGGATACCTACGTCTTTCAAAAGTAATCCGTTTATGAAATATTAAGCTTTAAAGCGCTAATTTTTGGGGACACAAAAATTAGCGCCCTACAGCCAAAACTACAAATACTAAAAATCTGAAAAAAAACAATTTAAAAAGAAAACTATCACGACTAAGTAGACATCATTGGTTCTTGAGATACAGGCGATTAAAGTGTTTATACCTACTAAAATCATCTGCGACGGCACCAATTGACTTTAAATAGAAAATTAGTGATTACTTGATGATTGTTTATGTCTGTAGGTAGTACTTAACGGCTTCGGAACCCTACACTGAGCATGGTCCGATATGCTCTTGCCCGGTTTTACCCTTTGGGTACGGAACCCTCAAAACGGAATACTATATTAGTTTTCTAGTGCAATATAATTTGATGTCCGCTACTATCAAGTTCCGTTTGTCGCCCAACTTGTGAGTTGTGACACAGCCTCACATGATTTAACTCAACAACAGAGTTCCGAGCGTGGCAATGTTCTCAGATGTGCTGCTCTCTAATGCTTCTGACTTGTACAATTTGTACATGTCGCCGATTAATATAAGATTGGACAAGATCTAGAATTGTCGGTTCGGAATCTTCGGAAGTTGAATAAAATAAAGCTGAAGGTTAATTCTAATTCAAAAATAATGTATTTTGGCTTTGTAGTTTTTATAATTAAAGATAAGATGTCATACATTACACGTCACACCTTACCTTATAACGTTATTATTAAAAAGCGGCCATGTGCGAGTCGGATTCGCCCATGAAGGGTTCCATAGCAGCAAGGCGATTTATGACGTATTAAAAAAAAAACTGCTTACTAGATCTCGTTCAAACCAATTTTCGGTGGAAGTTTGCAATAGTTTGCATGGTAATGTACATCATATTTCTTTTTTAGTTTTATCATTCCCTTATTTTAGAAGTTACAGGGGGGGGACACATTTTACCACTTTGGAAGTGTCTCTCGCGCAAACTATTCAATTTAGAAAAAATATTATTAGAAATCTCAATATAATTTTTGAAGACCTATCCATAAATACCAAACACGTATAGGTTAAATGAAAAAAAATGAGTTTCAGTTCTGAGTATGGGGAACCCCGCAAATTTATTGTTTTTTTTTTTCTATTTTTGTGTGAACATCTTACTGCGGTTCACAGAATACATCTACTTACCAAGCTTCAACAGTATAGTTCTTATAGTTTCAGGAAAAAGTGGCTGTGACATACGGCCGGACTGACAGACAGACAGACATGACGAATCCATAAGGGTTCCGATTTTTGCCATTCGGCTACGGAACATTTATTTATTTATTATTTTATAATTTATTTATTACTTAGAGAAAATTTTGCTTGTAGAGTAATCCAATGATTGGTTAATTTTTTGATAAACAAACGAGAATTAAGTGCTGTTTAGATACTAGATAAAAATAAAGCATTTATAAACTAACATAACAAAACAATCCGTTAAACAAAACATGATAACGACGTCCCCACAGATCTCCCAAATAAACTACATGTTTATCTAGAAATTTATGAAAGCAAGCGCGATGCGTTGGCTCGCATTGTTGTTCTAACGTGTGTAATTATCGCTTTATTCATTAGGGGAATAACCATAATGGTATCAAGTAAAACAAAGGGTTTAATATAATAATATAAAATACAATGGTCTATTTTCGTTACTCTACGAATTATTTTGCTACGAAACCAAAAGACTTACTCATAATTTAAACTTCTACTGAATTCACCAGCATCTGACTGTAAGAGACAATGGTCTCGTACCTAGTAGTGGGACATCCGCATAGCTAGAGGTAAAAAAACTTTATGAAAAGTTTCGTTCGGCCTACTTAAAGAAACGTCCATTTGTAGAGTGACTAGATTTTTCTTGTTTTTTCTGCTCAAGATCCCAAAACATCTTAGAGAAGATACGCATTTTCTGATTTAAATTTTTCATTTTTCCAGCTACGTTTACTTATTTTCTTGTTCTCATCCTTACTTGTAGATGATAGATTATTTCTAAAAGAGATATAGCCTGACAAGATTCTATTTGGCCCTATTTCAATATAAATTTGTATTGAAATAGGGCCAAATAGAATCTTGTCAGGCTTTACCACTTGTAACAGAAAATAGCGGATGACAAAATCACACTAGTGACTAGACAACAAGTAATAAGAATACCAATACTGCTTCTTTTTTAAATATTAATTAAGGAATACCATCAAGTGAAACATTACATGACCTTTAACATAAAACAGTTTGAAATATAATAACTTACGCATAATGCTCACGCTGGTACCATATTAAGCAAAATACGAGACAATGAGTTAGTCTCATTTTATCGTCGAGATTATGTCGGGTTCTTACCCACTGATTGAGTAGGTGTAAGTTGCCTCAAATTTCATCTCATTACGGAACACAGTGGTGAAATTCTATTTCCTTTGGGGATTCTGGCGCCACATCGTTTTGCAATTTCTCTGCAAAGTTTTCAGGAGTTGTATGAATTTTGATATTTTCCTTGCTTATATAAGAGGAAAAAACCTTCAAGTTAAGGTTTTATTGTGCTGACCGCTTGGTAAAAAATGATTCATTTTAATTGTACCTAGGTCGCGAAATATTAAAAAAAAATGAAAAAAGAAAATAATATCAGTGAAACTGAATTTAAAACTAGTGAAAAAAAATCCTTTGTCCCATTTTGTTGCCGTGCTTGAACTGCTGAACAAAATTATCTAACGCGTAAGAGCGACATGGTACAAAAGAAATCAATCATCTATATACTTGTGATTTGATGTTGACTATACTAAGCAACGGTAGTGGACACTGTCAGGTTATTTATTTCCCAGTAATGCCCAGTCAATTAGGAACAACTATGTATAAGTAGGAACTACTAATATTATAAATGTGGAAGTTTGGATAGATGGTTGTTTCTTACGCAATAATGCCAGAACCGCTGAATGGATCTCGATGAAATTAGGCACACAGATAGATTACAGTCTAGGATAAGACATAGGCTAATTTTTATCACAAAAAATTGAACAATTGCCTAGGGAATAGCGATAAACGACTTCTACGCGGACGAAGTCACAGCAACAACAAAATAAAATACAAATATTGTTTAAGTGAAGCAAATAAAAAACATACAAAATGCGATAACGTTTTTCTCCCCTAAAACGAGGTCCATTTTTACGATTTTTGAATATGTTGTAGATATTATGAAAAACTAGGTCTGTACGTTTTTCTTGCCAAGAAAATGTTTATTGAAAAGAAAAAAAAGAAAAAATCGGAAACGTACAGACCTAGTTTCTCGTAAGAAATACAAAATATTTAAAAATCGTGGAAATCGGATTAGATTTAAGGGGTGAAAAACGTTTCGCCCGGAGCTAAATTTGTATGGATTATTTTTGATAGCTACACGATTTAAGCATCGCTTCACAATCCTCTTAAACACGATAGAAACAAAACACCGAACAATGGGTTGAGACAAGATAGATACGTTAAAGTAAACGATTTTTGAAAATAGACGCTATCAAGCTCGACGGGGCTGTGGTAGCTTCTGTTAATCTTATAGATTCTCTATAACGATAACGTTGCATCTTTCTCTTCCTGCCCTTATTCCACACTAAGACCGCGTTGTTTGGTCAGTGTTGTTGTGTTGTTTTGTAACTGAACTAATGGTTAAAATTCGAAAAAAGAGTCAAAAATTTGCCACATTTCCTTGAGATTTAACCATTAGTTCCGATTTTTTACCATTAGTCAGTTTAACTAGAAATCAAACAACAGGCCCTTAATGGGGTCGGCACAACATGTTTACTTCTTCCACTCTCCTCTATCCGCAGTTAACTCTACTCCTACTCTCACTCGCACCTTTAGTACACATGTCATGCTTCACACTATCCATCCAAACCTTTTCGGTCTTCGTCTACCTTTGTACCCATCTTTATTAATTACGAGTATAGGAATACAAGAGGCAACTTGCAAATTGTATCATTTCCGATTCCCATTTTGCATAATGGGTACCACTGTATCAACTATAAATATTTTCTTTATTCCATCTTTATACATTATAATTTAATTGTTTGTTTGTTTGTTGCAGGCGTACAGTCCGACGGGTTTCGAGAAATACGGTTACACTTGCACCGTGGCGGACTTCAGAGTCAACTTCTCTGTTTGGGACACGTCAGGTAAAGAAAATTGAAACCTTTATTCAACCTTGCAGTCCTAAACTTCAAATTCAGCGTTTTCTCAAATAACTTTTGTAAAAATGGCAGTCATTTTTGTCACACCACATAAATAAAACTAGCTATAGATTGTTGGCTTATTCTATATACGAGCAATATTTATACATATATGTAAGATACTTTGAGTAATTATGCATATTACTTTGATCGGCGGGATTGCATAGTAAACTTTTTATATTATAGTTTTGAGTTGTTGGTATTTCTGTAGCTCTGCCTACCCCATTATGAGAAATAAAGGCCTGTTATGTATGTATGTGCATAATTTATATATTTTATGTTTATTAGGTTACTTTGTTACCTCGCTCTCGGGAACAACTAACAATTTTGAATAAAATTCTGGAATAGGAGATTTTTGGGTCAAGAAATCGATCTGTCAAGTTGTCATATTCGGGACAATTCGTTTTCAACCCGAGCGACGCTAAAAACAGATAAAATATTAGATACGTGGACAACAGAGTGTATACTCGTAGATGAACACCTACATAATTGCTACTGCAATCTACGGCAAATTGCTAACAAAATGTACAATTCGACCATCGTAATTTTACATCTCCAATATTCATTCGACATCACATCCGAAGGTAAACCAATATACATAACAAAGGGCGCGGTAAACAGCCTCTATATAACTTCATCAGATATTAACGCTCTTCAATAAACGTGGCAGAAATCTCATTTGCCTTTTACGAGGGCGGTAAACGACTGAATTTGTCGCAAAATACACAGTCCGTTGATCGTAGCTGAAAAGCTGTTGTATAGTGGTTATTTGTATTGCTGGGGGGGAATTAAAGAAGCCGACGATTGATGTTAACAGTTGCGTTCCGTTTTTCAGCTGAATCTTACGATTTCATTTCAAAAACTGGTGCAATAGTTCTTTGTGCAACTAAAGAGAATAGTTGCGAGTTCGGCGCGAGTGTTGATTTTGAATCCCGAGCAAGCGAGGGATTCTAGGTTAGGAGTGCAGCGAGGGATTCAAAGACACGAGATGCAAATAAATTACTTTGGTCATATCTACGACCTCCTTCATTGTCTTAAGCTCATACCAAAATCGATTTTTGCTCTGTCTTTAAACAGCAAAACTAGTCTTTTTGAGATGCTGAGGTGAAAATACTATGTATATTCTAAATCCATTATTTGCGTGATTATATTGATTTACTGATAAGTCCTCCAACCTACAGTTCAAACTAGAATTTCTTGGGTATTTCAAGTATCTCAGGTTAGGAACCCCCGCTGTCACCATGTACCAATGAGTTTTTCTAATTAAGTACATTACGCGATGATCTTACTCTTAATGATCATCCCATCAAAAACATAACTTGTAAAAAAACCAAGTCTCGCAACTCAGTTCTTCTACCGTAAAAAGTTGTGAGATCCATGTATTACCAAGTCGGTTAATTTATTCAGTCCCTACTTAACCCATTCACCGCCATGCTATACTCGTAGCGCTATGCCGTAGTCCATAGCAGCTTAAACTCCGTATGTAGCGAAAAACATTCATAGCGCTCTGACGCATACGTGTTGTGATTGGCGCTGAATGGGTTAAGGGTCCTTCTGTCTTAAGTTATTACGTAATTTACTAACCTAACAACATCTTATAGTGACTATATCAATATTAAAAATCTATCATGTTTTAAATAAATAGATTGACTTGGCAATCGCTTGAAAACACATTGTTTCTCACAAGTATTACATATTATATTAAATTAGATTGTTTAGTGCGATTGCCAAGTCAATCTATTTATTTAAAACATGATAGATTTTTAATATTGATATAGTCACTATAAGATGTTGTTAGGTTAGTAAATTACGTAATAACTTAAGACAGAAGGACCTTTTTTTTTTTTTTTTTTTTTTGTCAGGATGGAAAATGCGTTACGCATTTCCCCCACCATGGGAGTGGCGGGGGGGTATGTGGGACTCACCTCTATGTGCCCCCCTCTCGGAGCGAGAGGGGGGAGGAGTGCTACCCACTAAAAACCACCCTGGCGTACCCTCCTGCCGGTTAGGCAAGGCGCCGTGGTACCGCCGAAGCATTGCCCACGACGCCTACCGGCAGCCCCAGCCAACCACTGGGGCTACCCGCGCCAAAGGAGAGAGAGGCCGAGCACGCGTGGCCTCCCTCCCAGACCGCCAAGTGGCTATCACCTACGGCGGGAAGGGGACTCCCATCCCCCGCCCGCAGCCACTAAGGATTGAGGCTGGCGGCAAAACGCCTACGCCTCAACCCCCACCGTCTGCGCCGGAGCGGATGCGCGAGGGGAGACTCCTCGCGCTCACGCTCCGCCGTCTCCTTCTGCGAGATGACACTTTCGCAGAAGGAGGCCACCGCCTTCCAGGACCTGTCGCTGCACAGCATCGCAGAAATGACGCTGTGCAGGGAGAGGTCCGACCGCCCTATGGCCAGTGCCATGGCTCCGCGCTCCGAACTCCAGCGACTGCACACCTCTAGGGTGTGCTGGGCCGTGTCGTCTGGGTCCCCGCACTCATGGCACTGCGGGCCAGGCTCCCTCCCAATTTTGTGCAGGTAATGACCAAAACACCCATGTCCGGTCAATACCTGCACAAGCCGGTACGACGTAGCGCTGACCGCCCTCTCCAACCAGGTGTCCAGGGACGGGAGGATCGCCCCTATAGTTCGGGTCCCATAGGGGGAGTCCCCCAGGTCCTCTTTCCACCTGTCCCGCAATCGGCGCTCCGTCATCCGGCGCGTCTCCTCTATCTCCTCAGGGTCCGGACGTTCACCTCTCGCCCGGGCCCTGGACCTAAGTCGGTAAGTCTCTGCCTGCACCTCTGCGTCCAACTCCCAGGGTGGGGTGCAGGCAAGGAGGCAGGCCGCGGCGTGGGCTACCGTCATATAGGCCCTCACTATTCTGAGGGCCACCACCCGCTGGGGCCTCCTTAGTAGGGCCCTGTTGCGGGCCGACAGCTTGTCAGCCCAGATTGGGGCCCCGTATAGGGCCATGCTTCTTGTTACGCCGGCGTAGAGACGCCGGCACAGGGACCCCGGTCCACCCACATTCGGCAGCAATCTGCCTAGCGCCGAGGCGGCGCCCACGATTCGGGGAGCAAGACGGGTGAAGTGCTCCCCAAAATTCCACCTCCGGTCCAGTACAAGCCCCAAATATTTGATGTGGGGCTTGATCTGGACCGTTTCCCCCCCCAGGGTGAGAGCTGCGCCCGCCGGCAGCCTCCACCCTCGCCCTCCGAAGACTATCGCCTCAGTCTTCGAGAGGGCTACCTTAAGGCCGAGCTGCTCAATGCGGTGAATTGCCAGCTCAGCCGCCACCTCCGCCCTCCTCGTGGCCTCCCTCAACGCGGTCCCGCGCACGGCCACCATGGTGTCATCTGCATAGCAGATGGTGGCCACCCGCGGGAGCGACAGCCCCCTGATGGCCCAGTCGTACCCCAGGTTCCATAAAAGTGGACCGAGCACGGAACCTTGGGGTACACCACAGGCCATCTCCGTCGACCCCCGTCGACCGTCCCTCCGCTCATAGAGCACTACTCTCTCGGTGAGGTAGTGCTCTACGACCCGCCGCAGGTAGGGAGGCACTTGGTGGTATTGTAGTGCCTCCCTAATCACCCCATAGGGGAGGGTGCCAAAGGCGTTGGCAATGTCCAGCGACACCGCCACGACTCCCTCCCCTATGCTCGACGCGAACTCGCAGAAGTCCCTGAGGGACTTCAACGCGTCGAGCGTGGACCGCCCCTCCCTGAACCCGAACTGACTGTCAGACACGTTCGGGCCGGCGGTCTCCAGGTGCTGCAGGATCCGGGAGGCCAGGATTCGCTCGAACATTTTCCCGGCCTCATCCAGCAGCACTATGGGGCGATAGGCAGAAAGACTGTCCGGGGGTCGACCCTCTTTACGGAGCAGGCAAAGCCTCCCCTCCTTCCAAACCCTCGGGAACCGACCCTCCCTCAGGCAGTCGTCCATCAACAGCCTGAGTCGGTCCCCGAGGTGCTTAAGGGCGATGGGGAGTACCCGGCCCGGTACTCCATCGGGTCCCGGGGCTTTTTTGCAGCCCCGGAGCCGGTCCACCGCCCTCTCGAACTCGTCATCGCTCACCGGTGCGATATCGAGTTCGAGTTGGTCCTCCAAGTCCCCCGGTGGCTCGGTCATCACCGGGGGAGTTATCGAGGGGGCTGCTGGGAACAGCCCCTCGATGACCCTCCTCAAGAGGGGGGGCTCCAAAGAGTCCATGGGGGGGGCGGTGCGCATTTTATTGCGCACCACCCTGTACGGTCGCCCCCACGGATCCTTGTCCAGCGTGGCCAGGAATGAGGCATGTTCCTCATCCTTGGCCTTGGCGATGGCAAGCTGGAGGGCCCCCTTTGCTTCTTTCAGGGCCCCGTGGAGCCCCTCCTCCTCCTCGTCTGTGTGCCGCCTGCGCCTACAATGTTGATAGGCGCGGCGGGCACAGTTACTGGTGGTCCGCAGAGCCGAAATTTCCGCGGCCCACCAGTACACACTCCTTCGGGCGAAGAGGCGCCTCGTCCGAGGCATGGACGCTCCACACACCGCCTGCAGTGTGAAGCGGAACCGGCACGCCCTCTCCTCAACTCCGAGGGTGGCGGGTGGGGCAGCACACCAAGCGGCCACCATCGCCGCCTCGTCCGCCTTGGCCCTGTCCAAGTGGGTCAGGGACCATTTGGGGAACTCCCCTCCCCCCCCAAACGCGCTCCCCCTGGGTTGGGTGGTGGCTGGCCCCCTCTGGTGGAGACCCTCAATCTGATGTACAGATGATCAGAGAGGGTCTCCACGTCCTCCAGGACGCGCCAGTCCAGTAGGCGTGCGGCAATGACAGGGGTCGCGAATGAGACGTCCACGATGGAACCCCCCCGCCACCGCACGCAAGTATTGGAACTGCCCCGGTTTAGGACGACTAGGCCCGTCGCCACCACCCAGTCCCTCAACGTCTCCCCGCGTGCATCCGTTATGCGGGATCCCCACGCCGCGCTTTTGGCGTTGAGGTCCCCCAGGATTATAATTTGCCGCGGGACCGCCCTGCTGATGACCCCCCCCAGGACCCCCAGGAAGACCTCGAAGTCGGCCAGCGGCCTATTGGGGGAGAAGTAGACACCAATCAGTGTGGTGTCGCTCCCCCAGTTGGCCGCCACGTATCCCGGGCCACCCTCAGTCCTGTTCAAGGGGGGGCCGTTGCCGACCGCTGGCACTGTCACGGCAACCCTACCATCCGTCGACCCTACCCAGTTGGGTAGGGGAGGGACGTAGTAGGGCTCCGAGACCACGGCAACGTCGATCGACCACTCCGCCATTGTCTGCATGAGCAGGTCTTGTGCTCTGGCGGAGTGGTTGATGTTAGCCTGCAGGAGCTCCAAATGGTGTGCTGGCATTTAGAGCTCCATGCAGGTCTCCTCCTGGGCCCGGTCGGCGGTAGTCGCGGCGGGGGCACTTTCACTGGGGGTGGCCGGTGGGCGGCGACGCTGGGGCCTCGTGTCCCTCCCTTTGGTCTCCGGGGGGAAACAATTCTTCCCCCCCATTATATGGCTCGCCGGGAGTTTTGCATGGTGGCAAACTGCACACCACGCCTTCTCCCAGCACGCCTCTATCCGGTGCCCCTCCTTGCTACACCGAAAGCAGAAATTGCTCCGGTCAATTTTGGAGGGGCACAGCTCCCTCGCGTGGCCGACACCGAAGCAGCGGAAACAACGCATTGGTGTCGGCTCCAACGTCGTGACCCTGGCGGAGGCCCAGCCCACCAGCATCCTTCCAGCCTTCCGTAGAGCCACCGCGGCTTCTACGGGGCACTGGATCAAAACTGACCCAGTGCCGTCGTAGAGGGTGCGGACGGCCCCCACCTTAACCTGTGCCGCCTGACACCCCCCCGCGGTGGCGACGGCCTGCGCCACCGTTTCCTTAGTGGCCGACTCGTCCAGGCCGGCGATCTGGACGCCGGCCATTTTGATGGGTCGGCTCACATCGGCGACGTCCCCAACCAACCCCTGCAGCTTTACTGCTAGGGCGTCCGCCACCTTGGCATTATCCTCCCCGGGGACCTCGATGACCCGGGACCCCGTCATCGAGGTCCTGACCCGCACATGCTGCAGGCCAACCTCGCTGAGGCTAAGGCCGTTGATGGCCTTAGCCATGGTTGCCTGCAGGGTGGTGGTGGCGCCC
Source organism: Acleris holmiana (assembly GCA_949316455.1). Lineage (NCBI taxonomy): Eukaryota > Metazoa > Arthropoda > Insecta > Lepidoptera > Tortricidae > Acleris > Acleris holmiana. Next base: position 5,395,762 of record OX438777.1, on the reverse strand, counting down.
TTCTTTAAGGTGACTACCACAGCCGCCGTCTTGGGGACAGTCAGCGCACGGGGTTTGGGCGCCTTTTTCCCCGAGGTCTTCTTTTTTTGTGGGGAGAAGGACCCTTAACCCATTCAGCGCCAATCACAACACGTATGCGTCAGAGCGCTATGAATGTTTTTCGCTACATACGGAGTTTAAGCTGCTATGGACTACGGCATAGCGCTACGAGTATAGCATGGCGGTGAATGGGTTAAGTAGGGACTGAATAAATTAACCGACTTGGTAATACATGGATCTCACAACTTTTTACGGTAGAAGAACTGAGTTGCGAGACTTGGTTTTTTTACAAGTTATGTTTTTGATGGGATCTCATTTCTTTTTGTAGATAGTTCTATTTTTTTCTTAGATTAATCGTCGATTACGGCGCGAATACTCACGCACACGTACACACACACACGCGATCACACTCGCACACACACACGCGCACGCACGCACGCACACGCACACACACACTCTCTATAAGCCGTCTTGTAAAAAGGTTTTCTTTTCATCATAAACGATTATCTGCAAATGTAACTTTGTAATCCTATACATTTTTATGGGGTTACAAAGTTAGTTATGCTGTTGGTGTATCTAGGAAACTGGAACGAAATTGCAAAATATTTAAGTTTTCTCTTGATTTCTACACTAAGCACTAAATGTATTCTAAATTTGAAGCTTCTATGTCTGCTAGAAGTGCCTTAGAGTTTTGGTGATCGGTCAGTGAGTGAGTGACAAAATTAAGAAACTTTGACTAGTTATAATTCTTCAACTACTGGTTCAAATTTGATGAAATTTGAAATATACCGTGTTTATACAATGCCTATCTCGTTACTAAAAATGCAGGCTTCTAGATCTATTCACAACGAAGTTATAGGGGGGTCGAAAATGGCCTGAACTGCTTCGAGAAAAGGATGGTACGGCCGTGCCGCTTTTTTGCTCGACTTGGCGGGGGCACTGCCGTGCCCCCAGATAAATGGGTCGAAGTGTATTCGAAAGGGCCAATCTGTAAGATAAGATAAGATCTCAAGTTAGGATGGACAAACGCACAAAATGTAATAATTGGCCATAAATATCAATATTTGTTAGTAATTTCGCAAAAAATATTATAATATTTGAATCAACTTTATTAAACCTAATATATCCTCCTTAGGCCCACGTCAAATTTTACTAGTTCAAAAAAGAACCTTGTGTAAGTCAACTAAAGTCTAAAGTCACTTTGACAAATGTCCTAAATTTAGGCCGTTGTGTCTTACGAGGATATACGGTGCACTCAGGGCCTCAGGGATCTTGGTTTGGGCCGTCTACTGCCATGTTTCACCTGTATTGGACAAAATGTAGAAAATGACGTCTATTTTCGTCGATCAAGACTGTCTAAATCTTTGGGATGGGTGCGAAATGTAACCGTAATTAGGCCACATGGAAGAAAATCAGCTGTAACAATTTTTTTTGAGTCTACTGCCACGTAGTCTAGAGCATTTTTGTTCATTGCTTTAGTGACTTAGAAAGTATAGATTTATTTTGAATGCGTTAATATTTAGGAAGTATAGTCTAATTCAATACATTGCTACGTTATTGACGATTGCATATCAAGTTTTAGAATTACAAATTATAGCAATTTTTAGTCAAGGGAGGCAAAGGTGAACCGTAAGGTAGCGTCCGTAATGGTACTGTAATAACTGGGAAGACAAGCGTTGTAGTTTATTACTGATTATTTATTTTTATAAGTAAATAGCTTAACTGCTTACAGTATGACCGTGCATCATCACGGCCCGTGGGCGACTCTCTACTTTTTCCTATAAAACAATATTCTAACTCGTGAAAATTTTATATATAAATGCGACAGCTAGCATGCAATAAGTTTACGATCACAGGTTATCGCAACCTTATTGCATTACAGAACCATTAAAACCTTAATAACTCTTAAACTAATTAACAGATTGAAAACTTAAAACTATATTTAAGACCGGTAAGGAAAGGGCTTTCTTATATATCCTGGGACACCCAATATGAACTTAACATTGAAGTTAGCGCATTCGTTTCTACAAACGTTAATGCTTCGACACCATGCGTCTCGCTCTCGATTAATAGTTATGAAAGGGGTAAACTATCGCTTCTACAAGCGCAAACGCCTAGTCAAGATGGATAACGCTAAGTTAGCGATTTTTTAATTTCGACAAAAGGATTGAGGCTCTCTGAGGGCTCGTTATGAGGCCAACAAAATCTGAGCTACCAGCGTAAATTTTACTAATGTAATTTTAACCTTAACACACTCTTATTAGCGAATAGTTTCAATTTAATTTTAATAACAAACCAAGAAAAACGAAAAAAGGCGATGTTATCAGCTCGCTCGTAATAACCTCTTAATTTTTCTATAATCGTTAACTTTGATAGAAAACCGCTTCTAGGCTTCTAGCACACCTCGTAAAGCATAACTGTATGGAGTTATGCTTTACGACCGTTTCATCGTATGGCCTCAAAATAGGAGCGTACGTCGAAATTCACTTAAAACTTCGATTAGCACAAACGGATATCGAACCCGAACCCAACGACGTACACTCAATTATTTACTCTAGAACTTTGTTCGAAAGCTTCATACTAGTAATGAATAGAGTAGGTCGTGCGTTAGAAGTTTCAATGGCCTCTAATATAATAGCGTCGATGTAGGTGAGTTTTCGTGTCAGCAAGAATCCTCGGCTATATTTACTAATAGCTGTTGCGTGCGACTCCGTTTAGAAATCGTCCATTTTTACAGGATAATAAGTACCGGGAGTTCCTTTCCAATGTTCAAGCTCTTATGTTAGATCTTTTTTAAATCGATTTAACGGTGAAAGCGTAACAAACAAACTCTGTCTTTTGCATTTACAATATTAAAATTATTGATGTTTATCGTTGTCTACTCCCTACCCATCAATAGCCCAAAACCACAGCTCTTTTTTCAAGCTTTTTATTAATTTGCAATTTTTGTATGTATGTATGTTCGGGTCTAATCTTGCAAGAAAGATTTGAACCACTTCCTGGAGTCCGATTAAGTTGAAATTTGGTATACCTAAGTAACTTCGATGACAATACAATATATGGCATCATCGAGGTCTGATGATGGAGTCGGAAGGTGGTGACAGGATCTCCGCTATACTTAAAGTAGACCCACCGTTGGCAACAAAATCTTGTCCCAAAAAATACTTTTTAAAGAAACTTTTTTATGGTATATTTACATAAAAGACAAACGAGCACACAGGCCATCTGATGGTAACTGGGATCTGAAATCCATAGACTACAATCTTAAGATTGCAAACATAAGGATAGGTTGGAATGCCTCTATGCTAGTGGTTTCACCGGTAGTCTTAATCCCCACACCAGAATTCAACAGTAGGTTAAAGGATTATTATATCATTGTGATACTCATAGTAGCGACCCGGACGGACCCTGTACAAGTTTCTACTACACTAGTTTGTGCCTATTCAAATTTTTGTGAGATTGTCCCTTGTTATTTATTTGTAATGGAACGTGAAATTTCTAAGTTAAGTTATTAACTGGTTTAGTGGTAAACCACAAATTAAATTGTGTAACTTCTAGATTATATGGTTAAGTCTTAACGATACTACCATTTAAATAGGTAAGGTACTCGTAACTAATAAAATTACAAAGGTACCGCTGTGAACGGAATAATAATGTACAAGGGGCGGGCCTTGAAAGTTAAAATACGTAACCTATTGAGTGACGAGATGAATTTTGAGTTGTTTGAGCGGTAAAATTTAGAAGATAGAATAAAATATAGTAAGTAGAAACTGCTAAGTGGTCAGTTATTATCATAATAAATATATTACACGCAACAAAATCATTTGAAAATAAGTAAATAAAAAAAATACTTTTAGTCAGTTAATTCAAAATGTTGCAAGCCACTTCTTTATTTTTCTTAGGTATGGCAGTTCCATAAGTGATTTTTACAATGCAAAAGTAAACCCTGACCATTTTTTTATTGGCTAATTTGGCCATTTTTCCTCTCTGACGGTTGGCGAATCATGAGCATGCTATTTGATTTGAAATTTCATTGGCAGTATGGAATTTTTTAAAAAAATAATTGAAAAACTTCTCAAAAAAATGGCCACTTTGGTATCACACAAGGATCTTTCCATACAAATCTTTTGGGACACATTAAAATATTATTTAATTATTGCATAGTTTGATGTTTTCTACCTACCTACTTTTTTAATCTGGAGATGTCAAGACAACGTAAATTACTAAAATAAACATTGGGGTACTCATTGTACCATAAATGTTGCTTGTTTAACTATTATACCATAAATAAAAAAAATATTTAAATTAGCAAAGTTGTCAAATTAAAAGTTAACTGGCCAACTAAACTCCAAAATCGGCACCTGGCTCAATCCCGCGTTGAAGCGCGTTATCGCGCAGGCACGATATCGCTCCTGTAACGCCGTGACAAATGTGCGCGATTTGCATTCCGGACGGGACACGAATCAACGCTATTCCTGGAAAAAGTCAATTGACGATATTTTACGTAGCTCTAGTGAATTAAGTAAGTCATTGGTTATTAGCAGTATAAATTATTATGTTTACTCCTCCTTTTAGTTATGGACGTTTTCTATGTTTTTATAAAACCAGAATTATCTGTGTAAAAAAAAGAAAAAAAACCTACAGTATTTGAATTGTATTGTAATAGGTGCATTAGCTCTTAAAGTGTTGCGGGATCGGGTAATGTCAGTAGGAGCAGCATAAAAGCGTATGAGAGCGAGTGGGAGAGAAGATCAAATCCAAAGGGATTTTTAAGAGCTTTGCCCTGTAAATCACTATCTTGTCTAATAATACAAGCCTAGTTTGTATGACCTAAACCTAGTCGTACGTAGGACTGTTTTGTTACAATTGCCTACTATCTATACTAGACTGGCGCCCTGCCCTACGTTCGCTTCGGTTTAGCGGAAAAAAGTCTATAATATTTAGGAATAGCAAGCCGTATTATTATACGGCTTACTAGAAATATACCTAAGTTTTTTAATCCATAGTTTTTCTGAGATAACCCCAAACATGCAAATAAAAGCATAATATTAGTTTTCGAGTATGGTCGACGTCAAGGATATGTTTTAATTTTTATATTTTTTCTTTGAAATGAGGTGCAAAAATGCATACATACGTGTATACTGTATTAGTGGTGGTAGGACCCTGTGCAGGGTCCGTCCGGATCGCTACCACCATCTTATCCATCAACCTACCGTCGAGCAACAGTGTCCGCATTGTTGTTTTCCGGTATGGGGATAACCGGTGAAATGACTAGTATAGAGGCATTCCATCAGTTCTCAGGGTCTCAGATTCCACTTACCATCAGGTGCCCTGAGTGTTCGAGTGCCTTCTCATTGCCATAAAAAACATATCTTTGGCGTCAACGTTACATTGTGATGGTCCCTGTTGAAAACTACAAAGTTTTACGCAGTGAAAGAGACAGAGTTATGACTCTTAAGTTGTCCACACACAAAAGACGGAGGCGGGCGAATTGCCGTTACAATGCTCGTAACGTAACGCCTTCCAAAAGGCCTTCTCACAGACCGCAATGTACACGGTAATAGGGAAGACCGAGGAGAGTTGTAACAGAGGTAAGTTAGGACAAAGCCAAATTCTGTGAACCTACTCGTAGGACAGTGTATCGAACTGAACATTTCGCAAATTCGTTGCTCTTTCGACACTCCACAGTTTGCGTGAAGTTGTCAGCTTGCTAATTGTTATAGGTGCAGAAAAATCGGCTTTGTCACAACTCACCTCTGTCACAACTCACCTCGGTCTCCCCTATGCCTGCCTCCGCGCCGTCTTCGTCTTCTGTGTGTGGACAGCTTTATAGCTATATTCCTTTCACTGACTGGAATTTGGCAGTGTCATAATACGGCCTCAGGTCCAAGAATACTCTCGCTTCATCGGCTCATCGCGTTTAGCAAAAACATCCTGTTTTAATTGTGCCTGCGCACGTCAGCTTAGATATAAACGCCATTATTAGGGGTCGTCCTAATATAACGCGACTACGCGATTATCGCAAGTTCACGCGAATTTTACTCGTCGCGTGATTTTCAATTCACACCTATTCGAGTTCAATATGTTTGATTGCGCGTTCGTAAAAGTAAAATTCGCGATAATCGCGTAGTCGCGTTGTATTAAAACGACCCCTTACAGTATTGCTACCTAAATCCTAACTATTAATAACTGATATTATACATGCCAATGTATTTGTTTGTTTAACTGTTTAACGTGAAATGACACGGTCAGTCAACAGCCCGAAGACGAAGAAAGGTAAAATAAAACCTTTCATGGGTATTGCGCAAACGTAAAATAAAAACTTAACGTAACATTGGTAAGCAGTGAACTCTCGCAAGCCAATTTATACTTATTTGCATGGCTTTATCTAACTGTCTCAAATAGAAACGTTACTATAGCTGGACTGTCGTGCGACACAGAACATCAGGTGAGCGATTCCGACGCGACAAAAAACGTAAATGCTGATGGATGGCAGCTTAGCATCCGTGACACTAGTTTATTGCGTACAGTCGAGGACACTATTACAATTTGTGCCAGCCGTTTCTTTCACCCGTACGGTTATAACTAGAGCGGGAGAGAGATAAACTGACCTAGTGTTAGCTTTTGACTAGCACAAAGACATTATGTCTTCCTTAGAGTTGGCAACTTATTTGCATTGTTGAGTAAACGGTAGTGATTAAATTCTCTTTGGTCTAGACTGTGGGCTTAGAACCCTCACTGTCCACGGTGGAGACACGCTTCAGCATGCAGTTTAGTATATAGTAGTTTAATAATTTTAGCAAGATGTTCTTTCCCCGTGTGGTTGCCGGGTTAGAATAGTGCCACTCCATGTCTTCCCATGGATGTCGTAAGAGGCGACTAAGGGAATAAGGGCTTGTAGTACTGTTAGGCGATGGGCTTGCAACCTGTCACTAATACACTAGTAAACCTCTTAGCCTGTTAGTGCAAAATGTGGTTACAGAAATATCAGTAAGTCCTTAGAGTTGTTGGTATTTCTGTAGCTCTGCCTACCCCACTCTGGGAATGAAGGCGTGATGTTATGTATGTATGTATGTTCTTTCCATAAAAAAATAACAATTTCGATAAAGTTTACGAATGGGGTATTCCTGGTCAAGAAATTAACGTCGATCTCCTTCGTAGGTACTTTAAGAGAATATCACAGCACTTAGCTTTGTCCATATCAGTGTCGCTTAATGTAAACTAGACTATGAAATGATGTCATGGCCACCGGTCAGCGGTCGACTCACGCCGATAACAATACGGTGATTTATTGATGGTCGTCGCTGAGTTATAACCTAGTGGCTAGCATATCGCTTGACAGTCCGTCACTATTTCAGTAGACTACTTAGAAAGGGCACAGAATAAGTAATAGTGAAAGGGGTATCCGAATGACGAAGTCGCGGGCAGTTATAACAGCACTAACTTATGGATATCTCGTCGAGTCAACTGTATTTGCCAGGCGGCAGGAATTATTCTAAAATACCACAAATTTAAATTTATTTGTGAAGTTTGCAATAGTTCTTTTAATGCCATGAAAATATTATTTACAAGTAGAAATGAGAATTATGTTTCCAAAATTAAAAACTAATAAGATTTTTTAAGCCGGTTTATAAAAGACAGACAATTCTTAAAAATAATCCTTTGAAAAAAGTAACAAGATTCCCTTGAAATAGCTATGTTACTCTGTGGCAGAGCCCTTATAATGTCACATGTATTTCACATGTTTATATTTTTACATAGATTACAACTGTTTAAATCATTTAAATTCATTCCTGGGGTTCTTTTATGATCGTGTTTATCTGAATAAAACATACGTCACTTTCTGTCAAATATGTAAGTGCGAGAGTGACGGATGCTTTATCCACAGCGATATCGCGACCATAACAATTCCGCTGTTTATTAATCTGTTTACTGACATTCTAACCAAGATTATTAACCAATAACATGAAAAAAATCAGTCTCAAATTTTATCACTTGCTTACAAGTTCATAAGTAATAAATAGTAACATTTTAATGTTCAATGAAAGTTATTTACGAGAGCGACTGTACCGGGTCGTAAAGCGGTGCACACGCTACCGATACGAGCGGCAGAACCATAAAGGTTTCCACACATTGTAAGGCATAATAAATAATAGTGAACTTCTGATAGGAATGCATAGTATGCTAGTTTTCTGGGAAGGATCGTAAAAGCGAGTGTTGCTCACTGTCGCTGTCGAATTTTACTGTGGCCTGACGACAGAAGCAGTGTGGTCACGTTACAACTCTATAATATAGAGTTGTAACGTGACCAAACTGCTATTTTTATATTATATTATAATATCATCTAGATCGTCTTATGGCAGTTTTAAAAAAAGTGTACATCGTTAAGAGAATTGTGAAGCGATGCTAAAATCGCGTAGCTCTCAAAAATAGTCTATACAAATTTAGCTCCGGGCGATAACGTTTCTCACTCCCTAAATCTATTCGGATTTCCACGATTTTTGAACATGTTGTAGATATTAAGAAAATCTAGGTCTGTACGTTTCCGCTTAAGTTTTTTTACTTTTTTTTTCATTATAAAAAATAATTTCTTGGAAAGGAAAACGTACAGACCTAGTTTATTATAATATCTACAAGATATTCAAAAATCGTAAAAATCGGCTAACGTTCAAGGGGAGAAAAACGTTATTGCATTTTGTATGGTTTTTTTTACCTTACAGTCCTGTATACATAGCTAATTTTCGTGACGAAATGGAAAAGTTACATTTTCTTAATGCCATTGCAAAACTTATTTGCAGTCGGTTATTATCTAATCGCAAACTACGTCGATGTATGGAGACAACAGTTTTTCAATGGGAAATTCAAGTTTGTCCTTTCAATACAATTTTACATTCTTATAAGTTCGTATGGAACCCTCGACTCGCACTTGACCGGGTTGAAGTTTGACATTTGCCCATACAAAATGTGTCAAATTTTAATCCGAAGTAAGGCTATCTGTCCGCGGTTTGAATATAGGGTTCGGCCGTTAGAGTACACTGTAACAGAGGTTTGCATGTTACTAATACTCTCGCGGTCAAATAATACGTGTCAGAGTGCGTTATTCATACTAAAGAGGCTATTTTGAAGCCTGGATTCCACGCCAGGGGATGCTTTTATTGAAATCTGGTGGTGGATACCCCGAGCATCGATACAGGACTTCCAGAGTGCCTAGAATATCGAATTGAATGAATCTGCGGTTAACGCAGGAATTTTTGACGTAGGAGAATGAAACTGATCTAGGCATACTTCCCTAATGTAACTCTAACAATTCTGTTATATACAGCTATGCATCTTAGTACCTCGTCGCTTTAACGCCGTGGATAAATTAGTGGGGCAGTTCAAACACGACGATATAGCGACAAAGGTATCATGTATCGTCGTCCCCGGAGAATAAAATCGTAATAGGAAAAAGTTAATTTTACAGGAAAATATAAAAACCAATTTTGTTCCATATCTTGGGTGCTATAAAGAGTTAACCAACATGTCGTATATAAAAAGCATTGTGATTTTTGAATGTTTTATGTATGTATTTTAATGTATTTAATATGAGTTTCGTTTGATTGTAATAAGCCAAAATGTATATTACGGTAAGTTTACCTTAAATAGCTTTCTGTTCTAACTGATTACCACTTTTTTCGTGTAAATGTCGAACAATTGAGGCTATCGTAAGACTACTTAGTGATTATGTTCATCGATTTTTAACAGATTGTCATGTAATGTAATACATTAATACCATTTTATTCTAGTTTTTTGTTTGCTTTCTATTACCGTTACAGACGGAGTACAATTTTATTTCGGATTATAAATCTCATGATTGACAACGGTTAGGAATGATTACAGAGAATAATGGAAAAATACAATTACTGTAATATTTCATATTTATTACTAATTTATTTTAAATATACTTGTAAGGTTACCGTGCGTGAATAAAACGATCAATTTATATAATATATTTATTATGGCATTTAAATCACAGCACAGAATCATCAAAATAACAGTTTAAAACAGCCTGAGATCTGAGTTTAATCTAGTTTCAAATCAAAAATACTTAAAACATCTAATCTAAATTATTGTTACGTACGTGGGGGTAGGTAACTGATAGAAATGCACGAACACACCGATAATTAAGAGCAGACTTTAATTAACACTCTCATTTAATCGTTACAAACAATTATCGCACAATAAACTTAGATGATCGCTCGATTCACTCGTAGGTACGCACTGTTCGCTCTCCAAGTAAGGAATGTCTCGCCGCTCGCGCGCGCCTCACGTTTTATACTCCCAATCGCCGATTGTTCCAGAATGCCTTCTCGAATGATCGATGGGCCTTGACCCGCTGGGAACGTTCGATAATGGAAGGTTCTACTCATTGCGGCCTTGTATTACAATAGCGACGGCCTTGGCCTTGAACTCGATTGTACCCGTTAACAATAGACATGTCCTTAAGCCGGCGCGTCGATTCTAATTTACCTATCTACCTAACCATACCAACTCGTAACACTACCCCCTCCCAAGACATGCTCGTCCCGAGCATTATTAGACCCGTAGTATCTGGCCAGTCGGTCAACGTGGACAACCTTACAGGAAGGATCTCAAAACATCACTTATTCTTTTCTTAGGGACAACAACCTGTAAGTGAGCATCCTTCCCATTTGCGGACTCCCATTTTCTGCATAATACGCCATTATGCATAGCCAAACTTTCCCATTGGGCCCAGTAGCTTTTTGTTTGTGTACTCAACGGAGCCACTTCACACCAATTTGGTTTTGGTACGCTTGCTTTAATCCAATCATAAATGGGTTTGATGTCCTTATCTTCTAGCTGCGCTTGTTGCATGACTTCATTACTCCACTCGTCGCTAACAGTGTCAGTTCTCAACATCTTCACACAATCTTTGCCCTCCTGCCTCAAACAATGTTTACAGTCATCCGGACAAGGTCTTCGGGAAAGGGCGTCAGCGTTGCCGTGTGATTTTCCACTGCGATGTTCTATGATGAAGTCATATTCCTATGTAGTTGTTCGATCCAGCGCGCTACTTGACCCTCAGGATTTTTAAACTCCAACAACCATTTTAAAGCAGCGTGATCCGTCCTGATACGGAATTTGCGCCCAAGCAGATATTTACTAAAATGCTGCAACGTCTTGACAACTGCCAGCAATTCCCTCCGAGTGACGCAGTAATTTCTCTCTGGTTTCGATAGTGATTTACTAAAGTAGGCAATTACAACTTCTTGGTCCTCTTTCTTTTGTGACAAGACTCCTCCGATACCAATATTACTCGCGTCCGTGTCAACAATAAAATCAGTATCAGGGACTGGATATCCCAATATAGGAGTTTCACAAAGCCTTTGTTTGAGATTGGCAAAAGCTGTTTCACACTGGTCATTCCAGTCGAATCGACGTTTTTCTTCTGTCAGCTGGTGCAAGGGCTTCGCTATATCTGAGAAGTTTTTCACGAAACGTCGATAGTACGAGCAAAGTCCCAAAAAGGCACGAACTGCGGTCTTGTCCCTCGGTGTCGGCCAATCCTTAACGGCGCTTATCTTCTCAGGATCTGTCTGGATACCATCGGTTGACTACCCTCAATTTTGTCAACTAATACGCAGCGATGAGATCCCCGTCCCGTATAGTGCGGTAATTTCACAGGAACAAGGGCTTGCGATCTTGGTTGGAGAATGGTCCTTCTAGCACAGTAGACTTGTCCACTCACTCCACCTTCCATGGGGACTTCATCAACCCCGAATTTCAGGACTCCACCTTTCAAGTCGATTTTGCAGCCATGTTTTCTCATAAAATCTAGTCCAATAATGCAATCGTCGATGATGTTAGCGACGATGACTTTGTGCCAGTAGTACTTTTCACCAATTTGCACCGCCACTTCTTGCTCCCCCAGGACGGAAATGAACTGGCCGGTAGCCGTTTGCAGCTGAAGATGCTTAGGTCGGACTAGATGATCCCTGGTTAAGTGCTTCAGTAGCCGAGAACTGATCACAGTCCGAGAAGCTCCGGTGTCGATAGTAAGGTGACATGGTATTCCACCAATTTCTCCTTTGACGACCAGACTATTCCCATCATTCACCTGTGAGATCATAACTGGGACATTTTGACCACCAGCCAGCACTCGTCCCTTAGTCCTGGCTCCTACTCGTTTCCCTGGTGCTGTTCTGACGCGTCAGAGCTTGCTGGCCTCTCCGTTGGGCCTGGATCTCGGTGCAGTCTATTTCTCTTCGGGCAACTGGATTGCAAGTGGCCGCGTTCTCAACACCAGTAGCACCTTGGTCCAAATTCACGGCGAGGAGCAGTCGAATCTCTGGTCGAAACTTCTCGCACCCTAAAAGGCCTCGAGTCCTGGCGTACAGCTTCCACTTCCAAGGCGTGGGCAACTGCATCTTTCAGGCTCCCGTGATGTCCCAGTCGCACAGCAGCTCTGACTTCCAAATCACGGATCCCGTCGATGAAGGCCTGTACTAGCATGCTGTCCACAAATGAAGCCGACGCGCTTTGGTACGCTTTTCTGACCAATTTTTCTATTTCTAGGGCCCACTGTTGTAATGACTCATTACGTCCCTGGGATCGATCCTAAACGTTAATAAATCTCAGAAGCATCCGCACACCTCCACCTCGCGACGCCGAATGAAAGTAAAATAGCATTATTACTCGAATTGAGAAGTATAACGTTGAAAAGAGAAAGCAGTAGGGAGTAACGACTACTCAAAAAATGATACTTAAAACGGTAAAGTATCGATGTTGTTATTAAACATTAAGGTTTTAGTATCGTTTCATATCATTGCCTGACGTAATTTATTGTGTAATACTAATTGATTACAACAAAATAATAGTTATTTTCCATTGCGATATTTAACTTTTCAAAAACATTTCATAAAGTACGAATGCGATCGGCTACGTTTTGTATTTTTACTATAAATATATGTTAAATGATGGTTACAGAAATAACACAAATACTTTTAAATAGTTAAGATTTTTACTGATGTCATTGTAATTAAATTTCAGACGAATAAAATCGTAAAGGTTGTTACGAAAGGTCGCGAGCCTTTTTGTATCCGTGACAGTATCGCAAACGGTCTTTACCAAAATGAAGATTATGTTTTGCTTAACCAAAGTATTGTTACAGTATTATTTCCGGAAAGAAAATGGAAAATATTACCAACGAATAAAAATTAAAAATCGCATAACTTCGTAAAAATAATAAGGAAAAATATGTAAAAAAATCACTATATGCATTAAATTACGGAGAAGCGGAATATGCAATAACAATAAAACTATGGCTATATCGCATTGCGATTTTATTCTCCGGGGACGACGGTATATCTGTAACGCAAGGGTGTGGTAAGGTTGTCGACACCGAACACGTCGTCACGGGCGAATTAGAGCATCCCTGCTCGCACCGCTCCCCGACTCCCGCCGAAACGGGTCATGCTACTCTAGTGCACTGGCGGACATTGTAACGGTAATGCTATGGCCACATTATCGGAATTCAGTGAAGGTCGGAATTCTTCGACGACACGGTGGCCTACTTGGGAGTGACCCTGCCTCCGAAGCCAGCGGTCCTGGGTTCAAATCCCGGTAAGGGCAGATATTTGTGTGATGAGCACGAATATTTGTTCCTGAGTCTTGGATGTTTTCTATGTATTTAAGTATTTATTTCTCTCTCTGTTGGAGTATGTTTATCGTTGTCTAGTACCCATAGTACAAGCCTAGAGCTTAGTTTGGGACTAGGTCAATTTGTGTGAGATGGTCCCCTGATATTTATTTATAGGTTCGCGTTAGCCTCTCTTTCATTATCATAGAGATAGAAAGAGAGGCTAAAGGGTAACAGCAACTCGAGCATGATTTTTTTCCTTATATCTAAGAAGTAATGTTAATGTAACGTAAGCGTCACAGAAAATTTGTATGGAGATTGAAATTCTGAAGTATAACAAGTTCCTGGCACGCTGAATTTCGTATCATTAACGATTAGTAAAATTATTCGAAAAATTATGACATTACAAAAATTATACATTGTATGAAAGTGGGTTTTGTACTACAATTAGATTTCGTTTTCGAAAGTAAAGGCGATTCAGAATGATTTGGAGAACCCAAATAAGTATACTTCGGTATTTGGCTGCTGTTTATTTGTATCACGTAAGAGTTATAAATAGAAGTTATGTAAACTTTTTTCTTATACACAGCGTGCCTCTATCGCGAGCACATCAATGATTAAGTTGGCATATTCTATCCCTTGTTAACCATGCATCGGTAGCTGCGGGGAGGTACGCTGCGCCGAGGGTCGCTAACTACTATGGTGACAAATGCCTGCAGAAATGTCTACCCTAATATACTTAATAGCATGCCCGCAGACATTAGGCTAATGACCAATAAGGCAGTTTAAATAATTAAATAAATAAAATAGATTAAAAATAAAGCTAAGTTATATGAGACTCAATGATCTCGCAGATAAACTATGTAAACCACTATAGGTATAGTCAGCGTCAAAAGTAACTAATCACATTATTACCTTGTCGCTTTACTGTCACATAATCAATGTCAAACAAGATTGTCTAATCAGTAATGTGGTAATGCAATAAAGTACAAAAGTAGCTTGAAGTGACCAGTTACTTTTGACGCTGACTGTACAAGTGTTATTTTCAGATAGGTACGTAATTTGTTATTAAAAAAATAGAAATGTTGTTCTGTCACGTTATCTAGGCAAGGTTTTTTTGTGTTTGTACTCGTAAGTAGTAACGGCTCGGAACTGGGCATGGTCGGACATGCTCTTCCCGTTTTTTTCAGCATTTTAGGCTGCCTGACAGGGTTGTCATCATTTTTTTTTTTTTTTTTTATGTAAAGTAGAAGGCACACTAGCACTCAGGCCACCTGATGGTAAGTGGAATCTGAGACCCTGAGACTAAGATGGAATTTATATTTGTGGTTATCATTACATTATGACCAAAAACCCCTAAAAATACTGCAGAATGTATTAAATAAAAGGTGTATCTTTATAGCTCGCAATGTCCGCCAGTGCACTCAGTGCCCAACAGCCGTTAGCAAACAAAGCAGACTGGTCTCTGATTCAGCCAACCAATATTGCTATGATATAGTACAGCTTGCATCTGCAGTTTGCAGTAACGAATCATTGGTTAACCTGATAGGTCCCTTGGCAATTCGTCTGTTTGGTTGTATTGTAAGGCCAGCACCAACATAGTGGTTCAACAAATTGGCTGGTGGTAAATTAATGACATTACTATTCCAAGTGGCAAATTAATTAAAGTATTTTTCTGTTAGTTAAGGTATAATGAGGGTGATTAAATAATTATTGGTAGGTAGGTTTGATATACCAGTGACGCGATTGTTTTAAAAATGAAACGAATAGAAACGCTAGCTAGCGAGCATCTTGGGTAGGGCCCCAGAGCGCTTCCCGTGATGAGCCTATAGAATACGCAACGACATCCAAAAGCCTTCGCAGCTCCAAAGTTTCCAACCTTTTCGTACTATTGGATCGTCAATGATTCAAATTGCTCGTCGCTGTAAAGAGTCTAAGGGAAGCTGTAGGTATTTCCATTTATTTCTGCTTCTATGTAACTTCCCTTCTTTGTAAGATGGCCGGAAGAGATCGCTACTTAGCGATAAGACGGCTTATTGACTCACTTAGTAACTTTTTATTTGTATTTAACTTTTCATGCTGTATTTGTATGTAATATTTGTATTGTATTGGAGCGATAGCCCAAAGATAACAGACATACGAATACTCCACCTTTGTTCTGATCTGGGACGTTACCATGACAAGCCTAAGCAATTCAGTTTAGGATGAGGGTAAGGGTTAGAGCTATACCAGTTACACGGCTTTGTCTCTTTCTCTCACCGCAAATTGAATTGCTTAGCCATATCATTGTAACCACCTCAGATTTGTAAAGCACTGCCGTTGCATACTTATAGAAATACAAACAATAAATTTTATATCTGTTGTTACCCCTATATTTGTTGCTTTAGTATATTTCTAAAATGTTATTTGTGACGACACACTAGACTAGTTGGTAGTGACCCTGCCTTCGAAGGTAGGGGTCCTGGGTTCAAATCTCGGTAACGGCAGATATTTATGTGATGAGCACGAGTATTTATTCCTGAGTCTTGGATGTTTTCTATGTATTTAAGTATATACAAATGTCTCTATATAAGTATACAAGCCTAGAGCTTTGGTTTGGGACTAAGTAAATTTATGTGACATTGTCCTAATTTTAAAATGTTTTATGTCACCTCTAATTATAATATTTTATTGTTAACGCTATTTTAAAATGGAGCGTCGGTGGTCTAGTGGCTTATGCGTTTCTCTAACTTATTCACATTACCTGATGCTCTTACGGTGAAGGAAAAACATCGTGATGAAACCTGCACATTCGAACAGCTAAGCGTGTAAGATAGTAATTGTACAAAAGATCCTAAAGGGATTGAAGTGTATCCCAAAGGCTCCATGTATGTAGTATAATTTAAAAAGGATATAAAATTATGCTTTATATCACCTCTAATTGTAATTACCGCCGTGTTGTTATTACCGCTATACTTGTACGCCATAAATAACTAAAATAAACAATAATATTAACTTAGCGGTGGGCGATAAGACAACAATAATGAAGCAACTCGGATCCACAGCCACGCAGAATAGTTTCACAACCAAACATTAACTATTGATTTATGGCTTGCCTCCCACTTGAGGAGCTGTTCCTCGCACCTACCCACTACAGTTCCGAACTCATACTTATTGTCGAGAAGTTGTAATGGCGGAAATACGTAGGACGGGTGAGGCTATTGTACAGATTATGAGATTAATACAGAATCTACTAGCGCTTTGGAAAATATTGAAAAATCCACTGGGAAAGTCAAAAAGGACAATGGGTAAAAATGTATGGAATGTGCATATCTTATTCGTATGATCTTTTCAACGACACTACCATGATTGCTACTCAGCGGGTACCAAAATGCCCCTCGTCCTTTGCAGTGGGAAAAATGACATACTGAACAACACAGCGCATCTTTAGAATTATAGTGACCTAATCCAAATATTTTGAATTTCGACTTAGGTCTTTAGTACTAACTTTATGACTTGAAATCGGAAGCTGAAAATGTTTGAATTAGGTCACTATAATTCTAAAAGTGCGACAGGTATTTACATACATACATACATAACATCACGCCTTAATTCCCAGAGTGGGGTAGGCAGAGCTACAGAAATACCAACAACTCTAAACTTGTTGATAATTCTGTAACCACATTTTGCAGAAGTAGGCTAAGATGTTTACCAGTGTACCTTTAGTCACAGGTTGCAAGCCCATCGCCTAACAGCACTACAAGCCCTTATTCCCTTAGTCGCTTACAGGTATTTACGTCATAAGTAAACTACAACTAGAAATCTGAAGCAGTATCAAAGACTGTCAAAGGTAGCCAATTTTCGGCAGTTAAAGAGGGACAGGTACATAGCCTTATCCCCGAGACTCTCTTAAACGGTATCCTATCGCAATCACTAAAAACGTTTGCCAGCTGTTTCGTTTGCCATAATTTTCATTTTATACTGAACCCAATAACTTAAAAAAAAAAAAATGTACCTATATACCGGGTGTTGCCTGTAATAGGAGCAATAAATTGAGGGATCGCTTGTACTCGTAGGTACTCTATAAACGTAACAACATTTGTTCTACAACTTTAAAAAAATATGTAATTTATTATTTGGGATATTTTCGAACAAACTAAATAGTATTTCCAATGTACTCCATCCAATAGTCTAGTTGACATCTACTGTCAGCCTAGCAACTTCGTAGTTTTCGCAATACATTGCTAGAAAATCTAAATTCATTAATATTTAGAAAACAATAAGTTATTTTCAAAAGTTGAAAAATAAATGTTGTTACGTTTGTGGTGTGGAGAAAATCCCTCAATTTATTGCTCCTGTTACAGGCAACACCCGGTACCTATATAGGTACGAGAACATCACTCTAGTATTTGCCGCGACTCCGCGTTGAACTCGTTTATTGTAATATCACTCGGAAACTTTTAATTTCCCCGCCAGAATATAGTATGTGCTAATCTAACTTAGGGTTGCTAGTTAATAGTTTGTAAAGCAGGGCTTATACAAATTCATTCAGCAGTTCATGTATGGTTGAACATCCTTACAATATATCACATTTTAGTGTGCTAGTCTAAGATAGGATAATGTAAAGTTACTCAATTGTTTAACCTATTGTTCGATTTTTTAACATAAGAATAAAAACAGTCAAAATAGTAAACACTTTTCCTTTACTTAATAACGAATGTGGATATACTTAACACATTTGTGAAAACATTATTTTTGAGTAATTGTGTAGCTATGGTTAATTAATTTTAAAAGAATCTGAGTGATGGTTCCGTATCGTAATCGTGACCGTCGTATCGTTGTCATATCGTAACGAAAAAAAAAGTTTATTTGAAACTACTTATTTATCTACTGATAATTGTCATTTTTATTTTATCATGTGGAATACAAAATTGTAAGTTTTGGAGGTTATAAGTTAAAAGTATTCGTTATCATTTCGTATAAAAACTGGGTCATCGATAACGACTAGCAATTTCGCCCATCTCACTACCGCCGAAATAGCTCAGTTGGGAGAGCGTTAGACTGAAGATCTAAAGGTCCCTGGTTCGATCCCTGGTTTCGGCAGACCTTTTTGCATTTTTATTTTTCTTATTTTTCAATGCTTACCTTTATTTTTACATGACTAAATCTTTTTTTTACATATGATGTGTACTTGACACTTATAATAAAACTTATAAATTGTTTAACTTTATTGTAAAAAAGTTAAACAAAAAAAATACATTGAGGATAAAAAATAGAATGTACATTGTGATGGACGATTAATGGGTCGTTTTCAAAAAAACTGCACATAGTTAAGGGCTTAATGAAAACAAAATCACGATCCCGTGCTTTGTGTAACGAAAGTTAGTCATACAAACTATATGGGTAACTTTCGTTACACAAAGGAATCAATTAACTTTTGTTTTTATTAAAGCCCTTAACTATGTACATTTTTTTTAAAACGTCCCGTTATTGTAAATAGTACCTGAATAACTTTCCGTAGTTATAATTTAATTATAAAAATATTGAAACTGTGTCGGAATAACTATTTCGAACATCTTCTACTAGGCTATACGAAACATGAACGTATCAATAAGAAAATGTAAAACCTCAAGACTATTTTTAGCAACTTTCTTAAAGTAAAATCACACCCTCATTTAAAATATGGTAATGTAAGAGAGTAAAGTTATCAATACGAGTATATGAAGCAGTTACTTAAACAGGGGTATCCCCTTCCCCCTGCTTTCAAATTAATTAATGAGCCGTCAAACGTAAACTAATTTGGGGATTCCTTGAATTTGTCGTGATGAAATTAGAAAACAATTTACATTATTGCTTCCACGCGTTTATAAAACAATATTACCTTATTCTTAAAATAACTTGAATCAGTGTACATATTAGAATAACGAAAACGCTCGTCGATAAAAAAAAGTCTTATAATCTAATAAATAAAACAACTTACTAAGCAACCTAGAAAAATGTAGGTGCATGTTGTATAATAATTAATAAAATTATTTTACACTAAATACAGCTGTTTTTGGTTTCATTGTAGTTGATTGGTTGGTTGGTTGGCAATGTAGTTGGCTTGCTTCCAGCCAAACTGGATTGGTTATTAGTGATTTAAAACGTGATTAAGACATTTTGATAATATATCTAATTACCCACGGGTGGGCATTACCTACATAATAATGCATATGACATTGGTTTTTTAGGTTAGGTACCTAATTATATTTTAATTAATTCATCTTCATCTTCATTTATCATACCTAACCTAACCTAGTCTTATCTATTAGATTATTATGAAATAATTAATTAATTGATTACTTAGTAAACTTCTTTGCCTGATTGTGCAAAATGTGGTTACAGAATTATAAACAAGTCTTTTTAGAGTTGTTGGTATTTCTGTAGCTCTGCCTACCCCACTCTGGGAATGAAGGCGTCATGTTAAGTATGTATATAGATAATTAAGAAATTCTAAAAAGTTCCAGTAACATAAAAGATATTACTCTTAATAAATATGTACAAAAAGAAACTAAGACAAAAAGGAAACGAACGGATTCCCTATGCATGCTCATAAATTCAAACGAGGTTATTTTTATGGCAAAAAATAATGTTCCTTAATACTTACCTAAAAAACGTTTCCATTAAGCAAGAAATAATTTCTTTTAAAATGATCGCGTTCCACTATATTTTTAACCAAAGGCTGAATTCAGTTGGACTGACATATTTACCTACTATTATAAAAGAAGCCAGAAGTTATTTGTTGCTTTTGATAGCGGTTTTTAGTTTTTAATTAACCCCGTGTGGTTTCCGGGTTAGAATAGTGCCGCTCCATGTCTTCCCGTGGATGTCGTAAGAGGCGACTAAGGGAATAAAGGCTTCTAGTATTGTTAGGCGATGGGCTTGCAACCTGTCACTGATACACTAGTAAACATCTTGTCTGTCTGTCTGTCTGTCATGGCTTTTTAGAGTTATTGGTACTTCTGTAGCTCTGCCTACCCCGCTCTGGGAATGAAGGCGTGATGTTATGTATGTATGTATGTAAAACATTTATTTTATTTCACACCTTTTAGTGATCATCATAATAATACTGTTATGTCGTCCACGTATATTTATTCCTATTATATTTGAAGAGTTATCTCAATTCCTCACGGATCCTCTATCAGATACCAACTTGGTGGCAATGGGACCACCTCGGGAGTACACTATAGAAAAAAAAACTATAATCGCGTAACAAACACACACACAAAAAAACATAGAGTTGACTTGATAATCTTCTCCTTTTTGAATTTGGTTAAAAATTAGGAACAATCAACACTACCCAGAGCAAAATATCTTCTAGTGAGATGTAAACCGGACAAAAAACATTGTTAAATTTATCCTTTAACCCGCATAAATAATACCCAACAAAACCCTCAGCAGAAAAAAAAACATTTGTAGAAACGGTTATAAATAACGTCTAATTGTGATATATACTAGGCCTAGTAATCCGACCGGGTGCTGGTAGATTAACTTGACAAGGGTCGCATTCACCTTATTTTTAGTTAAATTGTTTTAGCGTGATCCTGTGTTTATTGTTTTAAATTTTATTGTGTAACATGTTATGCGGTGTTTTAATTTTTATTCTACCAGACATTAGACAGTACTAAAATGTTGCTTTTCGCAACTGGACATCTATTCTACTCGGCAAAACCATATTGCTTTTGACATGTTATCGTACTATAAGCGTTACGATAGCTCTTATTTACTTGAGAGTAATGGCGGCAGAGATAAAAAAAAACCAATATCTTAACATGCCCAGGACTGGAATTCTACACGGTAATAACGATATCGTCTTTGATGGTGTTTCCGTATTGTCAACGTTTTGGTAGCTCTCATGTCATTGATAATAATTGCGGCCGAGTAAAAAACAATACTACTAAACACGTCAAACACGATATCGTTTTAACGCTTTAGAATAGAGGCCCTGCTTATTTGTTGTTGATATGTCCATAGGCAGTATAAGGGTCTCCCCCACCCATCAACGAGGAATCGGCGTTAGCTGATCAAAAAACTCTTTATGTCTACGCAATAAGAGCAAAACGACGTCGAATCGGCTCGGCTGACGTCTGCCGACGTCTTTCCACAAGAGCCTCTGTTCTACTGGGTAAAGTCATATTGCCTTTGACATGTTATCGTATTGTTTTTGAATCGGCCGCCATTACTGTCAAAAAAGAGCTATAGTAACGTTGACAATAGGATAACATAACAAAGGCAATAAGGTTTAGAAACCGAGGCCCTGTATGTATGTCTTGAAAAGGTCTTCGGGTTTATACTTCTCTCTCATTCACTCTCATATGCTATTATAAGAGTCTTACATTCACTGTTCCCCGTACATAGGTGTCGTATTTTTTCTATAACGTTTGTCTTTCAATATAATTTTGTTTGTCCACAGGCACGACGTCCTACGACACCGTGAGACCGCTCGCCTACCAAGACGCTAAGATATTCATGCTGTGCTTCAACGTAGCGGAGCCAGAGTCGCTCCACAATGCGGCGGCAAAGGTATGCATAATAACCACTAACCACACCCTTAGGTCTTCGTCAACTAAACCCTTTCAGCTAGGTGACCATGATAATTATCATGTAAAGCGAAACACGTCTATGGCTATATATAACTATTTCCCAAAGAATACTACCACGATATGTGTTTGCCGGGTTAGAATAGTGCCACTCCATGTCTTCCCGTGGATGTCGTGAGAGGCGACTAAGGGAATAAAGGCTTGTAGTACTGTTAGGTGATGGGCTTGCAACCTGTCACTAATACACTGGTAAACATCTTAGCCTGACTATGCAAGATGTGGTTACAGAATTATCATATATCATAGAGTTGTTGGTATTCTGTTGCTCTGCCTACCCCACTCTGGGAATAAAGGCATGACGTTATGTATGTACGTCCACGATTTTGATCAGTGCTGTGCCAATCTGAATGGGAGTAATTCAGATTTACTTCTTATCCGGTATCCAGCCCTCGACAAACTTTACTGATCACGAAAATGTTCATAGTACAACAAAATAGCTATTTTATAAATTCGTGTATTTTTCCCCTAAAATAAATATTGGGATGGAGTAGAAAATATTATCTTTAATAATGAAAACAAGATCTATGAACAAGGTCAATCTAATATTACATGGCTTAATCATACTTCGACTTCTACAATTATTATCTGAAGTCACAGTTAATAGCCATTAACTACTTTTTTTACAATCTTGAAAATTTAGGGGCTTTGATCAGGCTTAATTACAGCAGCCCCGTTGGAAAAAACTATAGCAACATACACATAAATAAGATTCAGAAAAGGAAGCATTGCTTACTTGTTCAAAAACCTATAAACTAATTTTGCATCATCTGTCTGGTTCTGCCAAAATGGTCTTCAGTCCGATGTTCATTGTATCAAATTGAGTTGAAGAAGTTATAATTATTGTTTATTCCCCTAGTGGTACAGAGAAGTTCGAACGCATGGAGGCTCCGCGCCAGTTCTTCTGTGCGGATGTAAAGCAGACCTCAGACATGATAAAGAAACCCTCACCATGCTGTCCAAGCTGAAAGCTCACCCGGTCACCAGCGAAGAGGTAAGTTCAGAGGTCTCACCTCACCCCAATCAAAATCCTCAGTAACATGTCAAAACCGTACAGTTATTATTATTTTCTTTACTCCGGTCTACGCAACACCAACTTATGCTGTGCCAACTGTTGCACAAACAAAAGGTTCTGTATGAGTCCCATCGTCCACACGGCGCAGGCAATTCAGGGGGGTGATTCTCTCAACACAGCGCTGCTCGATCTCAAAGTTTTATCCGACAAGTTTAAAAAGTCCCGTCGGAGCGTACAAAACACATCTTAGCGCGTGCCTTTTTTTATGTTAAGGAGAAGGTACACGACCACTCAGGCCACCTGATGGTAAGTGGAATCTGAGACCCATAGAAATTTGAATTGTCATCAAGACTATGATCCTAAGACCTCAAATGCGGTGCCAACTATGCCTCTATGCTAGTAATTGCACCTGTTGTCTTATCCCCACACCGGAACACAATAATGTGAACACTGTTGCTTGGCGGGTGGTTAATGGATAAGATGGTGGTAGCGATCCGGACGGATCCTGCACAGGGTCCTACCACCACTAAATAACTTAATAACTAAACTTCTTAAGGGTGAATTTCAACAAGCGTCAAATTATCCTAATTTTGGTGGTATTTTTTATTTTCTTAGTAAGGTTTACAATTAAACGTTTAAGTGACGTCATTAGTCATTATAAAAACAGTGTTAAAATGGCCCTTTATTATACCAAGTGTTTTTTAAGATATAACGATTTTACTAATTATGTACCACCAAAATTGTTATTATCCACCAAAATTACTTTTCTTAGAAAAACTCACGATCAATAATAACATATCGGGCTTATTTAAATATAATCGTTAGGGAATCTTCCTTGTTATTTTTGAAAATCCAAAACGTAAGTTTCTAATATAATAAATAATGATTATTTGTTGTTTAAATAATTTTGGTGGAGACCAGAAATTTTGATAATTTTGGTGTTTCGCAAAAGCCACCAAAATTGTACCACCAAAATTATAAAAGTTAACATTTTTTTAAAATTAGAAACAAATGTTTTAGTTTAACAAAAACTTAACTCGTTACAGTTAAAAAGACACCATAAATATACAAAAAAAAACTATCACACAACAAAACTTTTTGCGAAATAATGACTTATCTAAGTTATCACGATTAATAAAGTGTATTTCATACCACCAAAATTAGATACTTATGTGCTTAGCGGGAAGACGCAGAAAGATGGTACAAATCTTTCACCGTCTATTGCTGGAGTGAAACTGAACGAACATCTGACGCTATATTTGTTTGTTTAATCAAATCACGTTTCGTTCGATCATAAAATCAATTTCAATATTCACCACCAAAATTAACTATTTCGCTTGGACAGTTTTATTTACACTGCTCCCAGTTTCCTTTTACTTGCAAATGCAATAATTGATACATTTTAAAATACCTCAACTAATAAGGAATACATATAACTAAAATATAAGTCTAGTTGAGGCTTAATAAGTTTGTACCACGACATATCAGTATATGCGGGAAGTACAGGACACGACACCAAAATTTATTTTGGATTGAAAATATTTTTTTACGATAAATATAATAAGTTAATAATAATTTTAACTTTGGCTCAATATGGTACTTTGAGTAAGATTATTTATAAAATAAATAGTTTTCCAATACATGTACTTTACACCCCAATTATCACGTCCGCCGCTCAAAAAATGTGGTTGAGATAATTACCCTTAATTAGGTAGCTTTACACGACACTGAACTCGACTCACCTGCCTGCTGCCTAATTGAAAATGTGTTTTGTACGCTCCGACGGACTTCTTAACCATGCCGGATAAAACTTCACCTATGAGATCGACGCAGCCCTGTGTTGAGAGAATCACCCCTGTTGGGCGTTGGCTGCAGAGGTCGTAATTGGAACAAAATGGAAGATATGTATGTATGTATAGTATAGTAAAGTAGGTGCTACAATATTAATTTATAGTAACTCTGTCTGTCTGTTTGTTACGCTTTCACGGACAAACCGCTAAACCGATTTAGATGAAATTTGGTATGGAGATAATTTGAGTCCGGCGGAAGGACATACGGAATAGCGATAAACGACTTCTACGTGGACGACGAAATCACGGGAAACAGCTAGTTAATTATAACTCGAACAAGATTGAACATGCGTCTACACGCTGTAACAGTAAACGCAAACAAATATGTTTGTTACGATTTTTTGATACGAAATAAAAATAAGCGCAGACTTTTGCGCCAACTGCAAACTTGACGTCTACACGTTCCGTGTCGCACAAACTGTGTTTGTGCACACACATCGCGCAAGCATAAGTTTGTATCGAGTAGATCGGCCTTTTAGGACTCACTTTTCAATACGACGGATGAATTACCATTAACCGGTGAGTTCAAGTTGTTCCGTGAGAGTGTACAAAAAACATTTTAGGGCGTGCATTGTCAATCAGATGGCTTAACTGTTGCTTGTGTGAGCTTGCTCGATGAACCGATTGACAAGAAGACGTTTTTTAGAGAGTAACACCTCTAAACGAAAGTATTAAGTATCATCATGATCACCTTGCTTTCATCGGAGCAGTTGTTTTTCCTCTTTTACCCATATTTATCACCATCATCATAAAAAATCTTCGTTCTCTCATTTCATCCGGAGTTGGTGTTCTTCAACATCATCAGCCATCATCCATTGGTAGCTAGCAAAACTCACATTCAACTTATTTCTCGACAGTACCCTTCTTTGTTTTTTCAATTTGAATAAATAGCTTGTTTTGACTTGCGACTTCAGAACCCATATCATATCCAAGATTAATTAATCTATCGTACTTCCATCTCAAAACACTTAAAACAGACCTTGACAAGGGACTTAGAAACTTGCATAATATAGGTCGTAATTTGTCAAATTCAATTGACGACCATAACTACTTGAGGGTCGTTTCAACAACCAGTAATATAGATCATGAGCAATTTGGGTCGCATGGCGATTGGTTTCGATCTCACACCGAAGCTCCTAATTGGGACCTTCGGGAATGCCTCGACTATCCCCTTAAGACTACGACTAATCGTTTCGGGTTTAATCTCTGTGAATGAAGAGGATAATGAACTGACTATAGATAGATTTCAAGTATTCATAAATGACCTGGATGTGGCTAAACTTATAGCGTGTTCGGTGATACTCGTACTTTTACCACATAGAAGTCAGTATTTATTTATGAATACGCTGAAAATGAATACAAAGTAAGATAATCTGAGTAAAACTAGCAACATGGACTATTTTTTACCCAAAAACCTGATACTTGTCTAGTGATTGGTATTAGATAATGTTATAGTACCACCTATCACCACATCAAACTATTTTTAAACTACAAATGTTGTGCTTTGTCACTTTAACTTCATGTTTGAACTGCTGCACTATTCTGTCAAAGGCGTTAAAGCGATCAGGTACAAAACTGTAAAGCTACTCATAAGGACGACTGTACCATCGAGGAATTTTAATGTTTAGCAATTGCTTTAGCAATTTGACTTAATGAGACGACTAATGTCACGTGGAAAATTGTATTCTTGCTGCACTTGTTCTCCGTAATGATGGTCTTGTCCCAAGCGCCAGTAGGTTCACTCCATATTAAATAAATATAACCCGGAAAATTTACTTAGTATTATGTCAAACTAGTAACCAAATAAATTCCTTGGTAGTATTTCTTAGCTTATCATTTTAAGGGTTCTTTATTTCAAAGAATAAGAAATCATGTTCACAGTCATATTCATATTACATTTATTGCATCCATGGTATTTACAGAGGTCTTACATTAAAATATAGTTCTAAACATGTTATCTGTTCTTTGTTTCAGATGTTAAATTTACAATTAGGAATTCCTAGAATCATATTAAATCTCTGTAGTCAATAGTGAGTAATTTTTTAGAAATAAATACGTCAATTCCAGAAAATTATCGCTAAAGGTAATCAAAGCTTTATGCATTTCCAATAAACTTTTTACTAAAAATGCATTGCTCGAAATTTCCTTTGACTCCGCCTTGATTTCTCCGTAAGAAACTTGAAGGTGACAGGACAGTTTAGAATATGTTTAATAAACACTAATGTTTTTGAGCAAGAGGCAAAATATGGCTGCAATACATAAAGGTTTCCTAGGAAATGTATTGTATTAAAGGTCAGAAGCCAAACCAATACGTATAATTTATTCTCTCCGTTTATTCGATATTCACAGAATCAATCAGACTGACATTATTTCAGAAAAGTATTGGTGATAAAATAAATATTTAATCATTGTTTGCTTAAGCGTGTCCTGGGGGGTTATCATGAGCTAGCTTTGCAGTTCTGTTTACGCTCAGAGAAAAGGACAGAGCTATATAACCGCCATAGCTCTGTCCTTTACGCTGACCGTAAAATGAACCGCAAAGCTAGCTCATGATAACCCCCCGAAATATTCGAAGTAGAAAATTTGTAGTCATGTTTAAACCATGACAAACATTAAAATTTGATCCCGATCTCAAACAGTAGCCAGGAAACCAGGAGTCAAAACCGGTGGCTGTGTAAACTGCGTGTTTATCAGAAGTTTATGTTGCAACCAAATAATGCCACCTGTCTCAAAAAGAAGTACTTAGTTGAATATTAGGTAAACTAATTATTAATAATCTTCATTCATTTTCAGGCACTGGGCGTTGCGAGACAGCTAGGAGCTACTACCTACGTCGAGACCTCCGCTCGGGCGTCCAGTAAAGGTGTCAAAGATGCCTTCGAAGTAGCCGCGTTCGCGGCGCTAGGGAAACTGAACAAACAGCAAATGAAGCAACAGGTTAGTCCATAATCCCATCAAACTCGAACAACTAAACTTTTTAGCGTAAGACATTAATAGACAAAATTATAAGTTTAATATCGAGCATTTTACATTAAAAAGTAATTACTGAGGTATGTTTATCGTTGTCTACTGCCCGTAGTAAGTACAAGCCTTGATCTAAGTTTGGGATTAGGTGAATTTGTGTAAAATATTCCTATGAGATATAAATTTATTTATATTTATTAAATCACGCAAATCTCAGAAGTCACATTTTTTCTTACTTAACTAATAAACGACACAACCATTCAAGAATAATTCTGAACACATTTCAAGTGTGTAATGTATGCGTTTAATATTCTAGCAAAAGCAAGTTGGCCGCAGCAAAAGCAAGCGCGACCTGAAGGCTGAGCTGAAGGGCCGGGCGAAGAGTTGCTGCGTCATGTGATCCGTGGCCGGCCACCCCTCGCGGTGGCCGCACGACGTCTAGGCGACCATCGCGCAAATCGACACGAAGTCGTTGGCCTGGAGGCCAAGCACAAATCGACAAGGCATTTTGGTCACACCATCCACAAAGTTAACGATAAAAAATGCGAGACTCGTCATGACCCTTGTGGAACGCCTCAATTATTTTGTGACGACCGACGTGTGAAATTGTAAACTATTTCAAAGTAAATTTAACTTGAATGTGCTAAATAAGTGAAATATGTAATTAAAATATTGACTAAAAATTTGGCGAGAAATTAGCTCCTTAATGCCAGTTGCGAAGTTTTGGCATTGGAGCTGTTCAAACGATTGGTTTATGGACTTCCTTGAAAAATATCAGTGAAACGAAGGTGCAATGTATTAAACCCCCAGGGTTAGGAGCGTAAGAAGCCTGTGATAATCTATAATAGGAAATTTGCGCGTAAAAATTGGAAAGCCTTGCCATAAGAAATCCTTGTTGCTTACGACAGTCCACTGTTTAGATACCTAACAAAAAAAATACCAAAATGGTGGTTTGGCGACAGCAGCATAATCTTTATCTGGCAAAGGCAACCTAATTGAAAAAAAGACTTTGGTTATAGATAGAGGCCTGTAGACGCTCATTTCCCATACATTTTCTAAAAGTGAAACTTGTAAAAAATACAACCCCCGTCGGTAAACATTATTGACGATTCCTCAGATGATGAACCGTTGTTACTTACATGTTTTTAACTGTGTAACCGTAACTGAAACATGTAAGTGACATACGTGTTTGTTTTCTGAAGATGTTGTAATATTAGAAAATATGTAAAATATACGAACGATGTAAAAAATGTGTTGAACGCAAACTAGTTTGTAAGATTTCAATGTTTAACTAAGGATGTAAAAATCGGAAAGGTACTGAAGTTATTTAAATTGGATATTTAATAAGATGGTAGTAACAGCGTAATATTCTAATTAAAGAAATGTAAAAAGTACGATTTATTATGTAAAGGAAAATAAGTGTTTTTCATATACAATAAAAATGGATAAAATACTTAGTGTTTTTCTATATAACTAGCATTTTCAAATTGGTGTTTGTATAGCTGAATAATAATCGTAATTAATTACGAATTATGTATTTATTGTAGACCAACGTATTATTGCGATAAAGGCTTTAGTCCTAATTCATTTGTGCGACGTTTTGCCTTCCAGTATTTATTTTTTTGAGTATTCTTACTAACAACAATCGTGACTCAAGCACCAACGCGAACATTCAATAAAAAGATAAGGATTTTTAATAGCACATACGAGTATGAGCATATATATAACAGCATAGTGAAGCCACAGTAAATGTCGGAAGGTAAAATGTAGCACAAATCAGCACAATATTTGAAGACGACTGCGTTGTCTCATGTTCTTACTCGTAGTTACTTGTACATAGTTAGCGGAAATATGTCGATTGTTTTAGGGCTACGAGCTGTTTCTTATAATTTGTGTGATAACCATACGTAACGTAATTAATATTATAAATGCACAATGGTGGACAATACAATTTACAAGATGGCGGTCCATGCGTAGGTAATTTCATGTCCATGTTGCTAGCAAGTAGATTTTTGTACCATTACGATGTAATTCGATGTTGTCTGCGGTTTCATATTTCAGAATTACATTATTTTAGACATTGATAATTAAAAAAATATTTTGAAGAATACAAGGTAGGTATTCAAGTTGAATGGCCTAAAATAGTACCGTTTTAAATTTAAAGTAAATTCTCTCTTTATAATGTGTCCGCCTAAAAATGTTAAAAATCTACCACAAAATAAGATTTGTAACATATTGAAATTTTAATAGCTACAGTTGATGATAAAGTTTGGTAAATATGCCCCACAACACGGAATGGTTTATCTTTACCTTATTATTGTTAATTTTTTGTTTAATTCTGAATTCTTTTCATTGTATTTATAAGTCGATATCAAGCTTTAAATTCAATGTTAGCTTTAATTACTGAGTAATGTTATGTATACCTATTTAAACATAGTTGTATTTAAAATATCGCTTTATTTAAAGCCTGACAAGTTTCTATTTGGCCCTATTTCAATACAAGTAAGTTTAAGTCTGTATTGAAATAGGGCCAAATAAAAACTTGTCAGGCTTTAACTTGTTTTTTTTTTTAATTACGTGAATTGTTTTATCATGTTAAATCTTTCCTGTCATCGAGAATGTTCTGAATTTTACTGGGTTGCTTATATTTCTTTAATGTTTACATATCAAATTGAAATATTGTATTTACTTTAACAATATATCTACGAGTACATAGAAAATTTTAGACGCTCTCAATTTTAAAGCTTATGTTCGGTGACCTCTTAGTCAACTAGTGATTTTGTATAGTTTTCTCAAATGAATAATGTAAATATATTACTGAAAAATTGTAGACTAATGTTAAGTTGAAACTTATTTTTGTTTGTTAAACAATTTCATAGACTTAGTATCAATTTCTCCATACGATGTTAAATTTAATCAATGTTAATAGACTGTTATTTCTTACATTTTGACAACTGTTAGCGCTCTAATCGACTGTTAAGTGGGTAACATCGTATGGTTTAATTAGCACTTGAGATCATTACTTTCTTTTTATTTGCAATATTGTAGACAGTTTCAGTCGTACATAATTAGGAAAAATCGACTTACCGAAATTAATGAGAGTGAAACTCGTTAATGATATTAGCTTTACGCCACCTTAGTGTTTACCTTTAAAATACATGTTTTATATTTTAAATGGTTGTTGGAACATTGACTTCTTTGAATGTTGTCTATTAGACTATCAAATATAGCGTTCAGTGTTTTTCGAAATTCTTTTTTTATTTACCCTTTCTCCTTGTTCTTATCCTATTCTCTTATAACTAATAAAACTATTACCCGGACCCAAGTAGTTCCCGGGTTAGAATAGTGCTACTCCATGTCTTCCCGTGGATGTCGTAAAAGGCGACTAAGGGAATAAAGGCTTGTAGTACTGTTAGGCGATGCATGCTTGCAACCTGTTACTAATACACTGGTAACATCTTAGCCTAATTGTGCAAATGTGGTTACAGAATTATCAACAAGCTTAGAGTTGTTGGTGTTCTGTTATGTAGCCAACCCAACCCAACCCAACCCAACTCTGGGAATGGGTTGTCTAGTGACAACGATAAATAAACTTATATAGAGTAATACAAACTTAAATACATAGAAAACATCCAGACCTCGGGAACAAATATCCTCGCTTATTACACAAATTTCTGCCCTTACCGGGATTGGAACCCAGGACCGCTGGCTTCAGAGGCAGGGTCACTCCCAACTAGGCCAACATGTCGTGTTTGTCATCGTGTCGTGTTTCATAAATTGAACCCCTGTTCCGAGCATTAACCGCCCCTTTAGACTTGTGAACCATCAAGAAATAAGCATACTCTTTTCAAAGGCTGACAACGTACCTGCGATTCCTCTCCAGGTGTTGCAGCTGTTCACGGGCGGCGAGATCACTTTACACTAGTTAACCCGCTGGCTTATTTGCCTCTTCTCCCAGAAAAAAGCTGTATTCCAATTGTAGTTATTTACCTTTTTATACAGGGTGAAATCAAAGACGTGAACAAAAATCATATGACTTAATTAGCATTAAAGTGGGATTTTAATAATATAGGTATGTAGGTGTTTAGATGTAGTATTCAGACTTAATCAAGCAAAGATCAAAGTTAAATAATTTATTGTAAATAGTGTGGTCACCAGCTCGGCTAGCACATGACGGCATGCGAGTTACGTCGCGCGCGAGATAGTCTTCCCATCCTTGTCTAATTAGAACGGTTAGAAAAAGACAGGCAGTTTATCTCGCGGGCGACATAACTCGCGCGCCTTCATGTGCTAGCCGTGCTGAAATACTTACAGAAAGAGATACAAAGATAAACAAAGAAAACTAAACAAATAATTGACAATGACTGATTTGAATTGCCACTGTGACTGAAGTCGCATTAAAGTAAAATAGTCTGAATAGGAGGGTATGATATTAAAAATAGGGTAACCATAATTTACTGGTTACTTATCTGAAACACTAAAAAACCTTTGCCAGCTGTTTCCTTTGCAATAATTTTCATTTGTCCGAAAGTCATTTTTCTCTAAAACCGTTTAACTTTCCTGAATTGTTATAAAATAAACTTAACCTAACCTACACGTTCTGAAAGTATATCTCATTATTTTTTTTAAAAAGTTATTGGGTTCAGAATAAAATGGAAATTATGGGAAATTAAAATTATGGCAAATGAAACAGCTGGCAAACGTTTTTAGTGTTTGCGATAGGATACCTAATTTACTATATCAGTGATTTAATTAAGGGGAAAATGAACAAATAAGAGCTTTTGTTTCTTAAAAATGGCCATCAATTACCGAGTCTGAAAAACTGGTTTCCGATCACGTCTTCGATGTCACCCTGTATAACTAGAGACAGATGGCAATAAAACAAACAAATATTTGAATACAAGTTATTCAAGGATTTGTTTGCGTAAACAACTTGAACATTAAATTCAATCAAATCACGATACAAATTCACGATAACTTGGGCAAACTTCGAAATTAAATAAATCCGTAAACACAGAGCAACGAACTACAGGCGACTGGTTCTCTATTCAGTATTAATTTAAATTTCAACAACACAATAACACTAAGATTATTTCTAACGGAGCCTCTACTAGGTTAATATCATATTGCCTGACGTGACTTAGCATTTTTTTTAACTCAACTAATACTACTGTCGAGTAAAATTAGAAATTTAAAGAACCCCCGACTAATTAGTCTGTAAAAAAAAACCTCTAAAAAATAAAAAATTATAAGTAGTGGCCGTAAGGGCTGATTGTTTGATAAGTAGACAGTTATAACTAAACACTGACACTAAATAAACTGACACGTCGGGGACCGCAAGTAGCTGAGGTATTTTACGTTATTTAATTTACTTAGCGGTCCCCCAATATCAAACAATCAGCCCTTAGGGCCACTTCTTATATTTTTTTACTTTTTAGAGGTTTTTAACACACTATTTAATCGGGGGTTTTTATTTTTCTATTTTTTTTATATCATGCTTTTTAAACTTCTTCATCTGAGTGTTTGTTTGTGGCATCGTAGCTCCCAAAGGGGTGAACGAATCGGACGCAGTTTTTTTTAAAAAAAAGCTCATTAGGATGGTTCTTAGCAAGATTTCATGATTTTTTTTTGGGCCGTTTAAAAGATAACAGCTCAGAAAGTATAGTCTGTACTTTTAGGTATTTAAAAATTGTAAACAAACCAAACCACGTGGCTCTGCTCATCAACCAATCCAAGCTGTTTGGTCGAGCTTTGACGTATCAGTGTGTTCTGCTCCTATTGGCTGACAAACTGTCATCTGTCAATGTCACGTGGTTTTTTTGTTTACACTTTTTTAAATACCTAAAAGTACAGACTATACGAGTAGGTGTCGCCGTTATTTTGGGGACTTTTAACCCCCTAAAAGCTCAATATCTCAAAAACATGTCTAAAACCACTTAGTGGTCCCCGACATGTCAGAGGGGTTAGACAAGTTGCATTCGACAATCATTAGCGATTATATTTCGATTGAAAAATATATGCAATTGACGTTAGTACCACGTGACTATCTCGGTGGCTTACGTCAATTCCATACATTTGTCTATCGAAACATAATCGCTAACGATTGTCGAATGCAACTTGTCTAGCCCTACAGTTCAGTTAGTGTCAGTGTTCAGTAAACTACCTACTTATCAAACAATCAACCCTTACTCCTACGCGATGATGCTTGGAGGACAATATTAATACCAACTTATAATTAAACTTATTAGGCCAATATTTATAATTTTTTACTTTTTAGAGTTTTTTTTTACAGACAGAGTCGGAGGTTTATTAAATTTTTAATTTAACTTTTTATTAACTTGCAATGTAATAGGTACTCGTATTTTCGGGTCAAATTTTTCTTGTAAGATTTAACCCACTTCCCGGGGACCGATTGAGATGAAATTTGGTATACCTACGCAACCTTGATGATAATACAATAATATGGCACCATCGAGCTGGTCTGATGATGGAATTGGGAGGTGGCGACAGGATCTCCGCCAAACTTAAAGTAGACCCACCGAGTTTGAGGTTAATCTTGATATTTAAGCAGTAAATGACAGTAAAAAGCAGAAAAAACTTGACTCAAAAATTAAATTCTTGATAGAAACTTATTTTCCGAAAAAAACTGTTTTAGAACATTAATGATCATAGGCATTGTATTAAGCTAAGCAGAACCCTGTTATATCAAACAGCGATATGTCCCCAAGCGTTCTTATAAAGTCAGTAGCATCGGCGTCGCCCCCGAGGGACGCATCACAACTTGGTAAATAAATCGCAACTTGCTGTTTGTTTGAATTATCTTATAAAAACCGGGCAAGAGCATGTCGGGCCATGCTCAGTGTAGGGTTCCGAAGCCGTTGAGTACTACAAAGATAAAAATCAACAAGTAAATAACTAATTCTATCGCCTGTATCTCAAGAACCAATAATGTCTACTTAGTCGTGATAGTTTTCTTTAAAATTCGTTATATGCACTTTCATTTAAGATTTTTTTCAGATTAATAGTATATTTGTAGTTTTGGCTGCAGTGGGGGGGGACATTTGAGTCTAACAAAAGTTAGGGCTTTAAAAAAATTTAAAAATTTTGAAAGACCCCCACACTATAGGGAAGACGAGAAAAATAAAACATCCCCACGTTACGTGCAGGGGAGGTAACCTATTTTTTTTTACATATTATTTTATAACTTTGTGGTCTTGACTAATATGCATATACATGCCAAATTACAGCTTTTCAGTACTAAGAGTCTCTGCGCTAGACTGCGGACGGACGGACGGACATGGCGAAACTATAAGGGTTCCTAGTTTGACTACGGAACCCTAAAAATACCTCACACTTGTGAAGCCTCGAGGTAGTTTTGAGTTGTAAGAATTATGTGTTAAGTTTAAGTTAGTTTAAGTGTTCTTTATAAAGTATGTACTAGCTTTTGTCCGCGACTCCGTCCGCGTCGAAGTTGTAAATCGCTGCTTCCTCGGGAACTGTAAAAATTTCCATAGGGCTGGGATTCTACACGGTAATAACGATAACGTCTTTGACGTGTTTCCGTTTTGTCAAAGTTTTGATAATTCTTATGTCATCTCACAAACATTGATTACGGGTAAGTACAGGTACATTGGGTACGAAACCCACCTCATAGCTCCGCATTTAAAAACCTAACACTGAAAGGTCAATGCCACATTACATAACGTGGTACTCGACAATCTGCGCATTGTCACATAAAAATATCTTACATACATAGGAAACTGAAATAATTATAACATTAATTAACTTAGATACTAAGTGAAAAATTTACCCAAATTGCCAAAGCATATTTTACAATAAAATCAATGCACCTCTTTAAGGTAATCTCGTTCTCGCATCAATTGTGTGTTTCATTCACACCCGCCGCCGACGTCACCCCAATACAGTTCACAAAATGACGACGTGGATTTTGAAGAACCCTCTGGTCAATCGTGACACTGGATAGCATTGGGAAGAACCACCTCTTTAATTCGAGTGATTGCTCCCAATAAAAACAATACTAAAACACGTCAAACGCAATATCATTATCTTAGTAGAGTAGAGGCCCTGAACCTCTATTAAACGCGGTAGAAGACATGGTACAATGTCACACAAATTGACCTACTCCCAAACTAAGCTCTAGCCTTGTACTATATGCGTAGTCATTGGGATAACCGTGCGCAGTGGGTAAGTGTGCGCACCCTGTTTATCTACAAAGGGCAGAGGGGAAATTCGTGGTATGCGTAAAAAACTGAAAGGTACTGCAACAAAGACTTAATTCATCTACAAGATTGATGAATTGTGGCGACCATTTATTTTTAAAAAAAAAAATTCGGCGCTTCAACTGTAGTTTTTGTCATCTTGACAAAGATTGTCACATCAAACTGAACATAATCACAGAGTTTTTTTTTTAATAACAGTGTTTTATTTAAGTTTACTATTCTGTATATGATTTGAGGTTATGTTTAATATGAGTAAAGTTATATTGAGTATCTATCAAATATCTTGGTCTGGGGCAAGTGTGCGCGGGTAAGTGTGCGCGTTCGAATGGATGTGATGAGTGCGCATTTTGAACTTTTCTCATCAACCATTTTTATTTTTTAAGTTTCAAAGTTCTATGTGTTATTACTTAATTCAGTCATTAGTTCAATAAATACTTTATCATATACATGAGTCTTTTTCTTGTTATTCCTAATTGTTTAATTTTACATGAGTTCAAATCCTTCAGTGCGCACACTTGAACCGAACGACTCTACTAGACAATGATAAACATACTTAGATATTGAAATAAATACTTAAATACATAGAAAACATCCAATGCTCAGGAACGAAAACTCGTGCTCATCACACAAATATCTGCCCTTACCGGGGTGTCCATCATTTCATCGAAACATCTTTCATCGAACGTATCATTTCATAGAATTTAATTTCATCGAACGCTATTTGCTGCTGAAACCATAATGTTTTCAGGGTATCTTAAACATCTAACCTAACCTCACCTACGTAATGAATGTTTAAGATACCCTGAAAACATTATAGTTTCAGCAGCTAATAGCGTTCGATAAAATTAAATTCGATGAAATGATACATTCGATGAAGAGATGAATTACCCGGGATTTGAGCCCGGGATCGCCGGCCTCGGAGGCAGGGTCACTCCCGACTAAATAGGCCAACGTTTCGTCGAAGTAATCGCTTTTGATGTGTTACCGTATTGTCAACATTACGATAGCTTTTATATTTATACTAGTTTCTCTGAACAGTAATGGCAGCGGAGTTAAATTATAATACGATAAGGCAGGATTGGCATCGCACTTGAAGACTTAGGATTGCAGTCTTGTGATTGTTGTCTTGAGAATGCAATTGTCTTTAGGTCTCAGATGCCACAAACTTACCATCAGGTAACTATTATAAAGAAATTATATAACTGACAGCCACCCGGAGTTTAAGTTGCTTAGTAAAAGGACTCAAGTCACACAAAACACACTTTTATTTTAAACCTTTACACTTTATTCTTACGTTAGAGTATGGAATAGACGGATAAAAGTCCCTAGCCTTTGTCAAAATCGTGTCCCGTTGTAGCATGTTAGTCATGTCAGTTTGTTTGACTTTTCATTGCAATAAATAAAAATAGAAATG
The DNA here is from genome assembly GCA_949316455.1 of Acleris holmiana. Classification (NCBI taxonomy): domain Eukaryota; kingdom Metazoa; phylum Arthropoda; class Insecta; order Lepidoptera; family Tortricidae; genus Acleris; species Acleris holmiana. Next base: position 5,357,986 of record OX438777.1, on the reverse strand, counting down.
GCTGCACTAGGGCCACATCATTCCTAAGAGTCATAATTAGTAAAGACCTAAGAGCAAAACTTTAACAAAACTAACATTACAGTACATTACAGCCATGAAAATATTAATATCCTTATACCAAATCCCAGACTCCGATATAGAGATAAATTGAACACTGATCTGTCAATAATATTCTTTTTTTTTTAAAGTTCTCCTTTATGTCAGCTTTACAAGTTTTATTACAGTTTTGCTCCGTCCGGTCGATTACTAGTCATAATGCCGTACCTATTCATTATATGTACAGTAAAGGACTTTAATTTTTATGCCCCTATGGAACCCTGTCTTAATGACAGCGTCAAACCACATGAAAGAAAGCTAAAATTAATGATTAACACTGTCATTATGACAGGGTTCTATAGTGGCATAACAATTAAAGTCCTTGACGGTACTCGTACCAATTTTCTCTGAGTATAACCGCGGACGGACGAACAAGGCGAAACTATGTATAAGGGTTCCTTGTTGACTATATAGGGCACCTTAATGAAAAGAGCGGTAAACATTTTACTTTTAGTTCGAAAAAATATGTTTGGAAGACAATAGTATAAGCTGAAAAGAAAATTAACCCGTCCCGCTAGGTAACATACCAGTATACTCGTACATAGATGTACCAGTTTAGTGGTGGTAGGACCCTGAGCAGGGTCCATCCGGATTGCTACCACCATCTTATCCATTAACCACCCGCCAAGCAACAGTTTTCGCATTGTTGTGTTCCGGTGTGGGGATAAGACAACCGGGGAAATTACTAGCATAGAGGCATTCCATCTTAGTCCTCAGGGTTGGCAACGCATTTGAGGTCTTAGGACTAGTGTTGACAATTCAAATGTCTATGGGTCTCAGATTCCACTTACCATCAGGTGGCCTGAGTGCTCGTGTGCTTTCTCCTTAACATAAAAAAAAACAGATGTGTCCAATTGGCACGAGGGGTTACTTTTCTCTGCACGCCACAAACACAGACCGGGCACTTTCCAAAAAAACAGCGTTTAGGTAGACCTACCTACTAGACCTAGTCTATTAACATGCGTTACTCTGTGCTTCCTTTTCCATAACATAATTCTTATTTAATTGCATACAAAAGTCCCCCATTGTGATGACTGATATGGGTACCTATTTCTTATCCATCACCTTTCAACGAGAAATCATTACGCAGAATTTTCATTTCTCACCGCATTACTTTTTTTTGGTAGCCACAATTCTAACCTAATAACGTAATTCATATTTTTAAGATATCATGAAAACATCAAGGTTTCAGCGATGAAGTGAAACTTGTAACTTCGCGCCTAAAATTATAGCCCTTATTTCCTACTTCCACTACACGACATTAAATTCTTCCTTTACTTTTATTTTCTAGTAATGCTTGTTTTACTGCAGCTCAGGGCCGTACGTGGCCAAAGTGCCAATATCGTCATGCGTATCGTCAATAAATATTGTCATTTTGTCAATAAACATTGATGTAATGTTCGTTCACACGCGGGGAACGATGTAAGCGAGAGCGCGCTTCATTGTAATGGTCTGAGAGTGTTTGGAATTTTTAGGACTTCCGGGAAGCTGAAGCCATTTCAGTGTTGCTTGCCCAATACGGGAAATTGTTGGGTGAGTTAAGTAAGTTTTGCTTGCTTTAGAGAGCAAGTCAATTAGGAATTCTAGACGAAGTATGTTTGCAGCTTGGGAACTTCTCTATATTGAATCATCTCTAGCTTGTGTTTATAAAAGGTAAGATATGATAATAATATAACCTACATATTGGTCGTGACTTCATCTATGTACTTAGAGCTCACTTATCGGACGGCACGAGGCAATAGCAATTATTGCAATGAGCAGAGGTGGTCCTGTGTGGATGTAGATAGGCTTGGGATTAATTCGGATACCTACACCTTCCTGAGTGAAGTACATTTTTGTAGGAGGTGGTTGGACCATTTTGTTGTTACGCAGGCTGCGTCGTACTCTGTGCGCAACGTGTACGTAAAAAACTGGGTCACATGGTCTGATCATTTCCCTATATTTTTAGAATGTGATATACATGTGATAGGGCCTAGGGTATCTAGTACAACTTGTGTTACAAATGAGAAAGTATTGTGGGGGGCAAGAACTGCGGAGCAAATTTCTTTGTACAGTAAGGAATGCCAGCGAATACTACGATTGATTGACTTTCCTGTGGATCTGCTTACTTGTGCGGATAGATATTGTAATGTTCATAGTCATAAAAGTGTCATAGACAAGTTGTATTATGATATAGTCAATGCCCTCAGGGGAGCAGCGTCCCTCGGAAGAATAAATCGAAAGTCAAGGGACAAGAACCAGATCATGGGATGGAACAAACATGTCAGAGACGCCCACGGGGTGGCTAGACAAAGGTTTCAGGAATGGACTTTGTTCGGTAGGCCCTCAGGCGGTATTCTGTTCCGTGAGATGTGTGAGAGTCGAAAGATCTTTAAGTCTCGTTTAAAATGGTGTCAAGATCACCAAAGACAGATTAAATTAGACATCATCGCCTCTCACCACTCGAGAAAGGACTTTCGTGCCTTCTGGAAAACTACAAACAAAATGAAACCCTTGGCTAGCCGTCCTGTTGGAGTCGATGGCGTGAGTGATCCTAAGAGCGTTGCTAATCTCTTTAAGGACCACTTCTCTATAAGATCTCCGTTAGGTACAACGAGGGGAGGGGGGTTCGATGGTGAGACCTGTAGTGAGAAGGTTGGGCCTAGATTTACTGCAAAGGAGGTGGATAAAGCCATTAAGATAATGTCTAGGGGTGAATGAGTCGTGAAGTCAGGTTCCTATAATGATTAGAGTTCTTATTTATATATTTATGTAGGTATATATGTATATGTATGTATATATGTATATATGTATATATGTATATATGTGTGTATTATACATGTACGTTTATATTAGTTTGTGTACTTGCTAATTTGTATAAAATTAATTAATTTATTTATAAGTATTATCATTTCTTTTTACTTTTTGTGCAAACTTGTATGTGTCCAACCCCATGCATTGTCCTTACTCATTTGCTTCAGGGTTAGCTGGAAGAGATCCCATTTAGGGATAAGTTCGCCTTTGTACATTAATTTTGTATTATAATTGTAATATTTATATTTTTGTGCAATAAAGAGTTTACATACATACATACATACATACATACATCTCCAGGTCACGACGGGCTCAGCATCGAACACCTGCAGCATGCTGGTCCACATATATCAAGAGTGTTGGCAATGTTTTATACAGTATGCGTGAGACATTCGTACCTGCCGGATGACTTTATGCGTACGATTGTTGTGCCTGTGGTCAAAAATAGAACTGGAGACTTAGCAGACAAAAATAACTATAGACCCATATCTCTAGCGACGATCGTAGCTAAAATATTTGACAGTGTGTTAAATTCGCAGTTGAGCACACATGTAAAATTGCATGATAACCAGTTTGGGTTTCGACGGCAACTATCTACAGAGTCTGCAATACTGAGTTTGAAGCATACTGTTAGATATTACGTAAACAGGAAGACTCCAGTGATCGCTTGCTTCTTGGACCTATCTAGGGCCTTTGACCTGGTGTCCTACGATATACTATGGGAAAAATTGGAGGGTACTAACCTTCCTCCGGAGACCCTACGTATTTTCAAGTACTGGTATGGAAACCAGGTCAATAGCGTTAGGTGGGCAAATGAGTTTTCTGACTCATATAGGTTGGAGTGTGGGGTCAGACAGGGAGGGTTGACATCTCCAACTCTTTTTAACTTGTACGTTAACGAACTGATCGAGGCGCTCAGCAACACACATGTAGGATGTCATATTGATAACACGTGTGTTAATAATATAAGTTACGCGGATGACATGGTGCTGCTGAGTGCGTCGGTCTGTGGGGTGCGTAAATTGATAAATATATGCGAAGCGTATGCGGCCAGCCATGGCCTTATCTATAATGTTAAAAAGAGCCAGTATATGGTTTTTGAAACCGGACGCAAAAAGACAGTCGAGGTTCCCAAGGTTTGCCTTAACGGTACTCGTATGGAGAGAGTAGACCATTTTAAATATCTAGGTCATGTGATTGCGGCCGATCTCAAAGACAATATGGACATCGAGAGGGAGCGGAGGGCCTTGTCGGTTCGAGCAAACATGATTGCGCGCAGGTTTTCCGGTTGCTCGACAGAGGCAAAAATTACTCTGTTTAGAGCCTATTGTACCTCTCTCTACACCGGCAGCCTGTGGGAGCATTATACTCAACGGGCCTATGGGGCCCTCCGGGTCCAATATAATAATGCGTTTCGGGTGTTGATGGGGTTGCCTCGCTTCTGTAGCGCATCAGGGATGTTCGCGGCGGCGCGTGTGGACTGTTTCTACACGGTCATGCGCAAGCGCGCGGCGGCCCTGGTGCGCCGGGTGCGTGACAGCCCCAACACCATCCTGCGCATGATAGCGGGCAGAGTAGACTGTCCCTATATAAATCACTGTGGGGGACTGCATTCCCCTACTAGTGCCATATTGTTTTAGGTTAATGCAACTAACACCTTAGACTAAGTAACTATTCTTACTAACAAAATGATGTGTCAATATGTTACACGAAATAAATAAATAATAATAATAATAATAATAATAATAGCCTCGGGACCTGTAAAATGTTCTTGCGTGACATGTGTCCTATCTTTCAATCGTCATACCAAATTGTATGAAAATCGCTCAGTAAAACAGTTACGGCCAGACAAATAATCATTTTTTATAATCTCGCATGTCTATTTTGAGTTAGTTTCCGGTATTAATACAAGCTGAATTTAATACATACAGGTATACACGTTATAATAATGTTGTTAAACCTCGACATTGCAGCAATTTTCATACGTTGACGCAACTGTATAACGTCAATTTGACAGGTGGGCCGGCCGTCCCGGGGTCATAAGGTCATAACACTCATAACATAACACTGTTAACCCAATGACAACGCAATAATATGCTGTCAAGCGCCGATCTGACGATGGTATAGACATATGGCAACAGGATCTTCGCAATCCTATTTAACGTAAAGCCTACCCTTACCATGAGCTGCAATTACCATACTCGTTAGCGAGTTGATTGTACAGTATTATTTATTATTATAGAGCGGGAGGGACAGAGCATTCGATTCGCTAGCGAGTACGGTAATGGCAACTCATGGTAAGGGTACAGGACTCGTTCGTTTGGACTCGATAGGCAGACGAGCAATATTTGTATACACATAATCTGATATTGTACCATATACGTTCTTTAAAACGGCTCAAAGGTTTGGTTAATATTGCGGAATAGGGGTTATTCGGATCAAAAAATCGATCTGTCAAGTCGTCATCTTCGAGGAAATTCGGGCTACCTACGCTGAGAAATCGGGCTCCGAGGCATTTAATTTATGTAGAAGACACTATCAAATTATGATTTAATATTGTCGTCTACATACACTGCCACGTCTAGCACATGACGACGCGCGAGTTAGACTACTTGCCATTTTCTGACCGTTCAAATTAGACAATGACGGGTAGTCTATCTCGCCGTCATGTGCTAGCCGTGCAGAGTAGAGCTCGGTCGCCCAAGTAGAACACTAAACAAAGTATAATCAGTATAAAAAGCAACTAATACTTGTCTCAAAACCTTTTTATTTCATTAAATTAATGAAATGAAATATAATTGTTTATATTAATAGAAAAAAACGACTCAAGCAAAAGGACTACCTATCCAAAAACACAATTTAGATTGGCAGACGGTCCCAACTCCCCTCACTTAACTTTACAGCGACATCACGAACACCTGTACCGAACTCATGGAATGTCGTCGGACCTTTATCGCATAATCTGAAGATTATTAGCGACCCTAATATTCTGCGAAACTTTTTATTAAACAGGGCGGGACAATACGCATGGGTGTTAACACAGGGTTGCCAATTGAGAAAAGGAACGGGAAATTCGGGAGAAAATGTTTGTATTTTTTTTTTTTTCATTATTTGATGAAGGTTTCCGTGTGGTTGCCGGGAAAGAATAGCGCCACTCCATGTCTTCCCGAGGATGTTGTATGAGGCGACTAAGGGAATATAGGCTTGTGGTACCTACTGTTAGACGATGGGCTTGCAACCTGTCACTAATACACTGGTAAACGTCTTAGCCTGTTTGTGCAAAGTGTGGTTACAGAATTATCAACAAGTCTTTAATATTAAGTTTTGGTATTTCTGTAGCTTTCTCTGTCTACCCCATTCTGGCAGTGAAGGCGTGATGTCATGTATGTATGTATGGTTTCTTGAGTTCCGCGTCCAGTGCATGTCTACTGTCGCTATGTCCCTAAAGAAAGGGATCAAAATATATAATTTATGAGATTTTTGACTTATCAAATTTGTATTTCCTTATACGTGCTTTGACAGAATTATGTAAGTTTATTAAAAAATCTTGTCATAACTAGGCAATACATTATAAGCATTTTTTTTCTTGTAGCTGATTTATGTATGTCACTCGTTCCTATCCTCGGATCTCTATTATAGATGTCTTTGCTTTGCTCTTGATTCGATAATCGCTCTTCCCTGGCCTCCCTTCCAATATGAATGGTCTTTACACGTATGTTAAATAAACGTCTTTATATTTTTTCTTATAATTATAAGAAAAAATATAAAAACGTTACTTACTTGTATATGTATAGGTAGGTACCTATACATATACAAGTAAGTAAGTAAGTACATCATCAGATGACGTCATCTGCTGGGCGTAGGCCTTCCCCAAAGATAACGAGACAATCTCACACCAATTGACCTAGTCCCAAACTAAGCTCGATATAAACGATATAAATACTTATACCTATAGATACACTAACGACTAGCGGCTTCGTCACTGCATTTTTTTTCTTTCATATCACTTAGTGGTATGAAAAATAGATGTTGGCCGATTCTCAGACCGATATGCTCACAAAATTTTATTAAAATCGGTCCTGGCGTTTCAGAGGAGTTTGGGAACAAACATAAATACTAAAATACCGGGTGTTGCCTGTAATAGGAGCATTAAATTTAGGGATGGTTTCCACACCACAAACGTAACAACATTTATTCTACAACTTTTGAAAATAACTTGTTGTTTACTAAATATGAATGAATTTAAATTTTACAAGCCAGCAATGTATTGCGAAAACTACGAAGTTTGTAGGCTGACAGTAGATGTCAACTAGACTATTGGATGGAGTCCATTGAAAATGCTATTTAGTTTGTTCGAAAAAAAAAACAAATAATAAATTACATATTTTGTAAAAGTTTTAGAACAAATGTTGCTACGTTTATACAGTAGAAACGATTCCTCAATTTATTCCTCCTATTACAAGCAACACCCAGTATAATGAAAATATCCAAGATTCAGAATTATCACACAAATAATTTACCCATGGCCTCGAACCCGGGACCTCTATCTTCGTAAGCAGGGTCAAACAACTAGGCCAACGTATCGTCAGATGCCCAATGATCGGTCGAAGCCTACTCGAAGCCTAAGCATCCAAGTTGTGCAACCTTGTATGTATGCAATTCAGGTTAATAAAACTAATATTTATTATTATTTCCCTAGTTTGACAACCCTAGGGAGCGGCCATTCCGGCAATACACCCGTGACAATATTAGGGTCGTCGCTACGTGACCGAGTTCTGCACTCCTGTCCTGTTATTAAAAAACTGGGCAAGAGCATTTCGGACCATGCTCAGTGTAGGGTTCCGAAGCCTCTAAGTACTACAAACACAAAAATCAACAAGTAATAACTAACTTTCTATTTAAAGTCAATTGGTGCCGTTTTAGATGATTTTGGTAGGTATAATAAAAAAGCTTTATTTAATTCCACACAAAATTATTGCTAGTTTACAAAGATTTAAAATAAGCAATTAGATATTTTAAGTTTATTTACATTAACAAATTATATTACTATGAACAAAGTTTTACATGGTTTATAATATATAATATAAAAGTGGAAGTAATAAGTATAAGTTAGACCTATTCAATACCCCACACTATGGGGTAGACAAAAAAAAAATACAATCCCATCTAACGTGTAGGGGAAATACCCTAAAAAAAATATTTTTACATTTTATGGTAGCAATTTGTTGGCATGACTAATATGCATATTCATGCCAAATTACTGTGTTCTAGTATTAAGAGTCTCTGCGCTAGGCTGCGGACGGACGGACGGTTCCTAGTTTGACTACGGAACCCTAAAAAAGTCAAATACCCTGAGCATTTGCATTTTATTTAGGTAAAACCTTAGGAAATATGGTAGGAAGCTGCTTTGTTATATAATTTAATTAAAAAACCAAACTAGTCTACATACATATTTTTCAGTAGTTGAATACTTATTGGGTCAAGGGTTCGCTGAGTGACGGATGGTACTCCTTCGAAATATAGCGCTGAATATCGTATATTATGTTACATTACACTACAGAATTACCAACCAGTCTAAAAAACTTACTGTTACCACATACTGCACAATCTGGCTAAGATGTTTACTAGTGTATTAGTGGCAGGTTGCAAGCCTATCGCCTAAAAGCATTACACGCCCTTATTCCCTTAGTCGCCTGTTACGAAATCCACGTAAAGACATGATGATGATGATGATGATGATGATGGGTGGGGACGCCCGGCCGGAGCAGGCGGGCGGTCGATCAGTCTCCCGGTCATTCCGCCGTTCCCCTTGGTTGAGCCGTAGGTTACTGGCCCGGCGACGCTCCCATCCAGCATGGATCCGATCTTCCGGTTTTCCTACAGAACAAAAATGCGTCCTGTAGGTTGATGCTTTTAAGTGCTTCTGACGATAGCTTGTCCTCTCCGAATGTGTGATATCTCAGTGACGAGTAGGTACATGACGCACTCGGCTAGGACATGTTGGCTTGTTTCCTCTTTGCCGCAATGTGGGCATTGAGGATCTTGTTTAATGCCCATTACCGTTAGATGTCTGTTGAGCGGACAGTGCCCAGTCAGCACACCAGTTAGTATGCTAAGTAAAGACATGAGGTGACACTATATTAACCCGGCAACCACAATGGTCATAATTATGTATCTATGTTATAAACTAAATATACTTTAGCTCTGTTGTTTTTGCATCGCATTTTACGCGTTATTCCTTCGCAGGGTGTCCTTTTTAGCGTAACTTGCATGTTCTATTTCTTTTGTTTTGTTTTCGCTGAATAAATTAAATACGTACTTACTTAATTCAATCTACAGTCTAACAGAACTTTCATTTTAAATTGAAATATTAATTATTCAATAAATTCCAATTATCCAGAGCCCTGTACAGTAACAAGTTAAATGAAACTTACGACCCTTAGCTTTCGTTCACACGTTGCGCGCCCAACCTCCTAATTTCAATACCAAATTGACCCATTATTAAGTTTTAGTTATTCGCTAAACACCATAACGGTTGGCATTGATGCTAATTTCAGGCATAAATTTAAAGTTATCCGTAATCTGATTCTGCAATTATCTAGTAATTCTATATTGGATTCTCAGATAACCTGCTAATGCGAACATGTATGAACTTGTTGGTGAATCTGATGAAACTAAATGTAGATGCGTTATCTTGCGAATGAATGAGCGCACGTACGGGGTGACATCAAAGACGTGATCAAAAGTGATATTACTTAATTAAGCATTAACGTCGGTTCCTAATAATATATCTAGGTATGTAGGTGTTTAGATGTAGTATTCAGACTTAATCACGCAATGATCAAAATTAAATAATTTATTGTAAACAGCGTGGTCTCCCTACTTGACAGAAAGACATACAAACATAAACATAGAAACAACAAAACAAATAATTGACAATGACTTTCTTGAATTGTCACTGTGACCGAAGTGTCATTAAAGTAAAATAGTCTGAACAGGATCGATGAGGGTATGATTCTAAAAATAGGGTAACCATAATTTACTAAGTCGGTGACTTAATTAAGGGGAAAATTAACAAAACAGAAATAGCTATTGTTTCTTGTAACTAATGTTATTTGAAAAAGGCCATCAATTACCGAGTCTGAAAAACTGGTTTCTGATCACGTCTTCGGTGTCACCCTGTATACCCTGAGCGCTAATTCTTTTGTTTAGTATTGATAATTAAGTATTTACTGTATTTTTTAGCGTAGTCTGCATCTTTCATTTATGGGAGCAATGCTGTCATCGACGAGTATTTTTTTTGAGTTCATATTTTTTTACTTATACAAGTGAATACTATTAGTACCTATCAAGTAACTTGAATGCAAGCATCAAGTGTTCTGTCTGCTACTCTGTATGTACCTATATATACTTACTTATTTATTTAAGGATTCATAACAGATAATACATCGTTACCAAAAATAAGTTTCTTGCGCTAGTGTCACACAAGAGGCTTATCTAATTTTAGGCAACCACAGCTAACTCAAGTGTATTGAATAGGATTATCTAACAGTATTATATAAATACTAGCGACCCGCCAGCAGCTTCGCCCGCTGCAATATTTTTTACATCACTCAGGGATTCTCAGACCTAACCGATATACACACAAAATTTTATTAAAATCGGTCCAGCCGTTTCGGAGGAGTTCAATAACGTACACCTGACATGAGAATTTTAAATATTAGAAGATAAATTAAAATTGGTATTCCTAAATTTGTTTCACACAGACGCAATACCATCGTATTTCGATCTTGAGAATTGGCTTGTTGAAAAGTAAAAACCTAGAAAGCCCTTATCTGGGAACTTAAAGTTTACTCAAAAGTACACCTCTACAATGAACACCATCAAAAGCTGTTAATTTTAATGCAGGTTTGTATAAATTTAATTACGCACCTGGTTGATACCGTCCGGGCTTAGAACAATATTGTGAAAGGAATAAACCGGATATAACCGGGTATAAACCGGGCCGGATAACCGGTGCATGGACTGCCAGATTGCGCAGTGCCATTCGACTGTTTAAGAGAGGATATTTCAAAATATTAACCCTTGTGCGGACTGGTGAAGTGTTGGACATATTAAAAGTTTAATATGTAACGTGAAGTAAATAAATAAATAATATCAGAGGACAATCTCACACAAATTGACCTAGTCCCAAACTAAGCTCTAGACTTGTACTATGTGTACTAGACAACGATAAAAATGCTTAGATAGATAAATACATACTTAAAACATCCAAGACTCAGGAACGAATATTCGCGCTCATCACACAAATATCTGCACTTACCGGGATTTGAACCCAGGACCGCTGGCTTCGGAGGCAGGGTCACTCCCAACTAGGCCATGTGTCGTAAAATATATTTGAGTACACGTAAGTAACCCTTGTAAGTAAGTAGCCGCACACTTTTGGACGTTATCGCTTTATTGACAGATTAGTGTAGCAACTAAAACATGACTTTAAAATGACAAAGCACAAAAGTGTGCAGTACTTATAAGCATGTGTGTGTTAACTCGGGCACCTCCTAGGGCTTTGGTATCGATAAATAAGATGTCGATAAACATGTTTATTTATAAAAATCTTTGCTACTCTTAAGATAAAGAAGTCCATATCCAAAAGTCCAGTGTCATGTAGGTGAATAAATCACGAAGTCGTTTATGAATCAGGAAATAGATTTCAGCCATTTTAAATATTTTAAGATTGCTCCGTTGACCACAGTGAACGTTGAGAGAATGTTTAGTAATTTAACTAAGGACTAAGGACTGATATGGAAAAAAAAATGTTTACAATAAAACACATCTCAAAATCCAAAATTTTGTTTATTGTTTTCATTTTAAAATGTAAGGAGAATAAATAATATTTATTAATGTAGAATAACATCCTGATCTTGACAGAAATATCGATATACGAGATGATACATATAATTTTTGTCACAAAAATATTTTGCTACGTCGCTTTAGTATTCGTGCTTTGTAATGCTTACCTGAGGAGGGTCTCAGTCAGGGATTGTAAAACCGGTTTTGTTTAATACCTGTATTTACATTGTCAAATTATTACCGCTAAAAAATAATACCTACTTATATTCGAATTAGAGGTATTGTTGTCATTCCGCTTTTGTTTTTATCGCTATGTATTCACTATTAACAGTATTAAATACCTGTATTCAATACCGCTATTTATTGTACTACCTGATAAGTGAGATGTCAATTAGACTTTAATGAACTGTAATTTCAGACTTGTCTAAGGCGAGTCTAAGTTTTTTGTAAGAGCACCGAAAACATTTACATATAAAAATAAACGAGAATATTAACACTGACAGGTATTACTGGTTATGGTTTTTAGGAGTAAAGCATCAAAAAGGGGTATTGTTGTCAATTGTCTAAACCGATAATAAACTTGAATACCGGTATTCATTATACCGCTAAACAGAGCTTTAGCGGTATAAATAGTGAAAGTCAATTATAACCGGTAATACCTCATTTAAAACCGGTAGTCAGAATACCGGTAACGATCCCTGGTCTCAGGTAAGCATTAGGCAGCCAAGACGCATACGCTATCTAGCGTTTCTATTCGTTTGGATTTTCAACCAATCGCGTCACTGGTAGATCATGTGACCTTTCGTATGACGTGATCTATCAGTGTCGAGATTGGTTTAAAAACCGGGCAAGAGCATGTCGGACCATGCTCAGTGTAGGGTTCTAAAGCCGTTAAGTATTACAAACATAAAATCAACAAGTAATAATATTTTTTCTATATAAAGTCAATTGGTGACGTCTTAGGTGATTTTAGTAGGTAACACTTTAACCGCCTGTATCTCAAGAACCAATAGGAGGGCACACTTAACTCTAACAAAAATTAGCGCTTTAAAGCTTAATATTTCATAAACGGAAGTGATCCGTTTATGAAATATTTAACCATCGTCGGATCATTTTTTTTTTCAACCTCGTAATATTTTTGATATACCTATCCAACGACACCCCACACTATGGGTTACACGAGATTCTTTTTCAGAATTTATTTTTCACTTTGTTGGCGAGACTAATATGTATGTTCATGCCAAATTACAGCTTTCTAGTTTGACTACGGAACCCTAAAAACAAAACGAACAGAAACGCTAGTTAGCATTCGTATCTTCGTTATCTGAATATTAGGAACTATCTTTACTAGAAAACACAGAATTACATTTAGAGCAACTTAACGGTATGCAGGCTAAAAGCGAATTTAACGAAACGGCTACTTTATTAATAAAATACATAATGAATTGCATTTACACTGCATTTTCTCCGGCCATTTTCGGAGTGCATCACCGCAGTACAATAATTGCGCAGTATGTACCTAAGTTTTTTGGGGTTCCTAGTTTATTAGCAAAGAAACTTTGACATGTATGTATGTGTAATGTTGAGTTTCTTTAATTAAAACGTTCATTTAGGAAATAAGTAAGCGGTAATTTACTTAGTAACACAGATACACACAATGCGAACGGACATTACATCACAGACTAGAAGGTATGTCTCATTACATTACGTCATAGCTGTCAATGATAGTTGACTATTTAAACACTAGATGGCTATACTTTACATCTCCCTTTTGTAAAGAAGTTAAACACAATTAATACATGACTTTATGCTTGAGGGCGTGGGTTCGTATCCCACTTCTGACACCATGTAATGTTGGGTTTGTTTAATTAAAACGTTCATTTAGGAAATAAGTAAGCGGTAATTTATTTAGTAACACAGATACACACAATGCGAACGGACATTACATTACGTCATAGCTGTCAATGATAGTTGACTATTTAAACACTAGATGGCTATACTTTACAGTATGTTTTCTCTTTCTGATCTATTATTACATACTCGTTAACCTTGAAGTATGAAGTAGATATGGAATAAACGCAAACGTCTTACATCGATTTTGGTAAATTTAGAACTACTGACTAATCAAATAAAGCACGATATGTTTAGCTAGCTTATTATATTCGTGTGAAGGAACTTTATGTTTAGGTTTTTTTAATATTCAACACATACATAATAAATATATCTCGTTTGTACATGACGATTTCAAAAGGGACAGCTGCCACTCTTACCCATATCAATCATGAATACTTTTTCGGACAGAATGAAATTTTCTAAAGCCTAAAACCTAAACCTGCCTGGTTGAACATCAATCAATATTTTACTTACATGCCACGATCGAGGCCGAATATGACATCATAACATTTTTATTTTTATTTAGCAAAAAATCGCGTATTTTCCGGGATAAAAAGTATAGTATCCCTTCATTTTCCATAATCTCATTTGCACTAATTTAAATTACCATAATGGTCACTGGCTATAACCTTCACTTTCCCTAATATCACATACCATAATTTAATTTGACATAAAGGCGTTTTTTCTGAGTTCTTAAACCTTTCAGGTAATTTTTACATGACATCGTATAGAGCCCAATAGGTTAGGTTAGGTTTGTTTTATTACAATTCTGAATAGTTCAAGGTTTAGAAAAAGTGCATTTATGGCAAATGAATATTATGGCACATTATCTTTATGGCATATAAAATTATGTCATATAAAATTCGGGCAAGTAAAATTATTGCATATGTATTTTGGTCAAACGATAGAGACCCAAGTATATTATGTCCTTCCTCGGGGTTCAAACTGTCTCCATACCAAATTTCATCGAAATCGGTTGAGTGGTTTTTACCGTGAAAGCGTAACGACAGACATTCTGAGTTAGTTTCACATTTATCATATAAGATAGAGTAAGTATACTTCCTGCCGCACTCAAAGACGTAAATTAAACTTAATGCTTGATTAAAGTGGCTGCTGTCACTTTCTTTGCTACAGCAATAGAATAAGACAACACGTTACTAAACAAGCATTCGATTTAATTGACGTCTCTGAATGCGGCAGTTAGATAGATTTCAAAGACGGCATGCAATTTATAATATAATATAGTTACCTACCAACATTTTATCCCTTACTTAATATTTAAATCTATAAGACAGTTTCGTTTCCTAATACTATACACTAATAACATTTCGAAAAATATTCAAATTTATGGGCCTCTATTCCACACAGTAAAACCATATTGCCTTTGATGTGTTATCTTGTTGTTACAAACTCGGCCGCCATTACTGTCAAGTAAATAAGAGCTTACGAAACGTTGACGACACGGAAACCCGACAAATACAAAATAAGGTTTGAACGTGTCTCAGTCCAGGGGGCTTATTATGGCCGTGTTTATCGATTGACTTAACGTGGATAAAACATCAGTCACTTTCTGACAAGTTCCTGCAGTGCGAGAGTGACCGATGTTTTATCCACCGCGATAAAGTTGGCCATAAATATGGGCCCATGGTCGCCTTTATCGATGTCGATAAACGTGGATAACACATCTGTCTCTCTCGCACTGGCATACTGGTTAGAACGTGACAGATTTGTTATCCCCGTTTATCCACATCGATAAAAGCGACCATGCTACGGGCCCTGGTTATTGTTTTACCCTTCTGCGTGTTTATGCGGCGTGCGACCGCAGCGCCCCGTCCGTCATTAGCCGGATAGCGGAGGAATAGTGAACTAATTAAATTAAGCCCCGGCAGCACCCCCATTCTCTGCCAAATATTTTCGTTAAATTCCAAAATTGTTGCAGCTTTCGCGATAATATAACAAGTTAAAAATGTATATTCACCTACGTCCACCTCTGGTAATGACCACCTCGCAATTTGACCACTTCTGGTTCTGGCCACTTCTAAAAATTACCACTTCTTTTGTCGACCTCTTCTAGTTTTGACCACTTCTGGATTGGGCCATATCTTAATTTGACCACTTCTTGATTTGACTAGTCTATAAAGGCTGTATAACCAGTAAAAAAAACTAGATGCTTTTTTGTAATACGTATTGCTCAAATAGTTGCAGAAACATTAAAAAATCAAATTATACTAATCGATCGGTAATACCTGCAGTTTTTAGGGTTCCGGAACCCTTATAATTTCGTCATGTCCGTCTGTCCGTCTGTCCGTCCGTCCGTCCGTCTGTCCGTCTGTATGTCACAGCCATTTTACTCAGAGCCTATTGGCACTATATAAATGAAATTTGGAGGATAGATGTATTCTATGAACCGCTATACAATGATGAAGTAAAATTGAAAAAAACAATATTTAGGGGACGAAAAATTTTTTTTTGAGTTACATCAGTGTGTGGGGTATTTTTAGATAGGGCTTCCAAAATGATACACAGGTTTTTAAGTGACTTTTTACGTAAGTGAACAGTTAGCGAGATATATGCTTCTAAAGTCATAAAAATTCTGTCTGGGTGGGTAGCTTTTGAACTGTTAAATAGAACATTCTAATAAAAATTACAGTAGTAGAACATACGAAATACTTCCAACCGAAATTGTTTTGAACACGATACGCTGTGTAGTTTTTGAGATTTTAATAAAAAAAAAGTGAAGTTCAACCATGAACGTTCATCCCAGCTACGGAACCCTTCACTGTGCGTGGTCCGACATGCACTTGGCCGGTTTATTTGATATGTCGTTGATAGCTGCGGTTACTTTACTGCACGCTAAGTTAACTTGTAAGTATCCTTTTTCGAATCATTTCAAAGTGCGTTGAAAATGTTGAAATTAGGTACTCAACACACCCTTACTCGTTTGTTACAAAATTCTAAATATTTCTCAAAATTCCAACTTTTCGCGTTAATATAAATCTCATCCTTAGTATACGACGTGTCATAATGGTAATCGAGTTAATTTTGCACTCGTGATACAGGCGGCATACGAAACTGCGTCGTAAAATAGATGACAATGACGAACGGGGAGGCGCGCGACAAATGGCCGAGGTTCTACTTTATGACGTGTTGCGATGTTTTCACAGCCCTAATCTGGGATCGACATTATTCAGGCGTATTTCTAATTTAAAGGTTTTATGTGAAGATTAAAAGAGTGCGGTCGCCGTACATTAGACCAAAAGTACGTGCATGTGACAAAAGTATTATTACACAAACTTTAATCTCGTAAAAGGGCGTTTCTTAGAAAGTTTGTATGTACCTAGTTTAGAACTAAAATTAAGAAACGTTAACTGTTCCGCTGAGTTACGAAAATTAGCTACACTGTTATAAGACAAAATTAAATGGTGGTATCTCAGACAAAACTCCTGCAGCAAGTACAACCGTATACTGACGGGTGAGGGTTGAATTTATTGAATTTGAGATACTGCCAATTGGCGTTGAGAGTACTGTATAAATGTACGACTAATTTTTTCAACTCAGCGGAAAAGTTAACTTTTCTTAATTTTAGTTCTTAACTAGTTACAAACTTTCAAAGCAATGCCCAAAAACGTTTTTGTGCATGACGTAATACATAGGTTAATTATTTATTCAGGTTGCAAACAATTGCATCACAATTATAGAATGAATAAATAATCATAATAAGGAGACCTAAAGAACCATAATAGATTATATGTACTTATTAAATTATGTTAGTTTGTCCATCACAAAACATGTAAAATTATATAGTTTGCTAAATTATGATTTGGTAACACATTAGGGAACCCAAAAGAGTAATAGATAGATAGATAAACATCTTCATTCTTCACAAACATACACATGGCTGTTAAAGCGAAGAATATTTAGAAAACTTATAAAATAGTATCATGGAATTTAACAGTTTAACCTAATACATATACACATTATAACATCACACCTTCATTCCCAGAGTGGGGTAGGCAGAGCTACAGAAATACCAACAACTCTAAAAAGACTTCTTGATAATTCTTTAACCACATTTTGCACAAACAGGGTAAGATATTTACACTCGCAAGCCCATCGCCTAACAGTAGTACAAGCCCTTATCCCTCTAGTTCCCATTTACGACATCCACGGGAAGACATGGAGTGGCAATAGTCGAATCCGGAAACAACACGGCATTAAACTTAACTTACTCGTAACTAATAAATAACATAAAACTAAAAACAATTGATAGATAACTTATTATTATGTTTGAAAAGAGCCATGTAATGATGCGCAAAAATGGCGCAGGCGCATCATAAAACTGCGGAGACCCGCAGCACTGGTATTCTGCCAGAACATTTGAAGCAGTGACGCTTGAATTATTATGAAACGTTATTCGCGCCTATTAAGAGCTAATTATAAGTATTCTGTTTGGCCACTTTGGCCAAGTGGTGGACTGGTAGAGAGTGCCTAATAGGTAATTAATTAATTAATTTTTAGTAGTAATCAGTTAAATTAAACTTGAAAGTACTAGCATAGAGGCATTCCATCTTAGTCCTCGAGGTTGGCAACACATTTGCGGTCTCAGGATTGTAGTCTTTAGATTGGAATCTTGAGAATGCAAATGTCATAAGTCCCACTTACCAGGTGGCATGTGTGCCTATTTTCCATCTCCATGCCATAAAAAGTCCTATTCCCTTTTACTTTCAATATCGTTGCTCCTACATACAATTTTAATTTTTAAACTATTTAAAATGAGCTTTATATTTATTCGATTATAGTTTAAACTAGATTGTCTTGGTCACACTGGTTCTCTCGAGGCTATAGTGGCTAACAATTAATGTTGTAGCACGTCATAATGTAATTCACAGTGCGAAAACAGAAGGCACTAATAAAAAGCCTAATTTAACGCTTACATTAGCGCTACTTAGACCAGAAATTACCTTGTACCTTTCTCGAGCGTGCTCGGGCTCAAAAAGGATGCTTACCTGCCCGTGAAGACATAAAACTGATGAAGAGTTTGCGCTGTAAGATGTTCAGGAGGTTCTGTAGAAATCTACAATCCTAACATAGGCATAGTGAGAGAAAACATTGGGGGTCTCCATACAAGAAAGGTTTTTTTTCTATGTACTTATTGATTTTTTTGGTGGTAGTTATTCCAAAAAAAGTTTTTTCAGTTTTCCAAAAAAAGTACTTATAGTTTAGGACAAAAAGTGACAATGGTTTTTTTTCCATTACTTCACGATAATTAGTCATATATTTGATGACGTATTGGAAAAATTACCGTTGTTAATTTTTGTCCTTAACTATGGGTACTTTTTTCGAAAAACGCCCTTTTACGATTACCAAAAAATAAAATACATTGAAAAAAAAACGTTCTTTTATGGAGACCCCCTTTATTACTTCAAATTCTTTAAAAAAAGTAAATCCGCTGTAATAACTTATAATCTGAAAAAAAAACAATCTGCTATCTATTACGGTTCAAAAGATACAGCCGTTTACAAACTAAAAAAACAACGAATACAAAAAAATACAAGTATGAGTTGGGCTCGCGGTACGGAATGCTCAGTGCGTAAGTCTGACTCGCACTTAACCAGTTTTTGTTTTTTTTATAATTCATGATTTCATTGTGCCTAAAATACCCCCTTGAAATTATGTGACCAGGGGGGTGATTCTCTCAACACAGCGCTGCGTCGATCTCAAAGATGAAGTTTTATTCGGCAAGTTTAAGAAGTCCCGTCGGAGCGTACAAAACACATTTTAGCGCGTGCCTTCTCAATTAGGCAGCTTTATACGACACTGAATTCGACTCACCTGCCTTATTGAGAAGGCACGCGCTAAAATGTGTTTTGTACGCTCCGACAGGACTTCTTAAACTTGCCGGATAAAACTTCCCCTTTGAGATCGACGCAGCGCTGTGTTGAGAGAATCACCCCCCTGTCCTCTAACTACTTGCTATATTAATTTAGCTGTACGCACACGTATCCGACGACAGCAATAAGGTTCTCCCCGTACGGAACCGTTGGCACGTTCAACTTCCCAACAACTTTCCTGGGCGTTTTATTAATATTTTCCTTACATTTTGTCCGGCCGGCGTCCGCTAAATTATGAGACAGCTCATTCTGCCCCGGAAACCGGACGGTCCACCGGAATGATAATAATAACGAAATTTTGCTCGTAAACGTCACTTTTCAGATGATTTTTCACTTGGAGTATAGGTACTTTCTATAAATCACCGCTATATTTCTAGCGATCTCTTTAAAGGTATACATAGTCAGCATCAAAATTAGATACGCAGAATAACATAAGTACTCAAAATGAGCTAGACACGAAGTAACTCTTGACAATAGAGTCGAGTGCAAATCATTTTGAGCTCTTTTTTATGTTAGGGAGAAGGCACACGAGCACTTAGGCCACCTGATGGTAAGTGGAATCTGAGATAAACATTTGAATTCTCAAGACTATAATTTTAAGACCTCAAATGCGATGCCAACCCTGAGGACTACGATGGAATGCCTCTATTAGCATAGAGTGTCTTCGGTTGCGTAGCATAGAAACTGAATAAATATAGTAGATACGGGAAAGAACTCGGTTAGATACGGGCTCATATACCTACGCCGTATGATGATACGGACCGAAGGATGCTTCGGTGATAGCGCCAAGGCCGTATCTAACAAATTCAATAAGAAGCAAAATGCACCTTACACACTTCTAGGTAAGGAGCATTTTGCTTGTTATTACATTTTGCTTAGTGGTTTGCTACCACCATCTTATCCATTAAGGATAAGGCATTCCATCGTAGCCCTCAGAGTTGGCAACGCATTTGAGGTCTTAGGATTGCGTTCTTGAGATTATAATCTTGAGAATTCAAATGTCTTCAAATGTGGGTCTGATTCCACTTAGCATCAGTGCGCCTTCTCGTGTGCTTTTCCTTGCCATAATTAACCAATACCAATAACAATATTGTGCTGTGGACTTATTGTATAAATAAATAAATAGGTAATCATTTTATTCTTATTGTTTTATGTCATTGGCTAGTTACGCGGTATAGTGTAAAGTCAACTTGATAGCAAAGTTTTCAGGTACCTACCTTACAGTATAAAAATAAAAATCCTGTTTATCAGCGATGCCACTATCATCGCTGAAAACTTTTCTATCAAGACTTTACACTTTCTTTCTTTGAATAAAATATTTCTCAATTGTATCTATTAGATTTCGAACCTACAAGGCCCGTCGATTAAAAAAACCGGCCAAGTACGAGTTGGATCCGCTCTAATACTCGTATTTGCTGTTATAGCAGCAATAGAAATACACACTGAAAATTTCAACTGTCTACTTACCTATTACGGAACCCTAAAAACCAATGGAAATAGAACCACTATGTGACAACGCTAATCAAACTACAATCCTACAATTTCATAATTACGTAAGTAATGCTGGAAACCGGAAAATAAATCGGACCGTTTCAGAAGTGTAAATTAAGTCGTTTTTCACTGTCCGGAGCATTAAGCGTTGTATTGTATCGCGCGCGGAGTAATGTCGGGTGTTGAAGACGTTCCGCCGCAAACAGTACTTCACGAGAATGTGCGGTCCAAGACGTACTGGGGACTCTGGCTTCCACACAAACTATAATTAAAATACAGTGTGTAAATTTCATGTAGGCTGCCTACAGTAGGCATATATCTGTGGCCCTAGTGAAAAAAGATACAAGTCTCCAGAGATGTAGGTAAAAAACTGTATAAGTAGAGAGTAATAGAGGCACAGGTAGTTTAACAACAGTTAATATACACCCTATTTAACGTAAAAACTTGTATACCAGTAACATTAGTTGTATTTTACTTTTATTTTTTCTTACTAATTCATTCAGCAAGCAATGTACCTATCACACATTGCGCCAATTAAATTAAAGCATCTATGTACACGTCATGTCATGAATTACGGTTCGCCATTTGTTTACTTCGCCAATAAAAGACAAAAATAAAAATCATTCATTTATTTCCGTTTTAAATTTGAATACCTGTTATTTGTGTTACTCGCCTGAGATTAGTACTTATATTTTCTACATGTCGTCCTTGCACTTGGACCATTGACGACTGATGGTCGCTCTCGCACACTATGTAAATTCGTTTTGTAATAGGAAGTTGCACGCGTTACATTGCTCCTAACACAAACTTCAAAAAATTATCTACGCTTCTATAATAAAAGTTACTAACAAAATATATTTTTCACATGATTTGTATAATCGTTAACTACGTATGGTAACATATATGCCCGTATGAAAGTTTCACGTTGTACATAATAGAAAAATTAGGTTAGAAAAACGTTTATTCGACAAACACATTAACGCAAGGGTGCATTGCAGAAAAGATACAGTGACATACATAATAATAAAACTAGTTCTTATCTTCTAACAAGCCAGACTATTAGAATAAAAAAATACAATGATGTGTGCCGAAACGGTCACCATGTCGGAAAGCCAGGCGGGTCTCGCATGGGACAGCGTAAAGTGACTTACGAAGGATGACTACACAAAATTTGTCACTATGGCAAAGGATTCAATAAGAGTTATATATATACAAAATACAACTATTGTACTGACACACCATTCCCTTCTTTCGAAGAAGAAGGGAAGAAGGGAAGTAAATTAATCATAGGAAAACACCTAATTCATTTCAGTGACGTATAAAGAAACTTGTTTAACTATATGCACTTTATTCGTCCAAAAGATGCTGATTTAGTCTATGATTGAAGCTACTGACAGATTTGCAATTTTTACTACTAATTTTTTTCTACTAAAAAAACCCGCATCAAAATCCGTTGCGTAGTTTTAAAGATCTAAGCATACATAGGGACAGACATAGCGGGAAGCGACTTTGTTTTATAGTATTAAATTTATTCCATCTAGTGATTTCAATTTGTATGATCTACCGGCATCGGGTCTTCGAGTGGAATTGGCTAAAGATAGTCCAAGTTGGGGATTTATGTGCCCTCCTCATGGGATCCGAGGACCGCATGATGGATGGAGTGCAAGAAGTGGGAGTTAGTAACCACCCCCCATTTTACTCGCTTTGGCAGGTACGGTTACAGACTTTTATAGTTACCGCTTTTTGCTTATCGCAGAAAGGCAATGATTATTTTCGATGTTATTTATTTGAAATCCCATCATTTCATAACCAATGTTTCACAAATGATTCATTTAACAATCATATCATTTGACAACCCGCGTTTTTTTCCGAAACTGTAAACAATTCTGGATTTATTTCAGAACCATCGTGTAGAACCCTATAGGTTAGGTTAGGTTAGTTTAGGTTATAAAAATCCTGAAATATTGGTAGTTACAGAAAAAGAAGCGGGATGCCAAATGAATAGGTTGCGAAAAGATGCATTTGTCAAAGATTTGTCGGCGAAAAGGCAGAGAACCTATTTATTTGCCTTCACATGGAGCTGTTATCACAATCAATTCACGATAATAAATGAGCATCATTCGAAATGAGAAATGGGTGAATTGCTAAAATATTGTACGTAGAATTAAGGACCTAATTGATGTCACTGTTTAATTGAAACAAAATATTTTTCCTTTGTGTAACGAAGGTTAACCGTACGATTGTATGACTAAAGTAAAGCCAAAAAGGCTTTTGATGTTATCGTATTGTCAACGTTACGATCGCTTTTTTAATAATGATGGCCAAGTAAATAATACAATAACATCTCAAAAGCAATATGGTTTTCCTGAGTTGAATACAGCCATCCATTAACCACCCGCCAAGCATTCAGTGTTCGCATTGTTGTGTTCCGGTGTGGGGATAAGACAACCGGTGAAATTACTAGCATAGAGGCATTCCATCTTATATAGTCCTCAGGGTTGGCAACGCAATTGAGGTGTTAGGATTATGGTCTTGAGAATTCAAATGTCTATGTGTCTCAGATTCCACTTACCATCAGGTGGCCTGAGTGCTCGTGTGCCTTCTCCTTAACATAAAAATAAAACAGCCTTACCGAGTTTACCAAAACTCAAAGAAGAGCTATTTCACTGTATTTACGTAAGTATTTATGTAGGTATATGAATGTGTGCTTGACCCAGAAAAAACTACATGTCTAGGTATGGCTACTGTTCCAAAATAAAAAAGTCAAGATTAGGAAAAAAGCTAATGGAAATTCAGTGACTAATAAAATAGTTTTTCGGAAATTATGCAACAATGCCAATAGCAACACTACTGGGATAATAGGGGAATGGAACAAATGACACCAAGAAAATAATGCTATCGGAAATTATGAACCCCGATTGAGCGCAACTCCCCCGTGTGGTTGCCGGGTTAGAATAGTGCTACTCCATGTCTTCCCGTGGATGTCGTAAGCGGCAACTAAGGTAATAAGAGCTAGTAGTACTGTTAGGCGTTTGGCTTGCAACCTGTCAAAATGTGGTTACAGAATTTGAACAAGTCTTTTTAAAGTGGTTGATTCTTGTATGTCTGTAGCTCTGCCTACCCCACTCTGGGAATGAAGGCGTGATGTTGTGTATGTATGTATGAGCCCCCACTACTACTCGACCTTTTGTTTTTTGTCTCACCCTAATTATTTTCCTTAGTTAATAATATTACTTATCACCTACACGGTACTCCGGCAGCTTATATTACTCCTGTAGCAAACGACGTGCATTGACGCCGAGCACATTTTCAACATCCTGAATATTCATTCCATGTTATACTTCTCTACGTATCCCGTACCACGCTACTCGCCTTATAATTCATAATGTGAATCTTTAGGAGAGCACTGTACATCGCTACTTTAGTAAGACCTTTTGTGGGTTGTTTGGGTACATGCAGCAATGAAACGTTATGAGCTGAAAATGTCGAACAGGATTAAAGTTTAGGTAGATGGTGAGTAAAGAGTCTCTAAAAGACAGTGTATGCTCGTACATTTTTGAATGAGAAACACGTTCTTTATTTAGTAAATAGTAAATATTTTCAGAAATCCACGCTACAAATTATTCTTAAAGAAATAAAATACCTATTAGTCTACAATATTTTGCGAATTCCAAAACCTAGAAATGTAATAAATTTCATGCTCTACCTATATTTTTCCATAATATTAAGAACTCACCTAACCAAGCTAAGTAGATATTCATCAAGATACATGACACGAGTAACAATTTTATTTTAGGTCCGAAGAAAAACTTCTAGTTGGGTGTAACTAATAATTTATAGTACTAGGCGAATTAAAAAAATAGATTTAGATAGGCTAGGTACGGTTAGTACATGGTTCTAAATCATTCATGCGTGATGCCGTGACCAAGGGATATAGGGATTTGTTTTTATATTTAAAGACGAGATACACGTCAGCGGCTTCGCCCCGCTGCAAATTTTTGACTTTCCCGGTGGATTTTACATTTCTTTTCTTTCATAAGAACCTTCTCCTGTCCGCGAAATCGGTCCAGCCGTTCATGCGTGATGCCATGACCAAGGGAAGTAGGGATTCATTTTTATATATACTATAGATTAATAGCCGTTACAGGTATTTTATCCTCGTAAGACCCGGTGTCCTATAGAAAGTACATAATCCAGGCAATTCAATTTAAACCTTATTTCAAGGAGCATAAAGCTCATTCTTATTCGTTTCAAAATTGAAAATGTTATTTAAGTGCAAAGTTTATTGAACTTTATTTCCTTGCTGGTGGATTCAAATTCCTACTAACAAAAATCTACCGGATTGTAGTATGGTGGGCCTCAAGAGGTTATATTGTATAAAATAGTTTTTACAGAGGTCTTTTGAAAACTTTTAGTCGTACAGTCGATTGAGTGAGCAAAGCCATATGAGCTTACATTAACTAATTGAGAATGCACGGCCTAAAATGTTGTTTGTACGCTCTAACGGGACAACTTAAACTCGCAGGTTAATAACTCGTTAGTAGGGTTTAGGTCTATATATTGTATAAAATAGTTTTTACAGAGATCTTTTGAAAACTTTTGGTCGTACAGTCGATTGAGTAAGCGAAGCCACATATGGCTTATGTATGGCCAACATTAACTCATTGAGAATGCACGCCCTAAAATTTTGTTTGTACGCTCTAACGGGACAACTTAAACTCGCAGGTTAATAACTCATTAGTCGAGTTTAAAGGTGAGTCCTTAAGATAACACATGGCTGGTTGGGATCCTATCATTTCTTAACCGACGTTTCACGAATGATTCATTTAACAATCATATCATTTGACAACCCGCGTTTTTTTCCGAAACTGTAAATAATTCTTGATGTATTTCAGAACCATCGTGTAGAACCCTATAGGTTAGGTTAGGTTAGTTTTATAAAAATCCAGAAATGTTATAGTTACAGAAAAAAAGCGGGTTGGGAAATGAATAGGTTGCAAAACGATGAATGCATGAATGTGTCAAAGATTTGTCGGCGAAAAGGCAGAGAACCTGGCTGGTTATAAAGATTATCGAAGGCCTAGATGACGCTTGGAAGACAGAACGGGATAATATCGAAGCGCGATTGGTAACGTGGAGCCAAGCCCATTTATCGCAGACGGACATTGGAACTTGTAACTCCGTATAATAAACCTATCATTTAACATCGTCTGGCTTTCGTTGGGCGATAAAGTCGCGTTCGTGCTTGCTAGCGTTAATAACAAGATTGAAATCACATTTATCTTTGAAGTGAGGTTTAAGAGTCAATTGGAATGGTTTACGCTTGTCAAATAAAAATATATTAATTCTGGGGACAAAAGTACCGGTGTACATTGCGCAATTTGTATGAATCGCATTGGTGAAGGGACTTGTTAACTATTCAATGTATACCGGATCTAGTCCCAGACTAAGCTCTAGGCTTGTACCTACAGTCGAAGTCAAAAATATGTTTGAACTTTACCACCATGTCACTTTCATTCTTTCGTGTCACTTTTTGACACGCTAGCCTAGTTGGGAGTGACCCTGCCTTCGAAGCTACGGGTCCTGGGTTCAAATCCCGGTAAGGGCAGATATTTGTGTGATGAGCACGAGTATTTGTTCCTGAGTCTTGGATGTTTTCTATGTATTTAAGTATATATTTCTCTATATAAGTAAGTTTATCGTTGTCTAGTACCCATAGCACAAGCCTAGAGCTTAGTTTGGGACTAGATCAATTTGTGTGACATTGTCCCGTGATATTATTATTATTATTTATTATTATTATTCACTGAGACAATTTCATATATTATATATGGAATTGTCTCAGTGAATAAAAGTGAAAAGGTACTTACGTGTAAATATATTTATAAATTCTGATTGTGCAAAATGTGGGTACAGAATTATCAACAAGTCCTTTTAGAGTTGTTGGTATGTCTGTAGCTCTGCCTACCCCACTATGGGAATCAAGGCGTGATGTTATGTATGTATGTATCTATATTTATAAATCATAAACGACTGTACTATAAACATACGCACACAGATAAATACTTATTTGGGTTCTCTGCCTTTTCGCCGACAAACCTTTGACAAATGCACGTTTCGCAACCTATTCATTTGCCAACCCGCTTTATTCTTTAACGACAAATATTTCAGGATTTTTATCAAATTAACCTAACCTTACCTATGGGGCTCTACACGATGGTCTTGAAATAGATCCAGAATTATTTACAGTTCCGGAAAAAACGCGGGTTGTCAAATGATGTTTGTGAAATGAATCATTTGTGAATCGTTTGTTATGAAATGATAGGATCCCACTTCTTTGTATATTTGACGATAAATTGAGTTTTTTTAGTTCTTAATCCGCTTTTTATGAGTAGAAAAGTAGTTTTTATATGGCATGGATAAGGCAAACGAACTCACAGGCCCTTATTTCACCGGCCTGCAGTCTTATTGTAGAATGAGCATGATCCATCTTACCATCAGCCCCCTATTTCACCATCTTGACAATGACAGTTGACAGGTGAACATGGCGCAGCTAATAATATGAATCTCATACTTTGCAATGTGTAGTGAATTGTTACCTGTCACCTACTACTGTCAAGATGGTGGAATATGGTTAGTTTGTATCTGTGACTCAAATATATTTTCACTCTCAAGACTACAATCCTAAGACCGCAAATGCTTTGCCAACCCAGCACTAATGCTAATTTCACCGGTTGTCTTACTTAACCCTACATCGGGAAGCATAATGTGAATGTGAGTTGAGGCAGATACAACTTTTAAGTTCAAACTTGCTAACTAACTTGTGTTTTAGGATCGGTCAAGGGTTACGGAGTTAAAGGTGGTGGAGTGTTTCCGGCGAACAACTAGTATACATAATGTATATCCAGTAAAAAGATGGATTCGTATCCTGTCACAGTAACAGGCCGCGGCACTCAAATTTGATTGAAGTGGCGTTTAATGGGCGTTTACCAAAAAAAGTACCTACAGTTAAGGACTTCAATTAACAACGGTAACTTTTCCATTATGTCACGAAAATGAACTATTACTGCTTTAAGAGAAATAGTGGCATCTCAGACAAAACCCCTGTGGCAAGTTCAACCATATTACTAACAGGTGAGGTTTGAATCTGCTATGCTTATTTAATTTGAAATACCGCCTGTTGGCTTATGAGTGCAGTACCTATACAAAAATATATGACTAATTTTCGTGACGAAATGGAAAAATTACCGGTGTTCATTTTTGTCCTTAACTATATACCTCATTGCGACAAAATTCTACGGCGGTACACAAAAATGATTCACTAATTTAACTAAACTTTATTGCACAAAAAATAAACAGTACAGAACGATAATTCAATGCCTGCATGAGAGTGTTCTCCAATGTAACAAATAATCACTGTTGACATATTTTATCGGTTGGCTTAACATACCTAAGCAGACCATAGTGTTATCGCCCTAACACCGCCTTCTTTCTGCGAATCCTTCCCGCCGCTTTGCCGCTACCACATTTATTTTAAATTTCGTTCTATTTTTAAGTATGTATATTTTTGACAGCTCGCGATCCGCTGATTGAGAATATTTTTTCGGAAACATTGTTTAGGAAACCGTTTAAAAATTTCGCACCCGCTTCATAAACCTACATCCCGCAACGTAAAGAAATATTAGACCCAGTGCACGCCGACTGAAAAGACGACACCGACCAAGACAAAATCGACTGAACCGACGACCGCTGACTGCTCCGATCTGGATGCCAGCGGCATAGCGGTAAGTCCTGTCCTTTTCTTTTACACTTCTACATTATTATTTTCCACTCGCGTCGCTCTTTCATTCATTTGGGCCAGTTAGAGCTTGTCCGCCTTCTGGCCCACATAACCCAGATCTTAGGATCTGGTGGTCCTTCAACGATCCCCGCATCACATAGGTTACAAAATCCACATTTAGTATCAACCTAAACAACTGCCAACAATCGCACAAGAGTTAACGGTGTTTATTTATAACACAATCCATCTCGTGAGACCGTAAACTGTCGATAATTTGTGAACTGCATAAGCTGCTTACTGTTAAGTTAATGGTCTTAAAAAATCTAACCTTTACACCAAGACTTTCGTGATATAATTGTAATATTATAATAATACCTACCTAATTAATAATGACGCCGCTGAGCTTCCAAACTTGAAAATAACCTAAGCCAACTCACAACAAACACGTTTGCACAAATAATCTCTTAGAAATCGTGTTTCCAAGAACATAGACAAAATGGATCATTGGATAGAGAATGACATTTAAGATGTGGCATAAACTCTTGCTATACATTCTAGGAATACGTATAAAAAAAATACAATCAATTATTTATGATTTGAGTGTGACCCTGGATATTATCCATATTTTGTCGACGTAAGCTTGATATTTATGGCCACCGTCTGTCTACATTGCGCTTTCCAAAAAAAGTGTACATCGTTAAAGACAAAAATAAGAAAATTTAACTTTTTCCATTTCGTCACGAAAATTAATGTATGTAAATGTATTGCTAATTTTCGTGACGAAATGGAAAACGTTAAATTTTCTTAACTTTGTCCTTAACGATGTACACTTTGTTTGGAAAACGCCCACAATACGTTTCATCATATCATATCAGCCGAAAGACGTCCACTGCTGGACATAGGCCTCCCCCAAGGCTCTCCACTTAGACCGGTCTTGTGCCTTCCGCACCGCATCCATCGCGAATCGCGATCCCGCGATCCTTACGAGGTCGTCGCTCCATCTTGTTGGAGGCCTATACCAACAGCTCGTCTCCCGGTCCGTGGACGCCATTCGAGAACTTTCTGGCCCCATCGGCCATCAGTCCTGCGAGCAATGAGCAATGAACAATACGTTTGATTGGGCAATTTTTAACCGCCTAAAAGAAAAGAGAGGTGTCATATGCTTAACGTGTGTATATGCATTATGTCTGTATGAGGCAGCTGCCAAAAAGATGGAACAATGTGGACGCATTTTTTTTAAACTAGTTTAATCGGGATGATCTCAGCTAGGTTTCATGAAAATCGGTTGGGGGTCACAGAAATATTTAACCATACCGTTAATCAAACCCGGGACCGCTCGCTTCGTAGGCAGGGTCGCCATCAACTAGGCTAACGTGTAGTCTAGTATTTCTTAGCTAGAAGTATAAAATAAGGTCATAGCTATCGATGTAATATGTAAAAGTCAAACAAGAAAGAAATATGCGATCAATCTATACTAATAAACAGTGTGTAAATGGTATACGGGCGTTCCTTTTAACTGTGGTTAGTACAACCCCTACTGAGCACATTTAGGCAGCTTTTGTTAAACATAAATAAAAAAAAAAATCATACAAAATAATTTAACACGCAATGTACAACGCCTGACGGGTGGACTTCGATGTACATTGCGGGTCTATAGTACGTTGAAAAACTACCGTTATGTATACGTTAGCGTAATCAAAATAATTCTTTCTGTTAATGATTAGTAGAGTCATAATCTATGTCCAGTTTTAATTAACGCCCGTATACCATTTACACACTGTATAATGCTGAAGAGCTTGTTTGCTTGAACGCGCTAATGTCAGAAACTAGGTACTGAACCAATTTAGATGAAATTTGGTATGGAGTTATAACTAAGGTCCCGGGGAAGGACATATGATACTTTTTCTCCCGAAAAATGGAACAGTTCCCGAGGGAATAGCGATAAACGAGGTATTTGACATAATATAGAAGACACTATCAAGTTGTGATTTAATAGTGTCGTCTACATACACATAGGGGGAGTAGCGGAAAACTAATTCTACGCATGCGAAGTCGCGGGCGTCTTCTAGTATAGGTAGTCTCATCATTTAGAAAATCCAGCCCAAG
Source organism: Acleris holmiana (assembly GCA_949316455.1). Taxonomy (NCBI): domain Eukaryota; kingdom Metazoa; phylum Arthropoda; class Insecta; order Lepidoptera; family Tortricidae; genus Acleris; species Acleris holmiana. The sequence goes on along the minus strand of OX438777.1, from coordinate 5,327,086 downwards.
TTTAATGTTTTACATCACACAGATCATTCTAGATTGACTTGGAAAAACTAATTTCCGGCTGTCTTACCCCAACATATACTGCTGTACTGCAGCACAGGTTGTAGGGTGATGGTGAAGCTGTTAGGACAGTACTTGGGTTGAAGACAGGAGTTGAAGCATTAAATTAAAACAGCCTTTGCGGTGGTCACATGGAGAATGTAATGTAATGAATGAAAAACACTTACAGGAAGTGAATGTACTCAGCAATGCTCAGAGCGAATTATATTATTCCAAACTGACTAAAAAATCTACGTTCTGTTGAAGTTGCCGACACAAACGTTAAGTAAGATAAGATAATTTATTCAAAAATTGAATTACAAAAAAACTTAATAAATACAAAGTTTCCTTATAAATCTAAGTAAACAAGTCATGAGTCCGAACTAGGAAATCCTGTTTTGTCGCTTGTCGCTCAGTTCGCTCTATTGTTACAGACTAAATAGAAAGGGAGATCCGAGCGACAAACAACTCGCGGACAACTTGTGCTAGCCCTGCACCTCTATTCTACTCGTGTACCTTTGACGTGTTATGATATGGTTTATAACTTGCCCGCCATTACTGTCCAGTAAATAAGAGCTACTCAAATGTGTATGACCCTTCCGTATTGTCAATACAATACGGAAAGGTCATACACAGATTTACGTTATCTTCTTTCCTGTGGACACACTGGAAGCTAACGTTTTTAAGGCCCTATTTTCTGGCTAAGCCAATTCCCGCATAAACAGCGTCAGGACTGCTTTAGACGTATCATATAGAAGCATAACTTATATGCACACTAGCTTTACTATCGAACTATCGACAATATTAAACATACAATTTTGTTTTTAAGTGTGTGTTTGACCCCGGAAACACGTTAAAAATAATAAGGTAAAATCCGTGTAAAATATCCTGGGCGGAAGATAAATAAGTAAGATAAAGCTACATTTAAATACTACGGCTGGCTTCTTTAACATATAAAGTAAACCACCACTAGCTGAAATAAGCTCTACCCTGTTAAGCCACATAGCAGTATCTCAAATAAAACTCCTGTAGCAATCACAACCTTATTACTAGCAGGAGGGGATTGAATTTACTTTGGCTATTGAATCTGAGATGCTGTTTACTGGCTGAGGAGACACAGACACTCAGAAGATGCTTGTTGTAACAAAATAGTGTTTATTTAATTGAATACATGTCAGAGATCCTGAGCCTATAGCGAAGCGGTATTCTATTCTAAAAACGTTAACCCTACGATACCAACTGTCTCGCTCTCGATTACCAGTTAAAAAAGGGATTAAATAAATAAATAAATATCAGAGGACATTTTCTCACATATTGACCTAGACCCAAACTAAGCTCTAGGCCTAGTTGAGCCGACGTTAGCCTAGTTGGTACAGTTGAGTACAACTCAACTACCAACTAGGCTAACATGTCATCGTGTGTATTAGCGTTTCTACAAACGCAAACGCCACTTCGTCTTCTATCGTCACTTGGCTATAGGCTCTGTGGCGCTAGACAAGTTGCATTCGACAATCGTTAGCGATTATGTTTCGATTGAAAAATATATGGAATTGACGTAAGTGTCACATTACTATCTCGGTGGCTTACGTCAATTCCATACATTTATCAATCGAAACATAATCGCTAACGATTGTCGAATGCAACTTGTCTAGCACCACTGGCGTGTTGATCTGCGCCTAAAATACGTAGTGCCCCAAGCCTCCTGGCGTTTAATCTTATAAGTTAAGGCCACACTCCTCGAATCTCTTGAGCCACCGCCGTCCGTTGGCCGAGCGGCTAAGCGGGGGGGTGCAGCCGTACCCCCCGTTCCCGTTGATCATCATGTAGTCGAAGCAGTTCGTCACCCCGTCGCTGTTGCAATCCTGGAAATGATAAGACGGTTGTATATTAAAAATCGAACTGATTTAAAATATGAATAATGTTGTAACATCGCTATAATAATAAATATCACAGGACAATCTCACACAAATTGACCTAGTCCCAAACTAAGCTCTAGGCTTGTACTACGGGTACGAGACAACGATAAACTTACTCATATAGAGAAATTCAATACATAGAAATCATCCAAGACTCCGGAACAAATACTCGTGCTCATCACACAAATTTCTGCCCTTACCGGGATTTGAACCCAGGACCACTAGCTTCGAAGGCAGGGTCGGTCACTACCAACTAGGCCAGCGTGTCGTATGGAGTTCATTTTACCGCGAGCATAAAGGACAGAGCTATAGTTATAAGGTATGTATTTTACTCACATCGCGTCCTGAACTGCAGTATGCAAATATGCTTATGCACATTATGCTATATTATGGTAACCCCTCTGGGCCTCTATTCTACTCTGTATAACGATATTGCCTTTGACATGTCATCGTATTATGAACGTTATGATATACATACATATATATGTATAATCCTTATTAAGTTGATAGTAATGGCAGCCGAGTTCAAAACAATACCATAACATGTCAAAATCAATCTAGTTCTAGTAGAATAGAGGCCTAGGGCTTTTATACTATAGTAAAAGGCAAAGTATACTTTGTCTCTACGCGTATTGCTATCGTACTGTTCTTTATTCGGAGGATAGGCCATTACCGGAGTACAGTAATAAGACTAAAAACACAACTTTTCAAATAAAACAAAACGCGGGCGCGTTTCATAAATTTGATGATCCGGGCTTGAGCGACGGCAGACAGGATAGGCAACGGCTTTAAATGAAACACATGTTTGGATTAAAACGAATACTCTGTCTATTGAACAAATTGTTGGTAGCCCAATTTCGAGAAATAAATGCTAGTGAACAAGTACCTAACTCTGCATCAAAAGTAACCTTTATTTACTTTACAATTTTTATTTGAAAATAATTACACTAACATACATACCTTTCCGAATTTTTGCAAATAGCCTTCGACTATTCTTTTGGCGCAGTGATAGCTCCTCGCGCAGTCTTCCCAAGCTGAAAAGTATAGAAACACTATGGAAATGTTAAGAATCTGAAGCTCGTACACAATTCGCCGGTATATACATACATAACATCACGCCTTCATTCCCAGAGTGGGATAGACAGAGCTACAGAAATACCAACAACTCTAAAAAGATTTCTTCATAATTCTGTAACCATATTTTGCACATGTAAACTAAGTTGTTTTCAGTGTATTAGTGACAGGTTGCAAGCCCATCGCCTAACAGTACTACAAGCCCTTATTCCCTTAGTCGCCTCTTACGACATCCACGGGAAGACATGGAGAGGCACTAATCTAACCCAGCAACCACACAGGGTTTCGCAGGTATACATAATGATAACACAAATACCGGTATACAAATGATAACCCACTTGGTATGGTCGGCTTTATAAGTGGTTGTACACCTTAGTGCTTTGTAACTTTAACAGTTTGTTTGAACCGTTAGTTAAAGCGACAAGGTATAAAAGCATGCAGGCATAAGGCTGACCAAATAATGGATGTCAATAAACAATTATACTCTATGTTTCTGGTTAGTATCATTATGCACATTGGTTTTGGGAAATTTAATTCAAGTACATACATCCCTACCCTCAAGTACCTACCTACTAGTTTATTTTCTTAATGTTCTACTCCATTATGAATTTATGAACCCTCTTGTTTTATTTTCATCTAGATAGGGAAAACCGAGACTGCGGACTTTATAAATATTATTCAATTATACTCGCGTCGTTCTAAAGGCTCAATTTGACAGCTGTCAACGCAGTACGAAATATAGCCTCAAAAATTTATCTGATCCAATTTCAATTAATGGTTTTCACTCGTGTTAAGTTGTATCTCGCCAATATCGAGTTATTTATAGACACTCTCATGGACTTATTATAGAAATAAGTGCATGGATGTCACATGCGAGGACAATTGTTCGCTAAAAGAATATTTTCTCTTGCGGACTAAATAGAAGCACATGGGGTCAGCTCCACGCGCTTCTGTCAAGTCTTCAAACGTGCCTTAAACACTATTTTGTACTCAGTTGACAGCTGTCAAAACACGCTTTTTATAACGGTGCGAGTGTAGTCAAACGTTTCAATGTTTCTGGTAATTATAAGTACAAACCGTGATTCCTCTCAGGGTCATCTTCAGGCAACGTGATCTTGCCAGAGTCAATCCAGTACACCCTGGAGATGTTGAAGGGACCGCAGTAGCCTCCGGTGCAGCCGTGGGAGATGTCACAGCTGGTGGACACGTGGCACAGGCAGCGGTAGCAGGCCTCCGACAGGTTGGAGATGTACAGTCCTATAAGAAAAAATATCCTTCAAAATACAGACGAGTTGAGGACCTCCTTTTTTGAAGTGGGTTAAAAACCAGTTGTTGTTCGATGACTCAGTTAGCCTGGTTGGTAGTGACCCTAAGTTTCGGTCCCGGATTCCAATCCCGGTCAGGACATTTTTGTGTGATGAGCGCGAGTATTCGTTTCTATAAGGTTGACGCACACATCGCTCTTCAACGGACCAAGCATTAGATTAGGTTAGGTTTAGGTGATTGAGAAGAAAGTAGTTTTTGCTATTAATTTAACGAGGTTAAATTTATTAGACCATTTGGTTAATTTAACTGGATACAGACAATTTATGACAAATTCATAATTTCTGAAATTTGATTGGTCATCTTGACAAACATATCATTCAATTCAATTTTTTTATATATATGGCTACTGTCCAGTGGGACATTTCTGCCAGTGTCAAGGTTGGGAGTTACAAGTGATCGGTGAAAATGTTTTTCCAAAAGCAGATGAGAGAATATCATTAATGGACATCTATCTTGACAAATATATTCACAACCAATTTGCTTTGCGTGGTAGTAAGTTGAAATGTAGATAAATACATTTAAAACAATATGGACGTACATTTCAATTTTCCACGCAAATGTAGAGCATATACCATCCCCACGCCCACGCTCAAAACGCCCACGAGCATTTCATGGAATTTATTGTTTTCACTGTGCATTTCAACAATTTTCATTTCAATCTTCCCAAGTAATTTAGTAGTTTCCGCGTAAATTCTTTATCGTATTTCCCTCGGTAACTCCCAAGTACCTAAGTGGGATATGAAGTATCTTTTGTTCAGTTCCTTGACTACCTGTTAATTTATATCCAAATCCATTCAACCTGTTGGCATGATTGAGGGACAACATCCAAACAACCTGTCAAATTTCAAATTTTAGTAGAATAATGCGAAGTTTAAACGCATTAATGGTTTTTTGTAGAAAGTAACAAGTGAAGTGCGAGTCGGACTCGCGCACCGAGGGTTCCGTATTTCGACGTAACAAGTGGGCCGGAGCAGTAATCTTTCATAAAATAATAATGAGAAGATGCTGCTAGCATCTGTGTTACTTTGCCACTGGAGTTAGGACTAAGCTAGGGCTTTATAGTTGTTATTTAGATTGAATAAAAAAAATGTTATTATAATAACATTGTTTTTTAGATTTAGTTTTGATTTGTATGTATAATAAAAACTTGCATACATAATAATATAATCTAGGCATCTATTTAGCGGGAATTTCCTTACGATGACTTATTAGTCATATTACCAACTTAACTACCTACTCAAACTTAAAGAGATTCGAAGGCGTTTAGTGTAAAAAAAGTGGGTTACTAATGTCTTGCACAAAATTTATTCGCACATTTTCGTTTCGCATAGCAACCATTGGCACAATCATCATTTCGCACAATTGCTTTTTGCCTAAATTTCTTGGCACACTATCATTTCGCACAATTTTCTTTGGCAGAATAATACATTGGCATAATGTTGATTAGAACAATCTCCTATGGCCGAATAATCGTATCGCCGAAATTGTTATGGCATAATAATCATTTCCCACAATTTTCATTGGCATAATGTTGATTAGAACAATACTCCTACGGTTGAACAATTGTTAAGGGTTAAGTGTTAAGGGTTTGCAAGTTTTTAATGTAAAATTTCAAACAGAGGTAAATTCAAGTTGTTTTGTTCTTGCACTATAGGTACTCCCTGCCTTATTTTAAGCCCCAAAAACGGAGAATATTAGCATAGTTTTTTCAAGGGATGTCAAAAAATTCTGCGATATTCAATTCGGCGGAATGTATATTGTGCTACAGAAAATTCTGCGATATAAAATTCGGCGGAATACATATTGTGCTACAGAAAATTCAGCGGTATAAAAGTCGACGATAGTAGTGGTATGCTATTCAAATTTGTGCCAAATGAATATTATGCGACATAATAATTGTGGTAAATATATAATTATGCGATAGTATCATTCGGCTGAAAGTAATTGTGCGAAAACGGTTATGCGAAGTGTATTTCGGACAACAGAGATTGTGCAAGATAAGGGGTACCCAAAAAAAGTCGGTGCTAAAAACATTTCCAATTATATTTTAAGAAGTTGTTATGGAGGAAATACCCGTAGAATAATAATTTATTACTTCATTCTAGTTAGTTGAATAATTATTCATTTACAAACTAGCTTTACTGTATGTTTATTCAAATACAACCAAAAAAAATCAGGAAAATAATAACAACATAAGTACATAACTAAAACTAAATACAAACACGAAATAAACTAACTTATTCTAAATTACTATGATAATATGTACAGGCCACTGCCACCGGGAATAGTGCCCATAATGCTGGCTGTATTTTCTCGTTGGATAGCTGTGTGGATACTCTCGCTCATAATTATAATCATCCATGCCAAATTTCATCAAAATCGGTTTAGCGGTTTAGATATGAAAGCGTAACAAACAGACAGACAAATAGACAGAGTTACTTTCACATCTCCTATTATTATAAAAGTGAGTGTTGTGTTTTTGTGATGTTGTAAGGGGTAATCTCTGGATCTACTAAACCGATTTAGATGAAATTTGGTATGGAGATAGTTTGAATCCCGGGAAAGGACATAGAGTACTTTTTATTCCGAAAAATTGGATATTTCCTAAGGTAATAGCGATATATGAGTTCTATGCGAACGGAGTCGCGGGAAACAGTTTAGATGAACATGTAGACATCTAGATTCACGGCAGTGCCTGGACAAGATCGAAGAACGACGAGCAACGACACTGCAGTGTGTTTATTTACGCGAACCCTTTCAGGCTCTATTTCCCACCTCTATAACTTTTATCCCTAGGGCACCTAGGAACCTTGGGCCAAACTTGGCACATTTTTAAGATATCACTTATAGCCCCCGCACATTAATCCACTAGTGTCGATCACATTACAACGACTAGTGGCCACTAAAATTTGTGGACGCGTTTCTCCATGCATTTTAGGCCCCCGCATATTAGGCCACCAGTCGCCGCCACTAAATGCGACCTAATGTGGTCGCCACTAGTCGCTTAATATGCGAGGGCCCTTATTTTTGCGGGCAGAGGAGAACTCGGCTTATGTTTACAAGCTTTTTTATTTGCAATAAAAATAAATAATATCACAAGTGGCTCAAGTGGCTTCCTATCCGTTTTCGCCGGTACTTTCATATCCTTAATCTCCTCTACTGTGTTCTGTTCTTCCCTGCAACCCCGCGTTACCTCAAGGAGCGTTTTAACTTTTTTACGTCGATTCGTTGCTCCCAAAATTGTATTTTAACTGTACCCTCCTCATCATCTAAATTCTACAAAAATTCCTTTACTTTTCAGGCTGTCCGTCTGTGGAACTCCCTCCCTGTGGAGCTGCGGCAGGCTAAATCTTTACCTGTATTTAAGAAACTTCTCCTTGAGCACTTTTTGTCGCAGTCTTAATTGTATTGTCTCAGCACATTTCTCTCACTATGCATTTCTGTCGTGTGGCTTTTTTTTTTCCCTGATGTGGATGTATTGACATTTATGTATGTATTTATTTATTACTATCTATTTATTCATGTAAGTCATTATAATGTATTAGTTTGTATTAATATATATTTGATTATCTATTTATTAGTTTGGTAAGCGTGTATTTATAGGTATATTGTATTTTATAGCTAGCATAGTTCCTTGTAATTGTTCGAAATTGGTCTGCACCACCTACCGTGTAAATTGTTTTAACTTGCACCTTATCCCTTCTAAGGTTGTCTGGAAGAGATCGCTAATCAGCGATAAGACCGCCTGTTGTTTACCTGGGTCTTCTAAATTGTGAAAATTTCTGTGTAATGTTTTTGTTTGGTGGACAATAAAGTGTTTTGTATTGTATTGTTGTATTGTATCACAGGACAACGTCACACAAATTGAGCTAGTCCCAAACTAAGCTCTAGACTTGTACTATGGGTACTAGACAATGATAAACATACTTATATAGAGAAATATATACTTAAATACATAGAAAACATACAAGACTCAGGAACAAAATACTCGTGCTCATTAGACAAATATCTGCCGTTACCAGGATTTGAACCCAGGACCCCTAGCTTCGAAGACAGGGGCACTACCAACGAGGCTAGCGTGGCGTGGAGTCGTGCTAGCCTATGTATACAATATGTTCGGGTGAAATGTTACAAGAAAAATTTGAATAAGTTCCCGGGAGATCGAAATGAAATTTGGTATACCTACGTAACTTCGATGACAATATGGCATCATCGAGGTGGTCTGATAGTGCTAACAGGGTCTCCGATATAGTTAAAGAAGACCCACCGTGTTTGGACTCATTAAGGAAAAGCAGTAATAAATGACTTTGCAAAAAAAGTTCAGTCGCCAACAAAAGCTTGTCCCAAAATGAGTTTTTTGTCATATTTTTTTTGCATTTATGTTTTTGGTGTGATGTAAGTAGATATATTAGTTTGTTTAGGTGAAATCTTATAAGTCGAATTTTAATCAGTTCCAGTTAATCGAATGAGATGACATTTGGACCACAAATATAAACCCGGTGATAATGCAATATTATGTTTGGTATTCTTAGAGCTGATCTGATGATGGAGTCAGAATATGGCGACAGGATATCCGCTCACCGTTGTACTTAATATAGACCCACCGTGTCTGGACGTTGGAAATATTTTTTTTTTAATTTATCTAGGAAAACAACAGTCACATCAATAAATTATACTAAAATGTTGGTAGCAAATGTGTGACCAACATCGTTGACCACAAATTAACAAAGGTATAGGATTTAGGAGCGTATTGAGCGCTTACGAAGGTTAATTTTATACAATACGATGCAAGTATGAGGTAAACACACTTCTTCTTCTTTCTTTTAATTTAAGAGCCCTGCTCTTGTCGGTGGAGTAATATCCAATCTTCTCTTTTCTCTGCCAGTTCCTTCACTTCTCTATATGACACGACATGCACCGTCTCCTTAATTTGGTTCATGTAGCTTCTCCTCGGTCTTCCTCTGCCTCTCTTTTCTTCAATCTTTCCCTCTATTATGTTTTTGATAAGCATGTCATGCCGTAATAAATGGCCAATCATCCCTCCTCTTCTGTTCTCCACACTCCCCTTTACTCTCGCCAATACTTCTTGATTTGATACCATTTCCGTCCAACTAATTCCTTCCATCCTTCTCCAGCACCACATCTCAAACGCCTCTAGCCTCTCTTTGTCCCTCGGTATTAGGGTCCATGCCTCGCTTCCATATAGTGCAATACTCCATATGTACGACTTTATGAAATGTTTACGGGTTCTATGAGACAAACAATTAATGTTTCTGCTGGTAAACACACACACACACATAAATACATAATTGTTTTGTCGTAATAAGCAAAAGGCAAATGCAAACAAAGTACAGTCGGCAGCAAAAATACTTATGTTATATTCCTAAGCATTGAAGTTCAATGGCACTATAGTATTTATTACTGGAATGCCAAGATATTAAAACTTAGAATGATAGTGAACTTACCTGCAGACCCGGTTATGCAGTACACTAAACATATTATCCCTATAGCGGGAAAAACTAGTTTCAGATACATATTTCTCATCGCACAATCGCTATAACACACAGCTATAGCTGACTTAGACACAATCGAACACAATAAAAATTTCAAAAAGCGAAATCACGAGGTTTGTTTGTTAACTGGCCACTAATAAACAGAAACAAAGAATGCGCGCGCGACTTCGGATGAACTTCATGCGATACTGTTGAATACTCGCGATTCGGATCAGGTTTCAACTAGGACTGGTTTGATAATTGTCGGCAACCTTGCTCTTGTCCCTCAGCATCATTATCAAAACAACTAATATGTTGTTATGGTTAATTAGAGCGATTACATTATGCGTTAGAATCGACTTTAATGTTATGCTTGAGCACTACGAATTTCCTATAAATAAATAAATATCAGGGACAATATATTTTAATATATTTTTTACTTAGGTAGTAGTCCACTCTCTTCATAAAATTAAGTTTACTAACTTAAGTATTTGAAGGCGCAACTTTATATTCGCTAATGTAGTTATTATTACCATCGTCATAATTTAGAGGAATGCAGTATTTTTCAATAAATACATAAAAAGCAAGTAAGCAGTGGCAACTTAGGTCGAGGCGAGGTTAGTTTTCAGATAATTAAAGCCACTACTGTACACGAAAACCTGTACCTCCACCAAAATAACGTACGAAATTACATGGTTCGTATAACTTTCCAAAAGTTACTAAAGTGACTAAAACTGTTATTTCCGTGTCCCTTCACATATTAAATTACCAACTTTGCTTGTTATATTGTGGCACAGCGGGATAAATTCAATACATACACTAACCAACATTAAACATTATGACTTACGAGTACGTCATCATTTAATAACCTGCAGCTTGAAGCAGGAAGATTTCTAATAATATGATAATGATATTCAATAGTATTAAACATATTATAATATTAACATTTATTAGAAACTTTAAAGAAGATTTTATCCTCGTAATATAAACTAAATTGCCATTATTATTTACAGTCGCGAACGTTAATTTAGGACCCATTTAAAACAAATAGCTTGATGTCGGTCATTAGAGATTCAAATTCATTTGTAACTTACAACAAACTCAACCTTAATGATGTAGAGAATTTCAGATTGACTTTGGACCTAAGATGGGTCCTAAATTAATATTAATTTTGTTATAGACAGTTTTGCTTTCTGCAATCAGTACCGAATTTACGTCATTTTATCTAAGTTATGTTTTGATCTTAGCTGATTCGATTAATATAATGTCTACTTACCTAACATGATGGTTTGCAGATGATATTGCAGCATTTGCTGAAATCAGCAGTCAACTACAAGACCTAGTTGTAAAAATGGGTGACATTTTAATCAATTCGGACTTACAATTAAAAGCAGAAAAACTGAAACACTTGTAACATTTAAACATACAATAGAACGTAACCCAATCATTCTTAACAATAGTGCAATAGAACATGTTAACAAATTTAAATATTTAGGAAGTCTAATTACCAATAACTCCAGATGGACCGCAGCCATCATTCAGAGGATAGCCATGGTTAAAAAAGCCTTCATTAACAAGAAACACATGTTAAGAGCTAAAATATCAAAAAAGGCTAAAAAACGCCTAATTGAAATCTACATCTGGAGCATCGCGTTGTACGTTAGCGAGACTTGGACACTAACACAGAGAGATAAAGAAAGGTTGGGCTTGAAAGCGTTTGAGATATGGTTTTCGCGAAAGATGGAAAGAAATTGCTGGATAAAAAGGAAACCAACGAAGAGGTATAGATGATGGTAAACGAGAAAAGACATTTTTTTTTTTTTTTTTTTTAAACTATAGTATATAGAAGAGGAAAGATGATAGGACACTTAATGCGGCACGATAGTTTCTTTTTGAACATTTTAGAGGGTAAAGTCGAAGGAAAAAGAGGAAGAGGAAGGCCTAGGCTTACTTACTTTAACCAAATTAGACAGAAGGCCAATGTCATGTCGTATCAAGAGGTGAAAAAGCTGGCACAGAACTGACAGAACAGAGAAAAGTGGCAATTACTCCACCGACAAGAGCCTCGCTCTTAAATTTAATGATGGATGACCTAATGTTCATTTGAATCATGCATGAATGCATGCGAATAATGATTTCCAAGCGACAAAATAAAGAGAAAAGCAATTAAAATTATGAATTTTCTTACTTTTTAAATGGAAAAAGCTGTATGAATAAAACATTAGGCAACAATTTTACATCTGGAAGACATTCCCACTGTCCAGCCTAACGGTAATCAATCAAGAATCTTATAAAATGTCAAATGTAGGTGGGTGTACCCCTAAGTACGTTCATAGGTCATCTATCATAAAGTGTTGGACCCATTGCTTTATTAAGGATATTTTTTTGTGCGTTCATGAATAGACCCCGGATTTTTGTGGCAATGACGTCACGATAGGGTAGATTGGGGGGTAAATAGAACTGTGTTAATTAATACAATTTGCTAATTAGTAACCTTTATAACTGAATAATTATTATTATTGGCATTCACGACCAAAAATATTACCGCAAGTCATTCATTAATTCTGCACGAAAGAGGATAAACAATATGCGTAACATTAACAATCTTAACGCAGGTCAAGAAATACAAATGAATCCAAGGAACCATAACAAATCCTGCTTTGATAACCGTAAGCTTTTCAAATATGCACCAATAACATCTGTCGAAGTGGAAAGAAGCTTTTCCTTTTTGAAGTGGATATATTCTGCTAGAAGACGTAGCCTAACCGCAAGTGATTTAGAACAACTTTTGATCAGTTGACGAAAGAACAACGTCGATAAATTAATCAATTGACAATTGACTTACCTATAGGTAATTTAAATCGTGGATGCCTGATAATGAAACTTAAATTCCTTAGAACACCAATAGACTAGGTTGCCGTATAATTAACACCGATCCATTTACTCCCCAAACTGCCCTATTGTGACGTCATTGCCACAAAGATCCGGGATCTATTCATGAATCTGCATAGTAAAGATCGCATTACTAGTAATATATGTTTATCTGAATCACAGTGTAAAAATATGAATAACTAATTTAAATCTACAAATTAGCAGGAAAAGCACGTAATAATAATATGCGGTTTCATTTCCCCAAAGACTGCACTTTGTGTCAAACTACGGAGTAATATCATTTGCTCTAGCTAGACTATGCAATGAATATAAATTCCAAATCTTAACTTTGTTTGTAATGTAGGTATTATTGTTAGCTCGTTAGTGGAGTACAGTCAGCGCTCTAGTAAATTCAGATGTGTCCTGTTATTTCCAAGGTGAGTTCCTAAGTAGACAAATTTAAATTAGCTAAAGGGACAAACTGTTCATAGACAAATCATAAACAGAAATATTTTCCAAGTACTCTTTGGTCAAGCTTTGCCTACTTGGGATGCAACTATTTTACGCTCCTTCCAGAATAAAAAGTGACACTAGCAAATTGGAATCAAATCCCAATTGAATTGAAGAACAGATTCAACAAGTACATGTACAGCTGATTATTCCTATAGCATCCAAAGTAATGGCACTACTTGTACTATTACTTATTCTGTGGTAATGGGTAGGTATGCAGGCCGGTTAAGTGTCCAGTTAAGCATTTATATTTATAAAGTTCATTTTTAAGCGTTGTGTATATTATTAGTGTTGAAAAATAAATAATATTAAGTGAAATGACTAGTATAGAGGCATTCCATCTAAGCCCTTAGGGTCGACATTGTGTGACAAGATTTGCCAAAAACTTACAATATGGTAACCCATAAATTTGTACAATGTATCATTTCATCGAACGCTATTTTCTGCTGAAACCATGATGTTTTTAGAATATCTTAGACATTCATTACGTATTAGGTTAGATTAGACTTGTAAATACCAGAAAAAAGTAACGCATGCGATGAGAAATGTTTTTGATGACATGAAACTTCGCGTTTTTTACATCTGTTAAAAAGATATTTTGATAAAATAATATGTACTTATAAAAAATACACAAAGCCTCCTTGGTCAGTCGTGTAAAAATTAAATCAGTATAACTGGAGTAAATATATTTTACGCTAACCATTGCCTTCGTAACTTTCTAAAAATGTTGAGAAAAATATAAAGGAATTTATCTAGAGAGGGACGCTTCTGAGGAATTTCTTTGGAAAATCTTAGCGAATATAGAAACCTAAAAACATACTTTGTAAACAAGATTGTCGGTAGCCGTCCCGGAAGACTCAGGAGTTAGAAAATTCCGGTCCTCGGAGATTTACAGAAAGTCTGTAGAAAATATGATGCTGTTGTTTTCTTAAACAGCTTCCATAAATGTGTTTTGCATGGTTTCTTACAATAGGGATATATGAGCAAATTTATTGACTCGAAAAATAAGAGATTTATAAAAGCGCAGGCGCAGGTAGTATCATTAATTTCTGCACTACAAACGTTTCAAGTACCGGATCTTACATCTGTAATATTTGTTTTTTAAAGAGGAATATGAAGCTACGCTTAGTTTGCGTTTCTCACCCCCTAAATCTAATCCGATCTCCATGATCATATCATGATGATATTTTGTAATTTTCATGAAAAACTAGGTGTAATCGTACGTTCCCTTTTTTGATTTTATTTAATATATTTCTTTCCAAAAAAAATATTTTGGATAAAGAAAATCGTTAAAACGGACAACGTTTAAGGGGAGAAATACGTTATCGCATTTTGTATATGGGTGTTTTTACTTCACAGGTCCTCTTCAGAGAACTGTCCCCAAATTATATCAATCCGGCTAATAATTCTGTACAAAATGCTGGCGTTTTACAAAGTTAATATAGTTGCGTAAGTATTCGTATATAATTCTGTAAAACCTTGTGGCAGTGTCATGTCACATAATTCAAACGTTAATGATATAGCGTTTGATACATCACCTCATTGCGACAATGTTCTAGTGGTATGCGAATACGTTATCTTGAGTGTAGGTAAGCACTGGTGCTCTTTAATCCTTGGGAAACATTATAATACACGCGTAAACAATAAATCTTGCTGGATGCGGTTCGTTAATGTTCACAGGGTCCGTTACAAAGCCCTCGGCAGCTATAAGGTTGTAATTTGGTCCATAATCTTGCTAAATAATGACTTTGCCTTTGATAACAGTTTTTATATATAAGTGTGTCCTTGAGTGCCCTTTTGTTTCATATTAAAGAGATAAGTCAATCAAGACTGGTGATATTAATGAGTTTTTCGTAATAGCAGTGTTTGATCAGCGTGTGAAGCAGTGAGTGAGCAAAAGCTTGCAACGCGCACAATTTTTGCTATTGGCAGATAATTAAATTGAAAGCACAAGTAATTTCGCTGAATATTTTTTATAATTATCAGTTTTCAGAACCTATGTAGCTAATATTTCATGAAAAAAAAACAAACGTATTTGCATAATAACGCCATATTATTTATCATTGCCTTTTGTGGTTGAATAGGAGTGACGCCGTCGTTTTAAATCATATTATTGTTAATCCTACAGGAAGAAACACAGTTCTTTACCATGATATTGTTATAGTCATTTTTTTAAGTACTTCCAAGCCAAACTTAACCAAACAGTTTGACAAATAGGTTCTCACTGTGATATTATTATTATACTTACTAACACCTAAACTCAATCTTCATCTGTCCAGCAGTGTCATCAGTAATAACTGATGACACTGCTGGACATCGGCCTCCCTCAAGGTATGCCACAAGGAACATTATTATATAAAACAAGGAACTTCTTACAACAAAGTCCGTAGATATGGTCTAGATAGCCCGACTATTCGCTTTCTTATTTAGTTGAACTGCGGCGGTGGCCCGCGGGACCCATCTCAGTATTATACAGCGGTCGTGCGAACCACGACGCCCCAGTCTTACGGTGTAACCGCTATATTTCTAAAGGGTAGTTTCAGAGGGAAAACGTTTTTATTTCGTGTCTTTTTGCCATGGTATTGTCTTAAGAAACTTCTTTGGTACTAGAAATACGTTATATTAACCGGCGAGTTTAAGTGGTCTCCCGTCAGAGCGTACAAACAACATTTTATGAGGGCTGGTATGAGCTCTCGTGCTTGAATCGACCGAACGATGAAAAAGCCCTCCTCAATAGAATAACTAAATTTTGATTGAAAAGTTGAAGTTTAAACCGCTACCAAAAAAAATTATACATTGCTTTAGCAAACATATGAAAAGATTCAAAAAGGAATCTGATAGAAAGAACTTTATTATTGAAACATGATAGTCCAAATTGCTCTGAAACATTTAAGCCGCTTTTGAGAACATCGTTTCGAAATGGTATTGTTTGGCACAGGTATTGGTACCTTTTTTATACATAATATACGAGTACATTTATAACATCACGCCTTCCTTCCCAAAGTGGAGTAGGCAGACACAGAAATATCAACAACTCTAAAAAGGCTTCTTGATAATTCTGTAACCACATTTTGCACAATCAGGCCAAGATGTTTATGTTTTATTATATAAAGGAATTTCTAATATTTTACACTGAAAATATGGCACACAAGAAAACAATACTATAAAGCTATAATACATATAACCTTACTAATAATTATAAATGCGAGATTAGACCTGTTTGTTTGTTACGCTATCACCGCTGAATAGCTTGATCAATTTTAATGAGTTAGCTTGAACCGGTTACCTATCACAACTTCGAAAAATGTTTGACCGAATTTTGGTTCGACAAATACTTTTCGTCAATTATGGTTTGGGTTTTTTTACGTTTGGCCGAATGATCATTTCGAATAGTTTTATTTATTCATTACTTGTTTTGGTTTTTTAACGATTTGACAAATTATCTATACCTCATTACTGGTTTCGGCGTATCAACAGTTGTCCAATGTAATGCTTTGTCTATTTGTCTTTTTCCTATTTCTGATTTTACCTTAGTATCCTTTGCCCAATATTACGGCTCGATCTTTGCATTGTCTGGATAAATTATACTTAAGCAAGTTTTTCGGGGCAGAAAAAAAATAACCTCGAAAGCCAAGGCGGGAGAAAAGCTCCCGCCTTGGCCTTCTAACCTAACCTATCTGAGTCGGTTCTGCCCTGACTCGTCTTGCTCGTAGCATTTTGTAGATAGTTGAAACTAATTACAAGCAAGATTTTTTGGCCGAAATGAATATTTGACGTAACGTAGCAAAATCTATATGTAACATTGATGAAGTGAAAAATGGGTTAAGAAACAAAATACAAAACGATCCACAGGCTAGTTGTAGCATTGGTGTAATGAAAAATGGGCTTTGAAATAAAATACGTAACAATACATAGGGTACGTGACTACAAGGAGAAAAGTTGCTTGGACTAACGAACCATTTACTTAAAGTCAAATGGTGAAATAAAAAAATGGCGAATCGTGCCATCGGAGAAACGATAAAAAACGAAATGTTTTCGGTCAAATGAAATTCGGTCAAAAACTTTTCGAGGTTGCGATAGGTTACCGCTTGAACCCCAGAGAACGACATAGATTTTATATGCCGGAGAATTCAACAGTTTCCGAGGGAATACCGATAAACGTAAAGTAGATAAGTGTAAAAAGAAAATGAGTTTGTGTGTAATCGAGATGCCTAGTATGCCGAAATTATGCCACGTTAATTTTAAAACACAGTGTGAAAGATTTTATCAGAATAAAGCAACGATATCGCAAAATCTCATTAGTGGGAATGAGAGGGACCACAAAAAATAATGAGTCAATTCGCAATTTTACCACTGCTTAAAAATGCACAATTTCGACTTTGCGTTCTCAGTAATAACGTTGAAGGCTCATTTTTATTTCAATTTCGCAGCGGCAAAATAATATTTGCCGGCCGAAATGACAGGATGGAACAGGAAAGGAAGAGGAATGATAAAAGTGTACACGGTAATGATGGTCTCGACGAAGAATGGGCCGCGGAAATGACAATATTAGAAATGGGTGATAACTTTTTAGCGCCCAAGTTTTAAAGATTCTATTTGGTTTTAATGTTTTCACGGAATAAGGGAATCTTTTTATAGCCGACACGGCACGGCCGTGTTTGTTTTGTATTATGTAAAACGGTAAAGAGGTTAAAAATATTTCAAGCATTCCTATAGCCTGTTATGTATGTAAACACTTTATTGTACAAAAAGAAAAACAAATTCAATACAGTGAAGATAAAACAGAAAGTTCAAAGGCGAACTTGTCCCTTTATGCTATTTATTTATTATGTTTTCTTTTTTAACTTCTCTTTATAAGGTAGTCTGGAAGAGATCGCTATTTAGCGATAAGACCGACTTAACTAATTTTATAAAAAATATGTTGTATTTTATACGTAATGTTCAATAAAGAATATTTGTACTGTATTTGTATTGTATTCTTATTCGTAAGAACTCTTTTTCTTTATGAGACTTATGACATAATGGAGTAGAACATTAAGAAAATAAACTAGTAAGTATGTAGGTACTTGAGGGTAGGGATGTATGTACTTGAATTAAATTTCCCAAAACAATGTGCATAATGATACTAACCAGAAAGATAGAGTATAATAGTTTATTGACATCCATTATTTGGTCAGCCTTATACCTGCATGCTTTAATACCTTGTCGCTTTGAATAGCAATTCAAACATACTGTTAAAGTTACAAAGCGCTAAGGTGTACAACCCACGTGAGAGTACCCACTATGTTGGAAGCTTTCAAGGGTAACTCCGATTCCGAAATCGGGCACTAAGACAAGGGTGGAGAACTACAGACCGGTGGCAATTTTATGTTCCTTGGCGAAAGTGTTTGAGATGTCGGTTCATGCCAATATCCTGCCCCAATGCTTGCCTCATCTCACACCTACGCAGCACGCCTTTCTACCCAAGCGTTCCGTAGCTACTAATCTAGTAACACTTGTTAACTTTATGTCGCGGGAAATAGATAGAAAGCGACAAGTAGATATAATCTACTTAGATTTTCAGAAGGCGTTCGATAAAGTAGATAACGACGTACTGTTACGAAAACTAAGCATCATGGGATTTGCGCCATGACTTATGAAAATGTTTTCAAATTACTTGTCGGACAGAAAACAGTTTGTGAAATATGGACCCTATGTGTCAAAATTGTATCCAACGCGATCGGGAATAAGTCAGGGTTCGAACTTGGGACCTCTTCTTTTCAACATTTTGATTAACGACCTGCCCGATATCGTACAGAATTCTTTAGTATTACTATTTGCTGACGATGTGAAGTTAATAAAAGTCATAAGTAGCGAAGCTGATTGCAGAGCGCTGCAAGAAGATCTCGATGCTGTATTTGAATGGAGTTTAACCAACAAATTAGATTTTAATATATCCAAATGCGAAACAATGACTTTTGCGCGTTCCTCCATTCCACTGACTTGTCAGTATACGTTGGGCGGCAAGGATGTGCTGCGAGTGTCCCTGGTGCGTGACCTCGGGGTTCTATTCGATCCCCACTTAACATTCCGTGATCACTGTACGCGAGTAGCGAAAAATGCTGCTCATAAGCTGGGTTTCGTTCTGCGCAATTCCAAATGTTTGACACCTGCAGCAGTTCGCACACTTTATATGGCCCTCGTTCGGAGTATACTAGAGACAAGCGCGGTTGTATGGAGTCCCCACGAAAAGAAGTATATTCTAATGTTAGAGAAAGTGCAGAAGAAGTTCCTGAGAAGTCTATACAAGAGGCAGTACACGTACTATCCGTACTTATACCCGACACGTTTCCTACAGGGCAGGCTGGGGTACGAGTCCCTCGAGGTGAGACGATCCCTGGCGGTCGTTAAATTTGCGTTAGGTTTAATTCATAACACAATAGACTGTGTCCATTTGGTCGGTGAGGTGGTGAGACTATTCGTGCCAGACGCGCGGAGCCGCCTCCGCGCGCCGCGGCTACTCGCGCCGCCGCGCGCGCGCACCGCCCTGCACAAGCATTCGCCACTGCGCCGCGCACTGCTCATCCTCAACTCCATGCTCAGCGAGGCGCCACACTGCGATGTGTTCGCCTCAGGAATGGCAAGATTGATGAATGAATGTAAGAGAATGATCGAGAGAGAATGAATGCCATAAAATTAAGTTTGTAATACAATGGTTTTTAACTGTAAGTTACAAATGTAATAAATGAATAAATAAATAACCACTTATAAAGCCGACCATACCAAGTACAGTGTACGTGGGTTATCAATCATTTATCAATGTTATCTACCCCATTATACTATACCCCACTCTCATAAGTTATGAGTTGTCCTGTCATTTTAGGGCGTACATTCTCTTTAAGGTAGCTTAACATTTACTCGTAGGAGTTCGCTCGCTCGATCGACTAATCGTCAAGACGCAGTTTTTACTGTGAGTTCGTGAGGTTGTAGGGGTTAATCTCTAGATCTACTGGACCGATTTAGATCAAATATGGTATGGAGATAGTTTGAGTTCCGAGGGTGGCCATAGGGTAGGTAGGGTAGGGTTTTTATCCCGAAAAAATTGATTTTTCCTGAAGGAATTAACGACTTCTAAGCGGACGGAGTATATATATATGGTGTATGAAGGAAGCTTTTGTTTTCTGGCAATAATCGGTTTCTCTTCCTTATTCCTAAATTAAATCTAACTTCCAAACCGCCCAAATACACGCATATGGGCACATAACCTGCTAAAATGTATTAGGCGTTAATTCTTGGCAACCCCCGCACTGACGAGTGACGTGCCAACTCGTTAGCGTGTTTGACTGCTGATGCAATTTGACTAATGAACCTACGTTCAGTTAGTCATTTGCTTTTTATGACAATGGGTTAGGCTAGTTGTTAGTGCTAAGAAGCCAGCGATGCCGCGTTTATTCCCAGAATGGTAAAATATTTGTGTGTGCGCGAGCATTTCTTTGAGTATTGTTTTTTATCCTAGGTACTGTATTTAAGTACTTGTCTCTTTTTGTTAAGGAGAAGGCACACGAGCACCCAGGCCACCTGGGCCTCTATTCTACTGCGTTATAACGATATCGCGTTTGACGTGTTTTAGAATCGTTTATATCACAGTCGCTTTTAATGTAAATAACTTAAGAGTTATCAAAACGTTGACAATACGGAAACACGTCAAAGACGATATCGTTATTACCGTGTAGAATCCCAGCCCTGATGGTAAGTGGAATCTGAGACCCATAGATATTTGAATTCTCAAGACTATAATCCTAAGACCTCAAATGCGTTGGCAACCCTGAGGACTAAGATGGAATGCCTCTATGCTAGTAATTTCACCGGTTGTCTTATTCCCACACCGGTACACAACAATGCGAACACTGTTGCTTGGCGGTAGGTTAATGGATAAGATGATGGTAGCGATCCGGACGGACCCTGCACAGGGTCCTACCACCACTATGCATGTAACTATTTAGAACCTAGAAAACAGCGTCACTCGGCTTGGGAACAAATATTTTGAAGATGACAACTTGACAGGGCGATTTTTTCCCTCGTAAACAAGGGCCTGACATGCTTTGACAGAGAATGATAGCCTTATTGCGATTCCTGTAAGAGGAAAAAGAAAAGATTTCCATGTTTTGTCTCTATCACCAACCGGCCATTTTTTCATAATCGGATGATTGGCACATTTCAAACTGTAAGCAACAAGTGTGCGAAATGTTAACCCGTCAAATTGCGTACTATAATAAATGTACATTTCGACGTCATTATATCTTTCTCTTACCCCTGGTCGCTCGGCGTCAAATCTATACTATTTGTATATATATCAAAGCCCGTAAACGCCTATAATACAAATTTCATCAAAATTGTTAGAGCAATTTTGGAAAACGTGATAGCCTAGAGCTAAGTTTGGGACTAGGTGAATTCCTGTAAGATAGATATTATATTATATTAATGCTCCAAAATATTTTTTCTGAATGTTGGTAATCTTGATACGTGGGAATAGTAATAAAAGCATTGTTTTACTGTCAACAACATCAATATTTAGAACTTTATGGTTGTGCAATGTGTCAGGATAGATCTGCCTTTACCGTTTGATCGTTTTTAATGGACAATTGTTTTTAATTTCTAATTTTGAATTCGTTAAAAGCGATAACGGTCCCACATTCTAGTGTAGAAAAACGATGGTACTATAGTCATTTCAATGGGGTACTTATTATTTATCGAAATACCTTTACTAACCTAACGTACAATTCTCATTTCATCGAGAGGCATTTCTCGCAGCATGAGTATTTTTTTAAGCTATCCTGAAAACATCACGGTTTCTGCAGAAATCGATGAAATGAAATTCGGTAAAATGATACGATGTGCTACCATTTGAACGACTAACACAAAAGAACGAATACTATCCTCAAAACTGTTGTTGAATGGAAACGTCCATTCTTTTCGAATGTTACCAAGTTTTTCGATTATAATTTCCGAGTAGCCTTCCAACTTGCGTCTTCACTTGATTGTTTCTCATCCCCAGGGCGTGATACTGAAGGAGTTGAAGTAAAAGTCCATGCACCGACTTCGTTTTATAACCGACTAGGGGACCTATTCTCGTTCTCTGTCGTTCGACATGAAGGTCGACTCGACCGGCCTATATGCGACCATAGGTACCTATAACCAAGGCAGGTGGTAATTCTGTAAAACAATTCAGTTGTTGCTGTCGACTGATTATCAACCAGCTTATCGACTTGTTTAACTTAGTTTGTGGTAAGCCTGCTTTTGAACCTAGCGGTCCCGGGTTTAAATCCCGGTAAGGGCAAATGTTTGTGTGATCATTGCAGCGTGAGTTGTTCTGAGTCTTGGATGTTTTCTAGGTACGAGTATAAGTGTGTTTGTCGTAGTCTAGTACCCATAGTACAAGGTTAGAGCTTAGTTTGGGACAAGGTCGATTTGTGAATGATTACCTATCCCCTGATTTCACAGCTACGAGTCATCGACCGCCTCTCTCTCGACAGTATGCCAGCTTATTGCCAGCCCAGCATTCTGACGTGCTTCGGTCACATCGTTGAAAAATTGGTCATAGTAGGAAAATTAAAAGGCAAGAGACCGCGAGCAACATCTCCAACAAGATGAACTGACTAATTAAGAGACAAAAGCAGTAAGCTTTGTGATCTTGTGCCCATGACTACTAACAGAAGCCGATGGAAGCAAGTCGTTCTTTCTAACTTAGGACGTCCAGTAATCATGATCCTTAGCCATGGAGAAAAGACCACAGAGAGATCCCCTGATTACGTATTTATCTAAGTTGTGCCACGTGCTCGTATTCTTATGGTAAAGGATTTGAGAATCACCGCCCTGCGTCGAAATGACTAAAATCGAAGACACGAATGAACACGTCGTTTACACGCGGCGACAGGTCAAACTAGAATAGTTAACATCAACGGTGTGTTACTTTTAGAATTACACCCAGATAACCGCCAATTCCAAAGTAAAAAGACAGAAGTTGTAGCTATGTACAGTCCAAACTGGAATTAAAAGTGTGCACACGGTTTAACATGTAAGTGCAATTTATGTAGACTTAGACTTGCTTTTATGTGACTTCTTTTATTACTTAGAGGGATGTCTCTACTGGTCTCTACAGTTTGCGATTGCAACACTGTCAAGCTTATCCCATTTTCTAATGAAAATATAAAGTGCAAAGGGGAATTTGTGATTTTACGACTTTAATGTGAGATTAGATGGTAGGAGCCGGGTAACATAATATTGCTGTGTCATGTAATCGTATTGTTTATACTGGCCGCCATTACTGTCAAGTGAATAAGAGCTATGGTAACGTTGACGATATAATTATAACTTTCTAGTTGGTCCCATTTCCAGCACGTCAAGATCTGACGATAGGGTCTTGGAGAAATCGAGGGATCTCCTCAAATATTATACCTAGGAAGAAATAAACGTGGACGACATAACAGTATTATTATGATCACTAAAAGGTACGAAATAAAACAAATGTTTTAAAAAACTAAAAACCAAGTAAGAAATGGACCATGCTCAGTGTAGGGTTCCGAAGTCGTTAAGTACTACAAACATAAAAATCAACAAGTCTTAGATGATTTCAGTAGTTTTGTTTTAAAATTCGTTATATGCTCTTTCATTTAAGTTTTTTTTCAGATTTTTAGAATTTGTAGTTTTGGCCGTAGGAGACACATGAGTGTAAAAAAATAACGCTTTAATGCTTAATATTTCATAAACGAATTACTTAACTGAAAAACTGTAAAAAAACTGAAGACGCCACGACCACATCAGGATATAGGTATTAACGTTGTAGAAAATTAATGTAAATTCCTAATTTATTTTATGAGATAGCCACTGGCTTTTGTGGACTTTATTTGAAACACTACTTTTATTATTTAAGATTTAGTTCTTACATACATAACATCACGCCTTCATTTCCAGAGCGGGGTAGATAGAGCTACAGAAATACCAACAACTCTAAAAAGACTTGTTGATAATTCTGTAACCACATTTTGAGTTAGTTCTTAAATCAACAAAAATAAAAACTCATTGCTACTATAAGTTCAAAGTGCCTGAAAGTCATATAAGTGAAATAACCAAAAACGCCCAGATGCCAGACTCCCGATTCCGTATAGAGCTTTTTAATATTTTAAAGTCCATAAAATACTTCCTCCAAAAGCACAGTTTCTACATCAAAAGAATCACGACTCAGACAAAAAGTGCAATAAAAGAAAATACATTTTTGACAGGCCAACTGTCATGGAGATGAGAATATAAGAGACGTGCCAACTTCTCATCGCTTAAGGGGTTAATAAAAACCTAGCTTAAATTGTCTTACTCTGTCTTCCCCTTTTCAACAGAGACGGACAACATGATTAAACTTTCGTATTTCGCGATTTTAAGGTATAAAGTATGCGTACTTTAAGTAAGGGATACATTTTATCTCTCAAGTCGTAAAGTAACTGAACATTTTTCATTGTAACTTTTTATTGTTTCATTTAGGTACCTAAGTTATTTGAAGGATTGCTCGGGAGGGAATCTGCTAAATATAATTCAAGTAGAAAAACCAATTAGATACGACTATAAGGCATGATATAGGTCCCTGCGCGTATAACTATTTCCACCCCCGTTCTAAAGAGGGATATTATAAGTTTGAAGCCTATGTCTGCCTATCGGTCTGTTTGTTACATTTTGTACGGCTAAACCGCTGAATCAGTTATTATAAAATTTGATACAGAAATAGCTAGGACAAATGAAGAAGGACATAAGATACTTTAAACAAGTTCCACAGATTGGAAAGTAATGTATTATTTTATTATATTCGTAAAAAATATGTAATCATAAACGATAAAAAGTGTATGCTTTAATTTAGTAAGTAAGTAACACAACAGAAAATATGTTTTTTATTTCAGATTAGATTATTTTCTTGTAAAACAACTCAATGTTACTCAATTTATTATAAGGTTGTTACTGCTACCGATTTTTATTGACTTATGTCAATTATTATTGTAATGAAAATTATTATTGTAAAATTATTATTAATTTTAATTATTATTGTACAGATTGGAATAAAAACTACTAATATTCAATTGAGCCCACCTTTTTTATCACGCATATCACAAGTTTGTGTTATGTACGTTTTACCCTTGTTTTATATGTAGACACTCATTTCATAGACATAGTGTCTATGAAATAATAATGAATAATAAATGAATGTCTTGACAGAATTTTCATTTCATAGAAAACTGTTTTCTATTGAACCCGTGTTGATTTTAGTATATCTTGTGATGATTACAAGTTTAACCTAACCAACGCGAACTAACATAGGTTCAGCAGGAAATAGATTTCTACGGTACTACAAATAAATGGTCTTTAAATTCTGACACAATTTTCTAAAAAAATCTCCTCAGCTGCAGGACATGGTTTCCTCGGATGGATCTCGAGACAGCAAAAGAAGAGGCGGGAAGATAAAGCGTTGGAAGATGTACTGCCTAAGGGTTGGTGAAGGACAACAAGGGACCAAGCGGAGGTGGGGAGGGGGGAAGGGGAAGGGGAAGTGCAGTGGAAGAAATTGGAGAAGGCCTACAGTCCAAAAGACAACATGATCGTAGGATGCTGATGTCAGCAATTTTTTTAAACAGTAAATCCGCGAATAAAGGCTTTTTTATTTTCAACTGATTCCTAAAAAGGAAGAGGTTCTAAATTCGTATGTATTTTAAATCGACTGCTTCAGAAAGGGGTTATGTTTTTTGAGTCAATGTATGTACTTCTTTGGCACACTGAGCAGCCTAGACGGCTTGGTCGATTTTAAAATATGACTGTCCATCGATTAGTGTTTGTTGTGGGAGTGACATAGGCTAATGCCTTTTAATTATAGTAATGAGAGGGGTTATTTTTGTTTACATATATTGACGACAGTAGTATCAAGTAATCTTTTCGAGTTATTAAATCTTGCTTAATTGACTCTTTGTATTCACAGACGCATCTTCTCGACTTTGTAAACTTAATTTAACCAAAGCTGCCTTGATACCAAAGAAGGCGGCTAACTGCTTAGTAATAGTCTAAGCATTTTTAATCTAATGTAGTTACCAATAGAGTATAGAATGCTTCAACCACATTGCAGTTAGCCGCCTTCTTTCATATTACGGCAGAAAGGGTGGCAGACCACGCATATTGGGCGGCAGCTACATCAACAGTCGCATCTTATCTCACCAGCTTATACAACAGAAAGCGACAAAAGACAATAGTCCAATAAACTAACGTCGCTTCTAAAAGCCGTAGATCACATCGTATAGCTGTTACCACTATTCCGCGGCGTAGCAATGATAGTGCAAACTGCATTGTCTGCTCTTGCATAACATTCAGTACCAGACCCCTCGGTTCCCATACAAAACTGACCCGTTTTGGAGTTCTTCGCTTCGTGCAAAACCGCGACTATTACCAGCGCATTAACCACAGTTAAGTGCCACGCGAAATTAATGGGAGTACACTGCATTGCAAATTAACAGGTCAAAGGGTTATCGCTTATCGATTACGCTGTCGGTGACTTTCGGTTTGCTATTTTATTGCTTATGTTGTTGGATTTGGTTTGTATAATGAATGTTCATTCTCAATAGTCAAACCGCGGATAGCATTGACACATATTTTTTACCCAATGCTACTATATAGGATTCTCTAGAAATAAACCTGTAACATTTTGTGGTGGTAAGACCTTGTGCAGAGTTCGTCGTTCGCTACCACCATCTTATCCATTAACCCACCGCCAAGCACCTTGTGGCATTGTAGGATAAGACAACCGGTGAAATAACTAGCATAGAGGCATTCCATTTTAGTCCTCAAAGTTGGCAACGCATTTGTGGTCTTAGGATTGCAGTCTTCAGAATTCAAATGTCTATGGGTCTCAGATCACACTTACCATCAGCCCCCTATTTCACCATCTTGACAATAACACCTGACAGGTGACAATTCGATACAAATTGCAAAGTTAAGAAGCTGATACATCACTGGGTTTCATATAAGCTGCGCCATGTACACTGAAATGTCAACTGTCACCTGTCAATGTCAGGATGGTGAAATAGGGGGCAGGTGGCCTATGAACTCGTGTGCATGTATATATAGGTGGGTATTTAGTACATTCTGATTTATAGTCTGTGGGCTCTATGGCCCGACAGGCCTCGGTACATCGCCGACGGCACGCGCCAGTGGCGGCAAACACTGATGACGTCACGGATTGCGATGGCCGGGTTGGCACGCCTGGATTATAGCGGCTAATGAATTGTCAACGCGTTTGAATTAAGCGCGGTTTCGAATTGGGATATAATCTGGTATATTTTGTTTAAAAGCTGTGCACGTGCAACGGATTAACGTGTTAGTTTGTGTATTTCATGCATTGCCGTTACCTATTAATACACACAAAATGGATGTCAAGTATATTTATTAGGTAGAACAAATGTTATAATATGAAGAGAGAGTTTAATCTGACGAACGCAATAGGGATGCGTTCCGAAATTAGTGATGTTTCCAATCGATATTTTCCCGCCTAAAAGTAGGTTTCTAGAAATCATCAGTGTACAATTATAGATACACACATACACAAACTTAATCCCCCTATTTGCGTTTAAAAATAATGCCGAAGATGCGATTTTAAAAACACACAACATTAATTCATAGGTGTTTATAGATGAAAAGACAACCATATCAAATTATGAAGTCGACTTTCTGTTAAACACCTTGTTATTTACGCTACTTACTAGTTTTTAATGCGTAAACCTAGGTAAGTACACCAAGTTTATAAGGAACTAGTTATTTCCCGCGGCTCCGTCCGCGTAGAAGTCGTTTATCGCTATTACCTCAGGAAACATCGAATTTTTCGGGATAAATAGTACTCTATGTCCTTCCCAGGGGCTTAAACTATCTCAATACCAAATTTTATCTAAATCGGTTCAGCGGTTTAATCGTGAAAGCGTAACAGACAGAGTTACTTTCACATTTATAAAATTAACTAGCGACCCGCCAGCGGCTTCGCCTGCTGCATTTTTTTTTACATCACTTAGGGGTATGAAAAATAGATGTTGGCCGATTCTCAGACCTACACGATATACACACAAAATTTTATTAAAATCGGTCCAGCCGTTTCGGAGGAGTTCAATAACGTACACCGTGACACGAGAATTTTATATATTAGATAGTAAGGATTAATACAATCCTTTTTGAATAACCAACAATACTTATATTTATAGTAAAATAACACGGACTCTCTTGTAGTCTAACTAAATATGTACAATTTCTATTAAAATCGGAACAAGTTTCTGTTTAAGCTCGGGACCCATAAGCACATTGCACATCGAGAGGTCCGGAGCCATAACATGGCAGTACCTAGTGGCGTGCGGTACGCTGTGTACGAATTTTCACTAATATTATTTGCAGCCGTATTCTGGTAGATGATGTTCTTAACCTACTCGACGCACTTAAAATCAATGGCGAGTAAAGTTAAGTTACGTATACACACCAACGAATTTTTAGAGCGGTCATTTCCTAGTAGGTAGCTTAAAAAGTTTAAACTCGCCCAGTATGATTTCGCGCTCGATCCATCGTTCTGGGGGTGATTCTCTCAACACAGCGCTGCGTCGATCTCAAAGGTGAAGTTTTATCCGGCAAGTTTAAGAAATCATGTCGGAGCGTACAAAACACATTTTAGCGCGTACCTTCTCAATTAGGCAGAAGGCAGGTGAGTCGAGAGAAAGCTGCCTAATTAAGAAGGCACGCGCTAAAATGGCTTCAACTAGGCAGTCGCCTCACATTTTATTTTAATTGGAAAAATGCGTACAAGCAGGTACCGTATCTATCGTGACGCCCCACCACAGGATCACTTAGCAGCACTAAGACGGTGTTCTGAGCTAGATGCCTCCGGTGGTCGGACGCATAATCCTTCCTTAGTCCGCGAAGAAGTTATTTATCGCTATTACCTCAGGAACTGTTCAGTTTTTTCAGTGTAAAAAGTACCCTACCGTCCCCGGACTCGAACTATGTTTATACACGCCAAATTTCATCTAAATCGGTTTAGCTATTTTTATCTGTGAAAGCGTACCAAACAGACAGACAGAGTGGCTTTCACATTTATAATATTAGTATTTATATATTTCTCAGAATAAATATATGTATCGTTTTGATTTTAGAAATCCAGAATACGTCTCAGAGGTTGGTTCCGGAATTAGAGATATCCCGGCGGCGAATCCAGATAAAAGCAGCGATGGGACTGGCTTACGAACCCTTTATCTGCCTTCTATATTCTCTATACATACCTTCATCTTATTATAGGTCAATGTACGGGCCTTACTAGCCACTATTTTGTTTTTTTAATCCATTTTGTTTTAGAAACGCTTTGCTTTTTGATTATTACTTTATTGTACTTTGTAGGTTTGTTTGCCGGGTTAGAATAGCGCCACTCCATGTCTTTCCGTGGATGTCGTAAGAGGCGACTAAGGGAATAAAGGCCTGTAGTACTGTTAGGCGATGGGCTTGCAACCTGTCACTAATACACTTGAAAACAGCTTAGCCTGATTGTGCAAAATGTGGTTACAGAACTATCAGAAAGTCTTTTTAGACTTGTTAGTATTTCTGTAGATCTCCAGAGGCCAGAGCCTCAATTTTGTTTTTTTAATTCATCTTGTTTTCGAAACCCTTTGCTTTTGATTATTACTTCATTGTAGGTACATTGTCTTTACACCTATTGCTACCGTATTGTCAACGTTACGATAACTTAACGGTATTAACTTCATGCTAATGGCGGCCGAGTCATAAACAATACGATAACAATAGGTGTAAAGACAATGCAGAATAAGGCCGCTGACATCGCAATAGCTGTTAGGTACTTCTTATTATTAATCTAAACTCGATGCATGTTCAATCATGGAAGATGGAAATACGTACCTAATTGATGCATAAAGTTAAGGTATATTAAGCACTGCGAAGACTAACAACTAGGCCACGTGATCGTTAACTCAGAAACCCATCGATAGTTGCAATCTTACGATGATCTCAAGACTGGAAACGCATTGTCAACTCTCAGGACTCGGGGGTGATTTTTGAATCTTAACCACGAAAATCAATCAGCTTGTTCCATCTAGTCATACACTTAGTTCTACATGTATGACTAAAAAGAAAAAAAAATCCGCTTAGTTCTACTTCCATATGTATGACTTCTTTGAACACGTAAAATGGTAGGTACTTTTTTGTTCTGTATAGTCATACATAAAAATCTGATTAGCTATACTCCGTCGAGTCGTAGGTAGGTTAGGTTAGGTTCGTTTTTATATCGGGCCCGAAGGGCCAAAACAACCCAAAAATAGGAGCTCCGTCGACTCTAATGCAGACAGTGCTTAAAAATTACGACCCACCTTTAACGGAGTATAACTATTGTGTACAACTCGTTTTGTACACATCGTGTAGGTGTATGACAAGACAGAACAAAAAAGTACCATTTTACGTTTTCAAAGAAGTCATACATGGATGTAGAACTAAGCGGATGTTTTTTCTTATTAGTCATACATGTAGAACTAAGTGTATGATTAGATGGAACAAGTCAATCAATCAATCATATTATAATGCCTTTATCATATCAAATAAAAAAGGAGGGCCCATTCGAAGATTAAATCGCTGCATAAATTGATTTTAAAGTTAGTAATTTCTCGTCGGTGATATGATATTCAAAAATCGACCCTCTGGTTTTCCGTTGGAACCACCCGTGAACCAATCAGGTGAAACCACCGAAGGTAACACACACTTAAGTATGTAAAGATGAAAACGTATTTCTGCCTTTTCGCCACAAATGTTTCAGCATTTTTATAACACTATCCTCACCTAACATAGGGTTCTACACGATGGTTCTGAAATAAATCCTGAATTATTTACAGTTTCGGAAAAAAACGCGGGTTGTCAAATGATATGTTTGTGACATGAATCATTCGTGAAACGTCGGTTATGAAATGATAGGATCCCGATAAAAATATATTACAAATAACTTTCGCATGCAATGTAATCTTTTATGCCCTACTCTGTTTGGTAATGTTAAAACATATTACATAAACAGATATAGAAGTTTTTGTGGCAGGAACGTCCATTAACTAGGGACTTCCTTCCCATATTAAAATTGTTTCACTTCACATACTTGACATTTCATAGTAGATAGGTATCGCTCAACGGATAAAATAGAAATGAACTTAAACGCTGATCACTACCCATCGATGGGTTTCTTACACAATGACTTCTTTTAATGCTACTCAATCGATTTCCATTCAAAATTAACTGAAACCAAACAAAAAAGGCATATTAAGATAAATTGTATGACATTGTGATATAATCATTACCTACTCAGTTTTTGGAAAGGACTCAAACTTAAAACATATTATAGGTAGATAATCATTTATTTTTATCGTTATGTTCATGCCACTTTTAAGTTTTGAAATATCGAAATTGCATGTTCATATTATACGTTATGTCATGGTCACAAGTTATAATGCACATGGGGATTGTTAATGTCGGTAATCATGTTACCTACATCCGATCCGTCGATCACGACAAATATGAAATCTTCTGTTTTTCCTATTATATTTTTCTCTACCCATTTATTACGTAGATTTGGAGTTTTTATAAAAAAACATACAAGGTATGATCGTTGTATTCGTTGTTAGGGAATTTAAGTACTTGGGCAACTCTTGAATAGTTTTACCTAGTTTAGGGATCAGAAAGATTAATCTAATCTATTGCGACAAAATTTACAAATCTTAAAGTTTATGTAATACTGTAATCAATTTAAGGGTTTCTAAATATGGATGGTTTTCAATATAATAAGTTAACTCAGTAGAATAATAGGAACCTTACGCGTAATTTAACAAACAAAATTATAATTTCAAAAAATAAGACCACAAAATAACTTGAAAAAATGAAAAAGTAAAAAGATATAAAAAACGAGTTGCACTGCCCGGGAATCGAACCCGGGTCGCAAGAATGGGAATCTTGCATGATACCACTACACCAGCAGTGCTTGTTTCCCTTATGCGAAATTATGATAAATATTAACTTTAAAACGCGGCTCTGAATTTAAACAAACCAATTAATATTGTGTAGTGATTTTGATTTCAATCCACAGAGCTCGGGCCAGTCGGGCCACCATTATCACTTATCAGTGTAGTCAATACGAAAAATTAAAAGTTACCTAACCCTTACAGTACAGAATAATAACTACGATCGTGCAGGTTAAATTTTCAATAAAATTAACCTTTTTCCGTTACTCAAAAATAGCAAACACCCATTTTACTTATTTTAAACCTTGATAACAAAAGTATACCTACGAGTCCTAGGAGGGCATGTCACGGTATTTGCGATTAGAAGGGATGTCCAGTCTACAGATTATAAGGAAGGGTATGCCCATGGTTTTGTTTTTGGTTTGCCTTTTTTTTAATTGTATTACTGTGCTTGTGCTATATGTGTGTGATCTGCCGTGGCTGTGCTGGATGGTTCCAGCGGAAGATCAGCGCTGGTTTGAATTCCAGCACAACGCTGAGTTGGAACCATTTCGTGACAACACAGGTCTTTTATTAATGTCAGAATTTTGTAATTTTTTTTCACGAATAAATGTTTTTTTTTCTTTTTCATTCTTTCTTCATTTATCTGCCGTATAAATTTAAAGGCAAAATGGCACCGTACGCTCATTACGTAACAAGTTAATAATTCAAGTTAAGATAACACAACAACCATGTTATGTAGTACTATTAGGCAAAGATATAATAATTATCTCAAGTAAACACCCAGAACAAAATTGCTTTTCCAACATTAAAACCTTTTCTAAACCTAAACACGAGTAAATTTAACGTAGCAACACTGCTAACCAAGCCGCAACTTTTCAGCCAGATGCATGCTAGTAATTTAAACTTCGAATAACATTTTAAGCCTCGGCTACATAGCATACTGCCAACCCATGGCCATGGAAGCTTCTGAAAACTACCGTGAGTGATTAAGGGTATGGTTCAGTTTTCATTGTATGTTTCATCCGTAAACGCATGTTCAGAACAATAGTGACCCAATTCAAAATTACAGCTTTCAAACTTCAAGTCATGAATTTATTACTATTGAGACCAAATTCGAAATTAAACATTTCTAAATTAGGTCACTATTGTTCTGAACATGCGACTAGTACTTAGTGTGTTAGGTACCTTAAAATTCTGTCGGGTTATAATAACGCCCAGAGCCCGGAATTTTCGTAGCAATTTTTATGTGTCATAGGGACTTCTCGTTTATCGACTTCCGATATACATAATTTTATCGATACATTATAGAACACAACACAACATGTCAATGAAAATCAAAAGTAAAGGTAAACAACAGGCGGTCTTATCGCCAAAGAGCGATCTCTTTTATATAGGTAACTTTTGAGTGGCTGAAAATGTTAAATAGAGATTTGCAACGAAAACTTAATAGTTAACAATTCTACTTTCAATCAGGGCCTCTATTCAGGTGCGTTAAAACGATATCGTGTTTGACACGTTTAAGAATCGTTTATGTCACAGTCGCCATTATTGTAAATGACATAAGAGTTATCAAAACGTTGATAATACGGAAACAGGTCAAAAACGATATCGTTATAACGCACTTGAATAGAGGCCCTGTTCAGTGTTTTAACATTTATCAATTACATGTTCAAAGTACACTATTAAACTTCTTGGCCTGACTGTGCAAAATGTGGTTACAGAATTATCATCAAGTCTTTTTAGAGTTGTTGGTATTTCTGTAGCTCTGCCTACCCCACTCTGGGAATAAAGGCGTAATGTTATGTATGTATGTATGTTCAAAGTCAGTTTTAGTGCTAACAAGTTTCATCATTACTTTATCTATAAAAGAAATAGATAGTCATAATTTTACCTTGTCTCGAAGAGATCGGTCATTCGCGATAAGACTGCATGCAGTTTACTTCTGCTCGTAATCATATTTTCAAAAACGTATTCTGTATTTATCGATATACACATGTATATCGGAAGTCGATAAACGAGAAGTCCCTATGACAGCTCAAAAGTGCTACGAAAATTCCTGGCTCTGAATTAATGCCTGATTGATAGTTATTCATAGATCACTAATATATCAACATTGTACTTTAAAGACATTAAAATTATAAATCTGTTAGCCTTACAAAAAAGAGATAAAGAAAATAAAAGCTTCCCATTAAATGTCAATTCGCCGTCTCGAATATTAGAAACCCAGAGGGTTTTGAGGTTTTGGGCTCCTAATAAGAAAGCACGTGATTACGAAGGTATCATACTTAATTATAGATGAAAAACTTAAGTAAAGGTCTAGGGCTGAGATTTTACGCGGTAATAACGATATCATCTTTGACAACAAGCTGGCTCCTTTTATATCCCGGAAAAAATAAAAAATCCCGAAACCTACGTGGACGAAATCGCAGTCAGAACCTAGTAAGTATAATATAAACTTTGCAGCCTGAAAGGAATAAGTTTATTCTTAGTAGAGGCAGCGACAGGTGGCGGGATGTCGTTTAGAACTACTAAGTACTGAGGTGCTGCCAAACAGTTTCTGCTAAACGATTTAAGACTGTGTTAATGCCATTAGCATTAAGTTGTAGGTAGGTTTATGAAGACTTGCTGAAGTAGGTATGTACAGTCAGACAAAGAAGTGATCTGGCACCCTTGGGAAGAATTCTATTTGCACTTAATAAAGCAATAAGGTCGATAAAAAGCACCTGTCAATACTTCAACGGCAATTTTATTTTGTAGGAAGTAATAAACCACTTATTTGGCTTACTGTACCTTTGCCTAACCAATGTTAGAGGTAAGTAACCACCTATTATTGCAATGAAATTAGGAATGCGGCTAGCTGCAATTTAGTAGTCGAAGCATTTTATACTCTATTGGTAACTACATTCGATTTAAAATGCTTTTACTATTAGTAACCATGCCTTCCGGTGACCCCCGTGTGGATGTCGGGTTAGAATAGTGCCACTCCATGTCTTCCCGTGGATGTCGTAAAAGGCGACTAAGGGAATGAGGGCTTCTTACTGTTAGGCGATGGGGTCGCCAAAGATGCCAACTTGCAAACTCCCACTTACCCTTTCTCGAAGTTAACTTTTTAATTTGACAACGGTTTTCAAAGTTTTCCCCCCTGTTGTTCTTATAACCCCAAGCCCTAGAACTCTTCGAAGTTGTTGACCACGAATCCTTGAACCGCTGCAGCCCCTCCGGAGCATATTGTCAAAATTGCAAAATGTCAAAAATAGCAAAATGTCCTAACAGCAATTTGTCAAGCGACCAAAATGTCAAAACAGCAATTTGTCAAGCGACCAAAATGACAAAACAGCAATTTGTCAAGTGACCAAAATGTCAAAACAGCAGTTTGTCAAGCGACCAAAATGTCAAAACAGCAATTTGTCAAGTGACCAAAATGTCAAAACAGCAGTTTGTCAAGCGACCAAAATGTCAAAACAGCAATTTGTCAATTTGTTGAGCCACTTACCCATGTTTCTAATTTGGCCGTGCCATGCAAATCGAATAGCTGTCAGTCAGTCGGTGACATCGGTTATTGAATACACGGCTAAATTACGAACAATGGCAAGTGGCTCCACAATTCCCGTTTCGTGACTGTACATTATGTGTCAATATTGTAACCCATGACTCACTTTATACAGGGTGGGAAAGAGTAACCTGACAAACTTCAACCACGTATTTCTGATGGTATTACGAGTAAATAATGTTATATCAACATAGGTCTAATACTGCCATATTTACAAATTTATTTTGTAAAACAAAATAAAACAACTAATGATGGTACTTCCTTGTGAACAAAACCCTAGGGAGTGAGAAAGAAAACTTGACTCTTCGATTCTACGACGCACTCGTCAAAATAACGTCAGTGTCAGAGCGAAACTTTCTTATTTACTAGCTCATGACAATAAACGTCACACACGTAAACATGGATGGTTGTTGAGGAATTTTTATAAATTATCCGCTAAATGTTCAGAAGGAAAATGTCTAGATATCGCGAAATTATTTTACGAGCAACAATGAACAATGGAGTTGGGTGACACTCGATCATTATTTTGTTGTCATTTTAATGACATTTTAATAAACTGATAGCTCCGTGCATCTAACACGTTACAGTCAAAAAGTTTGTACACTTGCGAACTCGATAGAAAACGGAAGCAAAAGTAAAGACCAAGATAATTGCGATTACTTACCTTTTGAATAACTACGTACCTACTGACTAACACTTTTCATTAAAGTACATTACAAGCACACAGCATGAGTGTTTAGTTTGTAACCCAGTGATCGTTATTTACATAACGAGTGATAAGCAGACATTGCTTTCAACAAAACTTTTTTGCTATTCAAACTTAACTTTTGACAACTCTTGAATTTCTGAAAATAATTAATATCTCA
Source organism: Acleris holmiana (assembly GCA_949316455.1). NCBI lineage: Eukaryota > Metazoa > Arthropoda > Insecta > Lepidoptera > Tortricidae > Acleris > Acleris holmiana. The sequence continues at coordinate 5,290,411 of OX438777.1, read as the reverse complement.
AAAATTAAGCTTTGCTCAGCAATGTTTATATTACTTTCTTTTAGTTCAAATTGGCACTAGAACCTATGGCCAAATTTGGCGGGTTACCCAATCCCACCCTGTATATGATGAACTGATATAAATACTCCTTTGTTAATGATCACTTAAGAAAACTCCTTACGATCATACCCACAAAACAAATTTATGATTTGATTTGTCAACGTCATTATCTTTTACTGCAAGCGGAGTCTATATTGTATCGCACGATGGATGATATTACTGATAATATAATGTTTACAAAAAATCAGAAAGGAAATCCAACGTTAATAAGATCGGGATTTCGATATAATTTAAATGTAACGAACAAGTCTGGAAACACAAACTGGAGGTGCGTTAACCGCAGTCAATGCAGCTGCAATGGTTCTCTTACTTTAAATGAGACGAAAACAAAAATTTTGCGTGAGAGTCCTCATATTTGCGAGGCCAACCACTTCAAAAACGAGGTATTTATCACAATTAATGAGTGCAAAAAAAAGGTTTGTGAGAATTTTGAAGGCGTGCAGCAAATTTATGAAAAAGTCACGGAGAACATAAAAGAGAAATGCAAAACTGAAAATTTAGACTTGATACCGTCATTTTTATCAGTACGAGATACTTTGTGTAGATCGAGGAAACGATTTCTAGAATTAAAATCGCTGAAATTCAAGTCTTTGGCGGAGGTGACAATACCTAAAAATGTTACAAATATATTTGACATTATCGAAGATGGTGAAAACGAAAAAATAATTATTTTCGTGTCAAAACTTTCTAAAAGGTTTATCTCAAATACACCCAGAAATTACTTCGGCGATGGGACGTTTAGATGCGTCCCAAAACCGTTTTATCAGATGTACAGCATTCATTTTGATTTGAATTCGACCACAGAGACAAGCAATGTGATTCCGGTAGTATATTGTCTGCTGCCCAATAAACAGCAAAACACGTATCTCAGGATGTTTACGATCATGAAAGAGAAACTGAATATTATACTTCAATCTTACAAATGTGATTTTGAATTGTCGGTTATAAATGCTGTACAAATGATCTATCCTTCTTGTGTCATTACAGGCTGTTTTTTTCATTTTAATAGAGCCATATGGCGAAAATGTAAGGAGATAAAAATGACAAAAACAACGGATGAAAGAAATTTGGCCAGACAAGCAGCAATTTTGGCTTTACTTCCATCAGAAAACATCATTGAAACGTGGTATGCTATTACTGACTCCTTGCCAAAGACGACTGAAACTGTGAGATTTATGACATACTTCCAAGAACAGTGGCTGTCTAAAATTTCACCGACAGTACTGAGCTGTTCAAATGACAAATTCAGAACCAATAATCCGATAGAGGGGTGGCATCGCCGCATTAACGTCAAAATTCCTCGGAAACCAAATTTGTTCTTGTTCATAAATAATCTAAACAAAGAAGCAAAACATTTCGATAATCAGCTTAAAAAGTGTTCCCTTCGTCTTCCAAAAAACCGACGCAATGCCGATATACAGTTCGACAAAATTTACAGCAAATATCTTACATATTTGCGTAGTGGTAAAATGACAAGCGTACGATTCTTGAAAAAAATTATACATTTAAAACTTCGCTTTTCAAAAAAATATTGTAGACAGATATAATGATATAAGTTTAGTAAACAAATTTTTGACGTCACCGGTGCTAACGTTGAGTTACATTATTTAAGTATTTTTTTTTTGTTATTGTTTTTGAGTGTAATACAGAATAATTAGTGATAAACACAAAATGGTTTCTTTTTTATTTGTTGATAGAACATTATAATGTCCTTTTGTCTCTAGATTGAGATTTCAAAGAATTATTTTTCCAGAAGTGGTCCTTTAACCCTTTGAACGCCAAGAACACCTAAAGTTGCCATGCACTACGGTGCCTACCACGCTAGCGACACCTAAAGATGTTATGGCGGACGCTGTCAAAGCTATTGCCCTGCTGACAGATAAGGTTTATATTTGTTGTTAATTAGTCGCGATATTGGCGTGTAGGCCACATTTTGACACGACAGGAAAAGCATTCAAAGTGTTAAAGAACTGGGCATTTTCAAAACTGATCAATTGAAGAAATTGTAATTTTGTAAGTAATCAATTCAAGATTTGGTCGTTTTGGAAAATGGTCGTTACAGGAACTGGTAATTTTACAAGAAGGGTAATACTTGAAATAGGTATTGTTAGAAGTGGTCTTGTTGAATCTGGACATTTCAAGAAATGGGCATTATTACGTGGCAATTTTCATTTTTGGTCCCAAACCGCCGAAACGGGACAAAGGCCGCAAAAATATCTTATTTAAGTTAGTTTAGTTTTTTGGTAATTTGCGTGGGTGACATTTGAGTTTTTGGGCAATTTGCGTGGTTGACAATTTAGTTTTTTGGCAATTTGCGTGGTTGACAATTTAGTTTTTTGGCGATTTGCGTGGTTGGCAATTAGAATTTTTGGCATTTTGCGTTTTTGGATTTAAGCGACATTGACAATTTAATTTTTTGACGTTATGCCTATTTTGACATTCTGCTGTTTTGACATTTTGCAATTTTGACAATATGCTCCGGAGGGGCTGCAGCATAGACAAGACATTCACCTTTTCTTAATTGAGTTGTCTAGACAGCCTAAAACACTGAATATTATCTGTGGAAATTATTTATTGGACTATTGGGACAAGGTGGTGATCAATCAAAGTCATCAAATGGTTATGAATAAGACAACCGGTGAAATTACTAGCATAGAGGCATTCCATCTTAGTCGTCAGGGTTGGCAAAGCATTTGAGGTCTTAGGATTATAGCCTTGAGAATTCAAATGTCTATGGGTCTCAGGTTTCACTTACCATCAGGTGGCCGGAGTGCTCAGGCTCTCTATTCAGGTGCGTTAAAACGATATCGTATTTGACACGTTTAAGAATCGTTTATGTCACAGTCGCCATTATTGTAAATGACATAAGAGTTATCAAAACGTTAACAATACGGAAACAGGTCAAAAACGATATCGTTATAACGCAGTTGAATAGAGGCCCTGGTGCCTTCTCATTATCGTAAAAAAATGCAATACAATTTTATTGATGCAAAGTAAAGAAACGAGATATTTCCATAGATACCGAAAGCGTCATTCATTAGTCATTGCTGCTTAAACCTAGGTTTTAGATTTTCCTAGGACAAAATACCAATCGCCCCAATAAAAACCGGACGCACGAGCGCCTTGCACATTTTATTTTTAATTTAATGTAACGAACCGTAATAAGCATACTCTACTTATCATACTCAAGGTTCTCTCAAGGGTTAGCTGGAAGAGATCTTGGGATAAGTTCGCTTTTGAACTGAACATTATTTTCTTGTATCTTCATTGTATTATATTGTAAAATAAAGTATTTACATACATACATGTAATAAAAAAGTATGAACTAGTTTTAAAGCCAGATAAAGACACGAATTTTAATAAATCCTTGTTAACCCTTAAATTGGCATAAAATAAAAAAGTCGTGAATTCAAACCCTATTTGATTTTGAACCAGCATAAAAAAAAGTGAACATAATGGTATGTATCCTGTGGTGCACACTGCCAAGGGCTAAAGAGTATGTTCGAAAGGCAATGTTTCAATCCGCAAATACATTTCGGGATCTAAAGGTAATAAAAACTAGCTAAAATAACTTAAATAAAACTCTAACATCCAGAGCATTGTATTTCAACAGTTCAATTCAACCGCTTCAAGGTTTTGCCTAGATGGGCATTGTAATAATGTAATCAATCCTGTATTTTCTTTCGTATTAATCAATAAATAAAAAATAAAAAATCGTTTTCATGTTTTCGCGGTATTACCGGAAAAACCGTTAAAAAAATATTTATTTGGTTTAATTCCGTATTCTTTTTATCGTTCTTAGATGAGTTGATACGTTGCCAAGTCTGAAGACTAAGGTGGAATGCCTCTATGCTAGTAATAAATAATAATAAATATTGGGGGAAAATCTTACACAAAATAAATTGACCTAGTCCCAAACTAAGTTCTAGGTTTGTACTATGGGTAGGTACTAGACAACGATGAACCTCCTTATATAGATAAATATAGGGTGATTGCACCAGTGTTGGACACTTTAAGCTGACAGAAACCAATAATGGACACTTTACTCTTAATTCAAAGATCATAAGGTTATAAATTGATTGTTGCCAAACAAATGAATAACCTTTGTCTTCTGTAAAATAAGAGTCAAGTGTCCGTCATTGGACCTTGTTCATTACTGGTTCGATCACCCTATACTTAAACACATAGAACAGTGCCACTTGATGTCTTCCCGTGTAGTACTGTTGGGCGATGGGCTTGCAACCTGTCACTAGTACACTAGTAAACTTCTTGGCCTGATTGTGCAAAATTTGGTTACAGAATTATCAACAAGTCTTTTTAGAGTTTGCTCTGCGTTATGTTATGTATGTATGTAAATACATAGAAAACACCAAAGACTCAGTAACACTCGTGCTCATCACTCAAATATCTGCCCTTACCGGAATTTGAACCCGGACCTCTGGCTTCGAAGGCAGGGTCACTACCAACTAGGCCAACGTGTCGTCAGTAGTTTCACCGCTTGTCTTATCCCCACACCAGAACATAATATAAGGGATCGGTAAAACTCTTCTAGGGTGATGGCAGCACTTTAAGCTGACAGGCACCAATAATGGACACTTAATTCAAAGATTGTAAGGTTATAAATTGTTTGTTGTGAAACAAATGAATAACCTTTTTTTTCTGTAGAATAAGAGTCAAGTGTCCGTCATTTTACCTTGTTCATTACTGTGGGGCTAGACAAGTCGCATTCGACAATCGTAGCGATTATGTTTCGATAGACAATTGTATGGAATTGACATAAGCCACCGAGATAGTCACGTGGTCACTGGTTCGATCACCCTATTAAAACTTTTTTTTAAATCGTTTTTGCGATTTAACCGCAGGCAGCCAGACACTTTCGCATTTACAATAATAAGTAGCATTTAAGTAGGCATAGGAAACGCGAAGTATGTTAAAACGCAACATCACTCCACCCCCACCACAACTCACAGATGTATAAAAGAAAAATTCAACGATATTTATTTTATTTGAGCGACAACCGCGCATCAGCATAAAAGGGTGCTCTATATGCGAGGACGGTCGCGTAATCTTGGCTTGGATCTTGCCGTATATTTGTATATTATACAGCATGTTCCTTCTGACAGGTTGGCCGGCAGACTGGAAAATTGTTGTTGTGTATTTATTTTGCATGCTCTTAGGTCCAGAAATAAGTAATGAGAGGGTGGACTACGTTGCCTGCTATTTTATCTGTGTGAGATTCGTTATTAGTTAGCAACATTTTTACTTAAGAACAAAAAAAAAATATAAAACAGGTGTGAAAAAAAATTGTAATATAAATTATAGACTTTTTAATTTCATATTATTCATGGAATGTTCGTTCGCTTATAGCCGCACTTACTTCGACTCCAAGTAAGTATGTACCTACACCACATTGGTCAGTCTATTTTTTGTGCTATATTATATTAAACATGACAAAGTCGCATCATATCTTTTAAGGCACTTAAAGAAAAAAGGTAACAAAAAATATACTACTAGAACCGGAAACTAAACAATAAAAAACTGTTACATGTAGTTTTGCCCTGAAAAATGCGCTATATATGTTCTTAAGTTATTACTACGAACAGCGCCATCTCGCAACATTTCCACGAACCACCGCGTTCAAACATCCCTTAACCGCCACTATAACTCAATAACGTTACGTCTACGCCTCTACGGTCACTGGGTTACGAAGACAACTTACGTAATACCACCTAACCCCAGCAGGGGCGCCACAATCGCCACCCTATCCGCATGCGTGAGCCAAACCTATCCATCATAACTAGACCCTTGGTTACTTGACAGACTAAGTTAAAAAGGGAGGACGAATATTTTGGTTCACTCGACCGTGGTTCGGACTGGTTCGCTCATTGACAAGTTGCATGAGAGTGACTGAGACAGACCAATAGATACAGTATTTCTATCTCCTTCCGGTTCAGTTTGGATTCTTGAGGTGGTCGCTCTCGGTAGCTATTTACGAGAACCTCTATTGTCAGTGCATGAAATTCATGAATGGCTCTTAACCTATCGCCAGTAAATTTAGTGTAGATTATAATATAAATGTTACAAAATGAAAGCTTTAATCGGTTATTTGAACACAGGTGAAACGAACAGGTAGTGCGGAAACAGGAGCGGGAAAACCGCTAAATTAAAAATACGACAATAAAAATACTGGCTACTAAAAGGTGAGTTCTTCTTTTAAATTTTCTTTTTAAACAACAAATGGCTATCATTAATTACGGTTTTCGTTAAAATTACGTTTCGAGGTTGTAGTTACGATATTTTGGAAACGACATGTCATTTGCCACTAGCGGAAAGGCTGGAATTTCCTTGCAAACAAAACTGCGGTAATTTTATCGATTTGACTTGTGCCTAATATCGTTATTGTGTTCGGTTTCTATGTGAACGTAATTATGTGAAAAATCAATGCTTGTAATTGGAGATACGTCTGGCTTATTATTTTTAGTCAGTCAATCTTTTTCTTTTTCTTGGCCAAGTTTATCCGTGCGTTCTGACTTTTAGGTAAGTAAATAAAGTACGAGGTCTCAAAGAAACTTCAATTAGGTTAATGTCTTTAGTAAACTTTACTTGTATTCATTTGTTTGTTCTTATTTCTTATTTCATATATGTATGGTATAATTAAAAATAAGTAGGTATAGAGGTTTAACTCGCAATATGTAAAAGTACTAAGTAGGTACAGTCAAGGACTTTAATTGTTATGCCACTATGGAACCCTGTCATAATGACAGCGACAAACCACATGAAAGATAGCTAACATTAATGATTCGTTAATCATGTCATTATGACAGGGTTCCACAGTGGCATAACAACTAAAGTTCTTGCTGGTATGAGGGTGATGGAACCAGTAATAGACAAGGGGGTTATTTGTTTTGCAACAATCAATTTATGACCGTAAGTATGATCTTTGAATTAAAAGTTCAATACCCATTATTGGTTGGTGCCTATCAGCTTTAAGTGTCCAACACTGCCACGAAAAGGATGAACACTCTGTAAGTACCTATTAAATTCGTGCATAAATTAGTACTGTAACTTTGCTTATATACATTTAAAATGTGTCGTGTTATAAAACATACTGTACAAGTAATTAATTGAAGGCAGCCGGACTGATGTTCCTCATATGTAACTAGGGGAAGAAAACACGTATAAGGGTTGTCGCAGACATAACCGCTCGGCAACGGATCGGCATCGCCTCGCCTCATTCATACAAGGCGAGGCGATGCCGTTACGGTGCTGATTAGTCTGCGTTGCAGTAGGGAGTTTCATACAAATGATACTGAACGGCTCGAGTTGATAGGGTGACGATCCCTTTCCGAGTTGATATGTGTGCTGTGACCTTAAACTGTAACTCTACCTATTGTCCTTTGCTTCCCCTCAACTACCAGCGTAATTTGACCCCTCGGTGTGTTCAAAGTATGCGATCGCGTGTGTCTCGAACCTTGGTCGACGTCAACTCAGCTTACCAAGGTCGTTCACACCTAGCATAGAGTCATTCCTACGAGCTCATGGGTTCTTCTCTACTCTGTAAACCCATATCGCTTTTGACATGTTATCGACGTGTTGTTAACGTTACGATAGTTGTTAAAATATCCAGGGACAAAGCCACATAAATTGGCCTAGTCCCAAACAGCTCTAGGCTTGTACTACGGGTACTAGACAACGATAGACATACTTATGTAGAGAAATACATATAAAACATCCAAGACTCAGACACAAATACTCGCGCTTATCACAAATATCTGCCCTTACCGGGATTTGAACCCGGGACCACTAGCTTCGTAGTCAGGGTCACTTGACTACTAACTTGGTTATCGCGTCGTCATGTCAAAAGCAATGTGGTTTTACCGAATAGAATAGAACTCCTAGAGGTAATCAAATAGGCTAGTTGACTCTGTTTTAAAGTAGGTCTCAAGTTATTAATTATTGTCCGATTAGATGAAAAAAAATATTTCCATATTTTTTTAGGACCTACAAAACCGCAAAACTTTATTTTAAAGGTTTAGTTTTCGTTAACAGGCGAAAACGCTTACAGCCATATTAGTCTATAGATTATCTGTGCTGTGACGTCATACGGGCCGAAAACAAACATTTGACATTTGACGAGAGCATTTGACATATAGATAAACAATTTATCATTTTCGAAACCTCGATACTTATATTAATAAAAACCATGACTTCCACTAGTTTACATGGAAAATATAGTAATTAACGTTATTGTATATTCCGAGAATGCAAGAACGCATCAATTACGACCCCAGGGAAATTATCGATTAGAATGCCCAGTGAAATAAATATGCGAAATACATGGCTAAAACTTGCTAAAAAGGATCCTGACTTTATCGACTGAAACAATTTTTGTTTTTTTGCGAAGATCACTTTGATGTTAGTATTTACTTAATAAGTTATTCAGTTTCTACAAAAACTTTTATCTTCAATAATAATAAGCTCGGCAGAGCAGAAATCTGGATTCAAGGCAAAAAAATTACCGACCATCAATGTGTCGATTCTTGGTAAGTTTGTGCTATCTGCATTCACGAATCCAACATCCATGATTGCTCTTATCAATAAAACTAGAAAGCAGTAACAATAATACACAGATTAGGTTTTTACTAATGTTAAAACGACTACGATCCTAACACAACCTCAAAGTCCATGAGTCATAAATGTCAATGTCATGTACCATTGCGAATTTCACTCGTATAAGAACCGACATGAAGTTTGCTTAGAGTCCTATGACGTCACAACAAGTCCGACAGCGTTTTCAGAGTTCAAATTAAAAAATAAAAATGAACTATTTTAAATAAAAAATACGTAGTTACACTTTTAATATCTGAAATCGATAAATATTGGTTTCTTAAGTCTAATACTACAGAAAATATTAATTTATTAAGCCAAATTTAATATGAGGCAAGTAGCCTATTGTGTCAGAAATCATTGACTATATTTCTTAAAAGAATCCCTACACTGAAAGTCAAATCACATAGATGTTTAAGCAATCGATCAAAGAACTAAAGGCAATTGCACTACAGGGTGTAGTAAAGTAGTCGCGTGACTGCCGTGCCCATATTATTTATTATAGCTAGCGCGGACCTACGAGGTTTGTTTAGTGCACTCGGTGAAATCACATACGTTATCAACTAGGTTATTAGGTACCCTCGCCTTGCCGCAATCACATCTTGTGTTATCTATACGACATACCAGCCCATCCTGACCCATGCATTCGCAAGTAATGTTGATGTTTTCACTATCAACGCTTCGTACTTCTTTTTCCTTTTTATTTATGGCGGTTTCTTATTGATCTTGCCAATGTCAAGTGATTGTTTCAAGGCAAGAGTGAATAGGCTTTTTCTGGGTAAGCGTGTACGACCTTCGACCTCGTCACTTAACATCAGGGCAGACTGAGGTCAAGGGTAAACCTATTTTTAATAATTTAAAAAAGGGAGTGGGATTAGAAAATAAAATAAATTAACAGTAAAAGCACGAAGCAAAAGTAAAATGCCCGGCCGATGAGAAGTAAATCCTGACACCTGTCATCGCAGTACAATTTATAGCCTATTCTTAGGTTTGAGGTTATAATGTGCACTGGAATGACAGGTGTCAGGATTTACTTCACAACGGCCGGGCACTATAGTGTTACCTTTTCTCACGTGATTATTATTTGAGGTGTCTTACGACTGCACTCCGAGTTAATGTCGATCGATGAAGTGATAGTTTTTTAAGTTTTTTTTATGCACAATGCACAAATTTTAATTTAGCAACGAGAAGTCTCAGAAAGTCTCTAGTAAGGCGCTTTTAAGTACCTCAAATATTACACCTACTTCGTTAGATGGTCCCAAAACTTCGGTTTCTAAGCAAATAGCAATAAACGACTTCTACGCGGACGGAGTCGCGGGAAACAACTTGTAGATAATAAACTTACAGTATGAAACTTATTAAGCACCTAAATAGCGGTACCACATTAAGTATTTGAGGAGTAAATTATGTTTGGTGTATCAAAACATAAACTGTTTTTAGCCCTTAACTTGGCAGTGTGCACCACAGGATACATACCATAATGTTCACTTTTTGTTTTTTTTTGGATTGATATTTTTTTTATACTGGGTCGAAATCAAATAGGGTCGAATTCACGACTTTTTTAATTTTTGCCAATTTAAGGGTTAAAATATTTTTATAACGACAAAACATTTTTTACTACTTAATATTATTTAAATTTAGAGGTTACTTTAAGGCATTATGTATGTAGTCTTCAATGAGTGCCAAAATTATTAACGGCAATTCTTCGCAATGTTGGTCTTGTCTATAGCGCTAGTAAATCGACTCCATTTTACCGACATGTAAACGAGCCCTGACTGATGTAGTGAATAAACTGAATACATAATTTGAATTTGAGGCAGAACATTGTGCCACCTCATTTTATAAAATAACTCCTTAAATGTCGTGTCAAGTTTCAACTATGCAACAGTTTCATGCTGATTGCGGGCTGCAGGCAAAAGTATGAGTTGAGGTTGAACGCTATGCGGAGGGAAACTAGCTACCTTAAATGATAATATATACTTACTTAACTAACTTGACTCAGAGGACACTACATTTCCCTTTAAAAAAAAACATATTTGAAAAATCACTCTATATTTTTCATGCTTTAATCGTGAAGTGTAAGGTAAGTTAAGAGATGATAAAAACAAAACATCCTGTATTTTCATTTCGAATCTTTGTTTTGAAGCAGACGTTTCTGTAGTTAGATTACTTGAACTATTATCTATTCTATGGTTATATTAAAAAAAGTTAAAGTTGAACAATACATTAAGGTGGTAATTTAATGAAAAGGTCAATTCGCATGTACAGAACAATAGTGACCCAATTCAAAATTTCAGCTTTCGAACTACAAGTCATAAATTTATTACTATAGAGACCTAATTCGAAATTTAAAATTTCTGAATTAGGTCTCTATAGTTCTGAACATGCGAATTGCCTCCTCGCGCATCTTCGGTGGAATATGGTTTATTTAAATACAAAATTAAACTGTCACGCCGCCTCGTTTGCTGGTGGAATAACACCTTTTCACTGTCGTTTCACCTCATACCTACTGAATACTGAACGTCCTTGTAATAATTATGTGGCGACTACAGGCTTATTAAACTAATTACCTACCAAGTTTAAAGAAAAACAGCCAACTCGAGCGTGACGAAGTCAAAACATAACATAACACGTACAAATAACAAGAGCTTTTTGACCTTTTTTGTCATTCTTAGGAAATCAGGTGCTGTTTTAGTTTGCCTAATAATTTAAATAGGTAAAAACAGCGTTAAGTATTTTTCAGTGGACACTACTGTTAGCATTTGGTAGTCCTGGAGGGCTAGTGCAAGTTGTCCGCGACTTGTTTGTCGCTCGGATCTCCCTTTCTATCTCGTCCGTAACAACAGACGCATCTAGCGACAAGCAAAAATATTAAACTTGTGCTACCCTACGAAAGCTAGTGGATTAGGGTTTCATCCCGGTATAGGCAAATATTTGTGTAACAAGTTCAAGTATTTGTTCCTGACTTGCGTGATTTATAAGATGTATTTCTCTATATACTGGTAAGTATATTTATCGTTGTCTACGTAAGTATAGTACAAAGAATAGGCCGATTTTTGCGAGATTGTCCGCTGATTTTCCAGCCGTGTGGTTGCCGGGTTAGAATAGTCCTACTCCATGTCTTCCCGTAGATGTCGTAAGAGGCGATTAAGGGAATAAGGGCTTGTAGTACTGTTAGGCGATGGGCTTGCAACCCGTCACTAATACACTAGTAAACTTCTTGGCCTGATTATGCAAAATGTGGTTACAGAATAAAATTATAGACAAGTATTTTTAGAGTTGTCGGAATTTCTGTAGCTCTGCCTACACCACTCTGGGAATGAAGGCGTGATGTTATGTTATGTATGTCCCCTGATATATATTTTTGCAAATTAGACATACCTACCCTTATTAATAAACGTGGAGTGACCATGGAGTAGCTACATGCTTTGTCCTTATCTGCCATTGTGATATTTGAATTCGAAAAATAAAGGCCAGAACACCTACCTCCACAGTTACTCCACATTTATTAATGAGGGCACGAATGAGAGTTAGCAAAAAACCAAGTAGCACAAGTAGGTACCAACAGTCTCTGAGTAAAACCGGGTATAGACGGACAGACGGATATGGCTTCCTATATACCTAATAAGCAGTCAATTTAGGCTAAGTCGCTACTATGACGTTTCAAAAGAGTTTATTATTTGTAAACCTACTTGAATAAAGATTATTCTGATTCTGATTCTGTTAAGGGTTCCTTATTAACTACAAAACCCTAAAAACTATGTTACGGCCACCTACTAATTTACTCTTTGTTTTAAGTGTCGTTTCAAAGCCATTTTTACCCTGCTATTTAGATAAGAAAATCGTTACCAGTTTCGATCATATTAAAAAATAATTTTCAGAAGCGCCATGTCGACCAGCCCATTCCCTTACACCTGCGAGCTCTGCGGCGCCGAGGGCCTCACGGACGACGGCATGCGCTCGCACACGATGGAGGCCCACGTGGCCGGGCGGCCAACTTGCCCCTTCTGCGACTGCTGCGTGCCCCAGCCGCAACTAGCGGGGCACGTGCAACGAGCGCACCTGCACTACCTGACGCCGGAGAGAGAGCTGATGGCGTTCATAGACGACCAGAGCCCAGGGTAAGTGGTAACTGTCTGCTCTTCCACAATCCGGGAGGAGAGCTGGGGCCGATAGCATAATAAAGTACAAGCTAAGCCATGAGTGGTTTTGTATGGATATTTACTAATAGTATGGACTAGTACTTCATGCAATAGGCCCTTGATGGTGCTCATAGGTGACCACGGCGTGTTCATTAAATAATTTTAAAAATGACCTAAGTATTCTTAACCAGACCAAAGGCGCACGCGATGCCTACCTACTACTTACCAGCTAAAGACATCTCAGAAGTCAGAACTAAACACATTATTTTTAGTTAAACGGAACGTAATGGCGTACTACCTTATGAACGTACTATATTACTATACGTACTACATTATGAATATTACCTCGACGTTTCGCTCGCTTTTCGATCTTGCCACGAAAAGACTATTCAGGCGAGCATAAATACACAAATCCAAAAATAAATATCGTGAGATTTAGAAAATCTAGAAAAAACACTTAACTTTTCGGCCAGTAGGTATACAATTATGAGAAATTACATAGGTTGGTAATGCCCCCTCGCGCGTACTCAACATGGGTACAGACTGACGCGTACAATCAACCTACTTAGTTGATTTTAGATGCAATGTGGCACACAAAGTAACATAATGAATCTAAACGAACTTAAAAAGTCTACTTTGATATGATTCTAATGTCCCCATCCATATATTCGCTGAACGTACGGCCAACATCAACCAACGCGTGATGAAGTTGCGAAAATCAAGAAGCCTCGTCTCTAGCAAGATACAGTTAAATAATTTAGTACACAATACAATAAGCTTAAATGGCGTTGCACGGATCTTACCTACAAAGAAACAACTTAATCAGAGATTCCAACTAACCAAAAATAATTTATGTAGCACCAAAACCTTTCACTATTTGTACAAATGTAATCTATACTAATATTATAAAGAGAAAAGATTTGTTTGTTTGTTTAGAATAGGCTCCGAATCTACTGGACTGATTTGAAAAAATATTTTACCATTAGAAGCCGACATTATCCCTGATGAACATAGGCTACTTTTTATCCAGTGATTCAAAAGGATCGTTTATATATAATACTTTAACCCGAAGCGAAGTGAGGGCGGGTCGCTAGTGTAATAACGTCGGTGATACTGCAATACCGCGTAACTAACAAATGCAATAAGTTGCAAAATGCACCTTATTAACTTAGTTGCTTATGTATATTTTGAACTTTATTTAATTTGTTACTTACGCGGTATTGCACTATCTCCGACGATAAATAAATGGGTGAAGCTAATTTCTGCTGAAACCTTAATATTTTCAGATTATCTTAAGTATGAGTTACGTAGATAAGGTTAGACCTGTGACCACCAAAAAATTATCTGAAAACAGTAAGGTTACAGCAGAAATTAACTTTATACGAAATGAAAATTCTGCGAAGTGATACATTCTATAAAATGAGTTTCTGTAAAACAGTGTACAACCAAATAAAGGACTTGTTCCTTTAAATTTCAGGTACGACGAAGACTCCAAAATGACAACAACCGACAGTTGCAGCTACAACACCCCAGGGTCCATAAACGGTTGGCACAGCCCAGAGTCCTCGTCATCACTTCACAACGGCGCCACCTCGAAGAACTATCACAATGGGTTCCAGTTCCCAGACAAAGAATACACAGAGGAGAGGATCCCTAAAAATATAAATCTCACTAATGGGTTTAAAAACATCAATCTTAGCAATGGAGTCATTCCAAAGAAATTCAGTCGTGAGAGTTCGAGAGAAAGAGATTTGGTCAATGGGCATGACAAAAAAAGTACGTGAAATTACAATTTTTTAACCTTTTTCTTATGTAAAATTAGGAATACGGTTACATACTTACTAATTTATAATGTAACGTCATGTTGATGGCATTAATAAGTGGGAGACTTTAAAAAAGAGTTTTTGATTTGGTTATAGCTTCAATTTGGCCTAATATGTTAGATCAGCATACACATACATAAATCACGCCTTCATTCCCTAAGCGGGGTAGGCAGAGCTACACAAATACAAACATCTCTAAAAAGACTTATTGATAATTCTGTAACCACATTTTGCACAATTAGGGCTGGGATTCTTCACGGTAATAACGATATCGTACCTATTTGACGTGTTTCCGTATTGTAAACGTTTTCATAACTCTTATGTCATTTACAATAATGGCGACTGTGACATAAACAATTCTAATACACGTCAAACACGATATCGTTATAACGCAGTTGAATAGAGGCCCAGGCCAAGAAGTTAGATCATCTTCGCTTAAAAATGGCTCCTGTTATCAACTTCACTCCAAACTTTTAACAATATTATACCTAGGCACCTATGCAAACTCTTTTATAGGTTTATTTTCTTTCAGATTTAAGTCCTAGTCATAATTCTAGTAGTTACGAGGGATCTCCTAATAAAAACAAGGTAAGTTATTAATAAAACTAATAAGTATTTTTATCAGAAGATGTATTTGGCCTTCTTGAATAATATACTATGATTTGCTTTTATTTCAGTTAACGATGGCAAGCGCTGGCCAAGGTTCGCCGCTAAGATCGCAATTAGCTCTTAAATTAAAATCAAATACACCAAAGAAGTCAGCACCAACACCAAGCCCTACAGTTCAGGTAACAAGTATAACAAGTAGCAAACTTCAGAGACCAGACTACCTACCTCTATTTTGATATTCCGTGTTCGGGTAGGGACCAAAAAGTTGGCCCCGCTAACTGAAGCAATTTAATTTACTGCGATTTTTTTCCGTTGTGTAACGAAAATTTGCCACACGGATTGTGAGGATACTTTTCGTCGTACAACGGAACTTTTTGCGCCTTCGTTTGTATGGTTAACTGCGCTCGTTCTATGGTCCAACTTGATGGTCCTCATTGTCCTCATCCATTCGTGCTAATAGCGAAAACTATACTTAGCATATAAAACTTAGTTTACATACCCCGCATTTCAAAATCTGTCTGCATGGTTTAAAAATCAAATAATTACATTAATTACATGATAAAAATTAAAGAAAGAAAACTAAATAGGGCGTTTTCCAAGTTAAGAAAATTTAACTTTGTTCATATCGTAACGAAAATTATCCATACATTTAGATATGTTAGTTTTCGTGACGAAATAGAAAAACTTAAATTTTCTTAATTTTGTCTTTAACGATGTACACTTTTTTTGGAAAACGCCCAATATCGTTTTAGCAGAATCGAATTCTATTCGTTCGCGGTATTTTTTAGCGCTAAGTACCAGATGCGACCTGTCCTAATTGCGCTTTGTTACTGATAATAGTTTTCAAATTATTAACTTCAGTCTAAGTTTTAACGATATCTAAATAATAGGTAGTTTTTATTAAAATATTTTTTGAAAAATATCAAATATTGCAACATTTTCAATTTTTACGCTAACTTTAAACAATGCCTTGAAGCATGTTGATCAACGTTTTGTAATTCGGACCTCAATCCACATGGCCAATGACAGACGGATGACAGTTCAACTGACATCCCGTGAAAAGAAAACACAAAACACCGCCCGTGGCCGCCAGAAATCGAAATTTATGTGCAGTGTTCATAATTATCTTATTTAATATATTTAATTAAATTTTAGTGTCTACTTTGTGATTTCAAATCAACATGTCCCCGAAAATTAGAAGAGCATATGAACCGGGCACATTTCGACTTGACTTCTCCATCCGTGATGGGAAACGCTAACAGCAACAACACTGCAAATCCTACTTTGGGACTGGGCAATCCTACTTTAACTCTGGACAATCCGACATTGAACTTAGATAACCCGACGCTGGCCTACAGCGCTATGGCGATGTCTCCGGGCCCGCACACCTCCTCCTACCAGTGTCCAATATGCGAGCAAGAGTTCACAAATAGTTCAGAAGTGGAAGTTCATGTTAATGTGGACCACAGGGATATACTTAGTCCTCAAAAAGCAGTAAGTTTCTGTGAATTTGCATGACTATTTTACTTTACTTTTTATTGCCTACTCTTTATAACGTATGTTTTACACCCATAAAATAAAAGTATACTTAAAGGTCATATACACTACACAGTTATTTTTGTTTTAGTAGCAAATTCAGCTGGATATTTTTTTAACTGATCCAATGATCTCCTGGTCACTCGCAAAATGATTTTATGACTTGCCCTTACTTGCCCCAGCAGCTACTTTTCTACTTGTATAGTATGACCTTAAAATAATCAGTCCGTTTTCGTGAAAATATTGCACATTCAAAAAGCATTGGTTTATAGCACTCATAGCGCTATTTTTAATCAAAGTTTTAACCCATGAGTATGACTCTTTTTTATACTTAAGGAACGAGAAATTGATCTGTCAGGTTGTCATCTTTAGGTAAAGTCTCTTTAATTTCAGGATCAAGTAGACAATGCATCGTATGAAGACGTGGCCATGTTGGAAGACACCCCTGTGAACAGCTGCCCGATGTGCAACCAACTGCTGCCAGAGGCACAACATGAGCTTGTGAGTGGTTTTTTATCATAACTAGATAGATAGATCAACTGGAACTATCTATCTGCCATTACTTTTGCTTGACTGTAGGTTTTAATCATAGATTAGACTAGTTATAATAATCGCAAAGTTAACTGCTGTATTAATTGTAAATGAGAAAAATACAGCAGTTTGGTATAAAGAAAAGAAATTTCTTTTTTTTTTTTATTTATTATTGTAAATAGATTTTTACATAGTACCTTAGTCTAAATGTCTCCAAACTGTGAGACAGTTTGTTGGCGACCTATGCGCTCAAAAATCTAATACTACTTGTTAGGTATACACCTAGACACTAGTGCTCACTCATTAACTTAATTTACTTTTCGGGTGCCAGAATGATGAAACTAACACTGAAACACTATCTATTCACTCATTGTAACAACAAACCCTACCAGGACTTGTCATCAGACAGTAATATTTGTTTAATTGTAGTTTTCAAGCAACCTATTTTTAATTTATTTTTATCAAGTAACAGGGGGTATTTGTTGTAAATTTTGGGAGTCAAGAATTCTTTAGTTCTCTGTCCAATCTAACCAGTATGTTTGAATTTATAGTAAATTTTTTATTTTATTTTCTAACACCTAACCACTTAGACTGCCAGCATCCTGCTAAGCAGGTCCGTATTGTCTGGAAATAAGAGCGCTTGGAAGTCAATGTGTAACCCAAAAATTTCATGTAATTGAAGTTATCCATCCGTGCATACGGCTCTGTGTAGGCTTGAGGCTTTTTTAAATTTAAAAGCTTATGCTTCATGTAAGCTAAGATTCATAAAAAAAAACCAATTGTAAGTTGGAATTGCACACTAATGGTTCTGTACTATTCTATTCCTGTAAGGTTATACATTTTTTTTATTATAGCAGCAAAAGAAATAGACACTAAAAAATTCAACAGTCTACCATTTACAGTTCATGAGATACAGTCCCTGAGAGACGGATGGATAGACTTTGCTATCCGTGGCTTAGTAATAGGGTCCTGTTGGGATTCTTCAGGTACAGAACCCTAAAAAGGCTAGTTTTGGCGAAGTAAATAATCACGTCTAAAATGCGTTTGTTGGAACTGTCTACAAATCAAGAAGAGTTAATGCAAATGTCAAATCATGTAAAATTTGAATTTCTGATACAACTTCACCCAAGCATCTCAGACGAAATCAGTTTACAAATACTGCCCTTACGATTGCAGTCTTGGTAATGCAAGTGTCTATGGTCTCAGATCCCATTTACCATCTGTTGGCCTGCATGCTTGTTTGGCTTCTCCATGTCATAGTGAAACTGTAATATATGATAAGTTAAAATACTGGCTTGGTTGTTGCAGATGCAACACATAGAGGAGCACTTCTCGCGAGGCGAGGAGTTCGGCGCCATGGCCAACTCGGAGGAACGAGAGGCGCAGCGCTCGCGGGAGGAGTTTGAGTTCCAGATGCTAAGGGTAAGGCTGGCTAACACTGCACCAAGCACAAAGCTACAAGTATAGTCAAAGACCCTCGTGGGCCCCAAGTTTTTTTTTCTTCATAAAATCCTAAAAAGCGAGAGTCTTTTATAAAGTACTTTGCATTTGAGTCGTGAACCTTCCGCCGTTTGATTTAAGAATTGTTACCGTTTTTCGCTAGAACAAAGTTGATTTTAGCGGTAATTTTTTCGGATGAGTTTATTTGCTTAGTGTCAGGAGTTACTTTTTTACTTTATACCCATCACTCAAATGCAGAAAGATTACAGTAAGTAACACAGTTGTTTTTGGGGTTTCATAATGAAACTACCATAATATCGCCTACATAGAGGAAAACTCAGTACATATAACTTCATAAAACTTACTACTAACTTAGTGAGTGTTTCTTCCACATAAGCGATGTTATTATGGTATAAACCACAGTTCCAAATCGGAGACTGAGGCCGTGTTGCGCCCAGAAACAGCTTATGTTGTCGGAGAGGGCGGTAGAGATGCAGATTAGGACTCCACGAGCTACACGATCAACCTACACCTCCACCTCCCTCCCAAGGCATGAGCACCATGTAGCTGGCTGTTTGTGACGCACCAACTAAATTAAAAAGAACAAGTGCATTAGTGCCTAGAGACAAAAAGTATCACTTTAGTCCGCCGCGCCTATACGTGACTTTACGAGTCAATTTAGAGCATGAAATAGTAGATTGTGTCACAAGGGAGCAAAATGACATATTGACGGCGAGGGCGTATATTGAATCCTGAGCATAGTGAGGGATTCAAAGTGTTTACGCCCAAGGTGGAAATAATTAAGCTACCGTGTGACACATACGATTTTCACATCACCTATGAGGAAAATAAAAGATCTTAGTGATTTAACAAGTTTAGTTATTTACACTCTCTAAAAGTGCTGAAATTATCAAATTGAACAAGAAACTTTGTGGTACCTATTTGTCAAACTGTACCGACCCTGCGACGGACACGACTAACATACAAATAATAACCTTGAAAGTCCAAATTCACAAAACTGTAGATCAATCTGTAAAGCATGTCGGACCATGCTCAGTGTAGGGTTCCGTAGCCGTTAAATACTACAAACATAAAAATCAACAAGTAATAAGTTATTACTAATAACACTATAACAATTATTTATTTAAAGTCATTTGTTTTACACTAATCATCAACACAACATCGATTAATAAGTACCATAAACACACCTGTTATTACGTAATGTAAGTAGTTATGTACTGTACTGTTTTCGCTAAATAAAGTTTTTATTATTATTATATTATTATTATTATTTGGTGCCATCTTAATTGATTTTAGTAGGTATAAATACTACTTACAAACCCGCAATATTTTTGAAAGACCTATCCAACGACAGCCCACACTATGGGGTAGACGAGAAAAATGAAATACATCCCCACATTACCTGTAGGGGAGGTACAATATTTTTTTATTTTTTTTTATCTACTACATTGTGGGCGTGACGAATATGTATAATATACATATTATTATGTTTATATATATTATTCATGCCAAATTACAGCTTTCTAGTACTAAGAGTCTCTGAGCTAGGCTGCGAACGGACGGACGGACATGGTGAAACTATAAGGTTTCCTAGTTTGACTACGGAACCCTCAAAATACCCATTGCATGCACTATTTTCATAATTAATTGCGTTTATATTTGATACTGGTACTGTTCTTGAATAGAAAAGTGCTACTTTGATCCCTTCTAGCAGGGAAGAAAAGTTCCCTTTCCGAATAGGTGATATGAAATTATCAGCTAGTTTTGCTGCAGGCCCAGTACGGTATGGAGGAAGACGAAGAGGGCTACACGAACCGCGCCAGCAACAGCCTGAAGCGCGCCGTGTACAGCGGAGCGCTGTCCGTGGCCGGCTACTACGAGCGCAGCGTGGGGCTCCGCAGGGCCTCGGCCTCGGGGCTCGACACCGGCGCCTCCAGGACCAGCGGTACATGCTTATAATTGTAACGACGATAGCCAGGACCAGGGCTCGGATACCGGTTAAATCTTCAATCCGTTATTATTTACTTGACGCAAAACCTTTTCATTTCGGTTCCGTTCGCATAAACCGGTTTGTTTAACCGGTTTTTGGTGAAACCTTTATATAAAGTTTAGTTTGACCACACGTTGACCTAGTTGGGAGTGAGCCTGCCTCTGAAGCCAGCGGCCCTGGGATCAAATCCCGGTAAGGGCAGATGGGTGAATCAACTTTTAAAGTCCTCCTTTTCTATACGCTAATAAAAACTTACTAGAATATGTGAGATTGATAATGGTTTACACATGTTAAAATTAGATAATCAGATTTTCGGATTTCACTATTCATAATCATAAACCAATTCTATAATTTTGTAAAAACATGGTAACGCAGTGGAAAACGCACGTTTTTCATACAAAACCCGGGGACAACGTCGTCCCCTGCGTTACCTGATATATTTGTGTAAATCATAGAAGAATTTTTAAAATTGTCAGCTAGAAAGTAAGTTTAATTGTCTGATTTATTCAATATATTGACCACATCAAAAAAAAATTGCATTCTACCAAATTAAGGTGACATAGTGAGACATGTCGAAAATTGGGGAGTACCTTAAAAGTTGATTCACCCAGATATTTGTGTGATGAGCGCGAATATTTGTTCCTGAGTCTTGGATGTTTTCTATGTATTTAAGTATGCATTTCTCTATACATAAAAGTATATTTATCGTTGTCTAGTACAAGCCTAGAGCTTAGTTTGGGACTAGGTCAGTTTGTATGAGTTTGTCCCTGGTATTTATTTATTATTTAAAGTTATTTTTGAATTAACCGGATTTGAGCTAAAAAACCGGTTAAACAAGGCGCGCGTCACGCCTGATAAACAAGCTCCGCTTAGGGATTTAATTCAGTACAAAACTTTTAGTGGCTTTTAGCTGGTTAATGGAACGGTGCTCTTTAATACAAAAAAAAACGGGTTTTAACCGTATACATTTTAATAACTAGGCATTGATGACAAAAAATTACCTATATACATTCTTACGTTAAACTGGCTTTTGACGAGCAAAGAGTGAGCGGCCGAATAGGTACAAATGTATGGTTTGAAGTAATACACCAAAAGATAATAATTAGTACTTAACACACCGAAAGATTAACGTTAAATTGCCTAGGTTTTTTTTATCGTGAAAGCCTAGCTATTTCAATTTATCCAGTTAATGGGATAGTGGAACATAATTACACATTAGAACTAGCTTTATCAATTAATCAGCTTTAACCTATACAACTTACTTTTGTTTTGACCTAAGATATAAAATATCGTGAATGCTTCATTATAATATTTTAATTCGGATACAACACCGATAGACTAGGTTACCGTATTAATTGACACCGTTTCATTTACTCCCCAAGCTACCCTATTGTGACGTCATTGCGACAAAATCCGAGGTCTATGTATGACCCTAAAATGACAGAATTTTCAGGCATCTTGGAAAGGATAGCGTATCTGAACGGGCAGTGTAGCAACATAGCGAAGACCTACCTGTGCACAGCGGTGGACCACTACGCCAGCACGTTCGGGGACCGCGGGTGGGGCTGTGGGTACAGGTAACGCTCATTACTAGTTGTTTTGGTAGGGTTCTGTACCGGGATCCTATCATTTCATAACCAACGTTTCACAAACATATCATCTGACAACCCGCGTTTAATTCTGAAACTAAATAATTCTGCATTTATGTCAATACCATCGTGTAGAACCCTATAGGTTAGGTTAGGTTAGTGTTATAAAAATCATGAAATATTTGTAGTTACAGAAAACAAAGCGGGTTGGCAAATGAATAGGGTGCGAAACGATGCATTTGTCAAAGATTTGTCGGCGAAAAGGCAGAGAACTATAGGCTGCACTGTTGTCCGTCCGGGCGTTCGTCTGTCTGTCAAGACTCTTTATCTCGGGAACGCGTGGAGGTGTCGAGTTGAAATTAAAACGGTTTTTTCTCAGGTCTACAGTCCCTTGAATTTGAAAAATCAAACTTCAATCGACCTATAATCCGGAAATTTGGCAAGAATGCAGCAAATTTGGCAAGCACAAGTAAAGAAAAAAATCCAAACATCCTTAATTTGTGGCTCCATCACAAAAAAAAAGTCTATGTGACAGATCTGGAAACATTAGCAAATTTAGCATAGATGCCATGTTAAAGGCGGCGTACTCCGCAGGAACATGCAGATGGTGGTGTCCTCGCTGGTGAAGAACCCGCAGTACAGCGCGCAGTTCCGCGCCGTGGAGCACGACGCCGACTGCGCGCCCTCCATCCCGCGCCTGCAGCAGCTCGTCGAGCGCGCCTGGCAGATGGGCTTCGACACACAGGTCATTGTACATCTTATAAGCGTCACACGCCATTTGTACATCTTATATTTATTTATATTGTGCAAAGAAGATTAAATAAATATAATAGTGATCGTTCCAAGTTTTTTTTACACACACAGCGTGTGAATTTAATACAGGGATATAATTTTAACAACAGTTAATATAATGTTTAATGTTTATTTGGGCACAAACGGTACAAGTAAAGAAAAATTATTACAAAAAAAACTTACATTATACATTGACCAGTGAAGTTACCACAGTTAACTAATACAATACAGAGTAACACGTTAAAAATATGTGTTGTATGTTATACTTAGTATTAAATTCAATTACAAATATTGAATTTAAAAACAGACAACACTTAATGTTTAGACAACGCTATCTTAAATCTAAGAAGGGAAAGACTAAATATATCTAAGTGAGAAAACGTACTATTATAGTTTTTAAAAGTTCTACATAAGAATGAATTCGATGCATATTTGTTACGAGTAAAGGGAACATGAAATAGATTGGTATTACCTCTAGCATTAATGCGAGGAGCCCTAAGGCCAATTTTACCTAGCAAGTGCGGGGAATCAATCTCACATGAAATAATTTTATGCAATAAAATTAGGTCTCTAAGTTTGCGCCGACTCTCAAGCGAAACTACATTGCCGCGGCAGAACGAACAGTCCGACCGCTTAGATTTCGACTCTAAGTGTTTGAATAATTTGTCTTGAAGTTTTTCGATGGAATCAATATAAATATTGTATTGAGGGTTCCAAACAGTTGAAGAATACTCCAAAATCGGCCTGACTAAGGAATTGAAAAGAGTTAAAACTGTATCTGCGCGCCGAAATTCTCTTCCCATTCTTAAAATAAAACCCAGCAGTCGAAAAGCCCGACCAGTAATATAATCAACGTGATTACACACACTAATTAACGTAAAAACTTGTGTAATAGCAACATTAGTTGTACTTTATTTATTCTTACTAATTAATTCAGCAAGCAATGTAATCTCACGATTAAATTTAATCATCTACGTAATATCGTTTTGTAATAGGAAGTTGCACGCGTTACATTGCTCCTAAGACAACCACAATGACAAACTTCAAAAAATTAACTGCGCCTTAATAATAAAAGTTACTAACAAAATATATTTCTCACTTGATTTGTAAGATCGTTAACTACTCCTGGATAAAATATATGCTCGTATGAAATTTACACGCTATATATATTTTTACTCGCGACCCGCCCTCGCTTCGCTTTAGTTTGAGTAATACCTGTGCATAAACCAGAATTTATTATACACTAGTAGTGTTCCACAACTCCGTCCGCCTTAGGAGTCGTTTGTCGCTATTCCCTCAGGAACCGTTACGCTGGGCTGTGCTTATTTCAGTAGATTGTTCAACAAGGGACTAAAACAAGCCATAATGACACGAGATGTTTAGCCACGCGAGCGAGTGTGGCTGTAGTTCGAGTGTCATTATGGTTGTTTAGTCTCGCGTTAAACACTACTTTTCACTTTGAATGCGAGGAAAAAAACGACGTTCTAAACAATATTGTTTTTTAACAACGTACGCTCAATACAAGTTATGAACATCTATTCAAAATACAAATAGGAAAAAAAAGTCCGCGGTTTTTTTGTAAAGTGATGTTTTAAATGCTTGCATATTTAGCCAACAGATTCACACTTGGAAACCATTTTAAAAGTAATTGGACCACGCATAATAAAAGAGTTCGGCCTTAATATGATTAAATAGATTCATATTCGTAATAATTAATCGTGTTTCACGAAATTAAATCCTTTTTTTTTATATATTTGCACAGTTGTCATTTTGAGGTTATTTCGACACCCAAATATATGGTCCATACACCATCACTGAAAATGGCGATAATCCTCCATTCACAAACACCGTGATTGGTTGTTTAGGGGTTTCCAAAGTAATTATTTGTATTTGAATGGCAGGGTTCGGAGCAGCTGGGCTGCAAGCTGCACAACACGCGCAAGTGGATCGGCGCCTGCGAGGTCGTCACCGTGCTCTCCTCGCTGCGGATACGGTGAGCGCACCTTCAGACCCTGGCCTCATAGAGAACATGCATGCACATCACAATTGAGTTTCATTGATACGATTTAGGAGACAATGTAAAAATAGCATATAAAACACAATACACTAAGTTTTGACCCGTTTATTAAGATTTTATATATAATCAAAACTTGTTAAAATTTTAATACTTCTTTTAACGTGATTGTTTTTTCGGCATCCTCATTTTAGTTACGTAATATTTTAATTCAACGATATTGGTTCAAACATAGTAATTTACGAAATAAATGCATTATTTATAAGGTCGTTATATTTAAAACATGGAACAACAGCTGTGACGTCATTCCTGTCGTCGATTTTGTGTAGTGTTTTTAGGAGGTGTAAACTATGACTTTTTAAAGCTTCATATCTTATGAAAAAAAATCTCTCTTTCATAGCACTTTCCAGTGAGCGTAAGAAAAAAATGCATCTTCACTATTCACGCCGACGGAACTTACGTGGCAACATCGTTAGCTTTGCCGATCTTTGGGCCCTTTTGAGAAACGACAAGCGTGGAAAATTTATGGGCTTTATTTGGCTGTGTCAAAAGGAATAGCAGAAATTAAAACTGGTTGAGCCGTGGATTAGTTACGAAACGGACATAAAACAGGTCAATCACAAAACCCTTTTGAGTTTCGCCGCGGTCTGGTAAAAAGGGACACCTATAAAACCATAACTTATTTATTAATTATATTTGAACACGCAAAAATACAAGAGTTCCGTTGTTGTCCCTAAAGTTGCCCACACACAGAGGGCGGAGGCGGGTGTATTGCATTGCTCGTAGCGTAACGCATTCTCCGAAAGGCTTTCTCACGGATTTTATTTTTAGACGTTGATAGCCCTCACTATCGGCGACGCGGCGAGTGAGCGAGTCGACGACGTCAGACGGCCATAATTATAATGTTTTGGTTAAGAAAAAAGCGGCTTTTGTAAATATCAAAGGAGTGTGCCTTCTGTACTTGTACTAATCTATGCCGAGGCATGACTAGAGTGTGGCAAATCAAAGATGAGAATGAAAAAATCACTTACGCGGCAACACTGATTGTCAAAAGCTGTGGTAATGACATATAGTGTTGCCGCGTAAGTGAATTTTTCATTCTCATCTTTCATTAGCCAAACTCTATGACCTGCAGGTGTCAGCTGATCGACTTCCACAAGCCGACGGGCCCGGACGGCGGGCACCCGGCGCTGTTCGAGTGGGTGCTGCGCTACTTCGAGGAGGACCCGGGCGGGTTCAAGGCGCCGCTCTATTTGCAGCACCAAGGTACCAACATAAACTCCTTGACCAACTGACTTGTCTTATTTAGTAAACACTTTAATAACCTCAAAATGCATCGTTTTTCGCTTAAACGACCGTTTTCTAGTGAATAAAGCAACTAGAGACCAAATTTTGCACACTGTTTTTCCGGTTTTTAATGACGAAAATACGAAATACGTTTTAGCACCACCAAGAAGGGCAATAACATTATGTTATATGGTAGACCGGTAATCCACCATGAAAAGTAGATTTAAGATGAAAATACTCACATGTAGCCGATTTTTTTAAAACGTTATGTGAAGAATGAATTTAAATAATTATTTAAATAAAATATTTTGTTCTTATTTGAATTGTTGCAATTCACTTGTAATCATTTGATGTGGGGTTCGGTGAGTTTTCCTTTACTTTTAAAATTTGGGAACCCCAGCGGTAAAGAAATGATTTTCGTTGTAATAATTACCAATATTAGACGACAAACGTGAACTTTGGACACGTGTTACCAACCTAACAGCGTTGTAACGAACATCGGTACATAATATTTCCCGGTAACGTAGTATCTTTTGACTTTTTAGTCACAACCTATCTTTAAATTCAACTAAACATTTTTTTTTTACTAAACTATAAGTAGATTGTTCACTACGTATTTACTGTTTGTATATAGGTCACTCCAGAACGATCATAGGCTATGAGAAGCACAAGGACGGAAAAGCCACGTTGCTGGTGCTCGACCCTTCACACTCTTCCGCGCAGGTATACTATAATTGTTTCATTCTTGAGTTGCTGGTGTTTGTGGGCGGTGGTGATTATTTCCCATCAAGTAACCCGCATGCTCGTTTGCGTACCTCTTTTGTAAAAAATAACCTCTTGTATATCAACCAACTGACAAGTATTAGAATACAATCTTGTTTTCAAAATAAGGTTATATCCTAAAACTTGGCAGTTTCTGGCTAAAATTGCATTTTAGTAGCTTTTATTTGTTTTTAAATATTTAAATAATCCATCATGGTGGATTGAATTCCTAATAATTTAAGCCTGTAAAACAACCCGTCAAACATCGTGTGAGGTAGGTGCTTATCAAAATAAACGGTTGTTGACATGATTGCAGTCGGATTTTAAAACCTCTTTTGTGTTGAAATTGTTGATAAAAAAATATGAATTCTATAGCAGCTATACCCAGTGCCCTAAGCAAGCGAATTGTTTGCGCACATGATGCGACACGATTTTCGACAGGTCAAAGCGATGCGGCGATTAAGATCGCACCGCTATGCTCTCTCATCATAGAGAAAGACCCGGGCAGATGGGAACCTGGGAATAGTATAACTAACATTGTCTTAAAATACTCACCATCTTGGACAGTCCAGAAAAAGACGTTATTAACACCGTGACCTACAACTCCTCAGAAGGAAATAATGTAAGGATAAGCCATAATTAATTATTGTTATACTGGGTGTTGCCTGTAATAGGAGGAATAAATTGAGGGATCGTTTCTACTGTATAAACGTAGCAACATTTGTTCTACAACTTTTACAAAATATGTAATTTATTATTTGGGATTTTTTCGAACAAACTAAATAGCATTTTCAATGTACTCCATCCAATAGTATAGTTGACATCTACTGTCAGCCTACAAACTTCGTAGTTTTCGCAATACATTGCTGGCTTGGAAAATCTAAATTCATTCATATTTAGTAAACAACAAGTTATTTTCAAAAGTTGTAGAATAAGTTGTTACGTTTGTGGTGTGGAAGCGATCCCTAAATTTATTGCTCCTATTACAGGCAACATCCGGTATTGAGGTAGGCTTATGTTCAGCACTGGTAGTTTCTCGGCTGAAATGATAATGATGATTAATATGATTATGGCCGCGATATTTCTTTTGATATGTTTTTTATAATTTTGAAATCGCACCCAGTTCACATGATCGCGTTCGCATCGCGTCGTATCGCGTCGTATCGCACGTATCTGTCACGTTAGACACTAGCGTCGTGACAGCTATTGTTTCTTTCCGCGTCGCATCCGCAGGACACTGCGTCCTCGCATCTATCATCCCAGAATTCGCTTAAGCCGGTCAGAAAAAGCCGAACTATATAATTTTCACTTTTTTAGACCCTAACCGCCTTATTTATAAATAAACATCGGCGACTCGTGGCATTTAGGTAGCATATGATGTTTCTGACAGACTAGTGATGTAACAATGTTTTTCTGTACAAGTCGAACAAAAGAAACCAATTATAAAAAACCTTTTCAATCATTTAACATATGTTCATATATGACATTCGTTATAGATATAAATATTTGTTCTAACTTCTTCGAAGATATCCTGCGTCTTCTATTTGAGAAAATCTACTGGGTGTAAGAAAATGATATTGCGACTTCGACTGAAGTGATGGCTAAATAAAGCATTCTTCTGTAATGTTGCAGCGTATTTTTGTTGGTGTTCTCTTTGATTTTAATTTCTTTATTTTGTAATACATATAATACTATTTCTAGTTTTTGATTACCTTTTGGAAGCAGCCTTAGTAGTGATAGTGACTTTTCTATTTATTATTAGGTATTATTTTTCTATTTTATCTTATGTGAAAACACACTTGAAAAATGCGTCTCATCACTAGTGCTACCTAATTGCCACGAGTCGCCGATGTTTACTTATAAACGTGGAATAACTGTGGGGTAGCTGCCATGCTTTGTCACTTTCTTGCAGATGCAAAAGTCACAATTATACCTAGATGAGGACAAAGCATGGCCTAAGCTACCCCACGGTTGTCCCACGTGTATAAGTAAGATGGTAAGCTTGAAGTGGTGCGGCAGGTGCGCGCGGTGCTGGGCGGCGGCACGTGCGCGTGCGCGGCGGCGCTGCGCCTGCTGCGGCGCGGGGCGGCGGCGCTGCGCGCGCGCCAGTACCAGCTGCTCGCCGTCGCCGGCGTCTTCCGCTCGCAGGACGAGTACGAGGTGATAGCTCCACTCCTCCACATTTTTCATTTTTCATCAACTGTCCGAAACTCTTTGAAAACGTACTCTTCAAATATTAAAAAAAAAACAGCAATTTCAGTTGATACTATTTATCAACGAAAATTTGATTTGGATAAGATATGCGAACATTTTTTTTGGGATATCCATCTGCATATTATTTTGAACTCTGATTTTGTTAAGTCTAATTTAAAGCGCCCACGCACTTGTTTGTTACATTGTTTTTAGAATTTTATATGCTCATTATAATTATATACTAATTTATTCATAACGTTTTACGAAATATTGCATGTCACATTATCGTATTCAACGCATACAGGGCCCCTATTCAACTGCGTTATAACGATATCGTTTTTAACCTATTGTGTATTGTCAACGTTTTGATAACTCTTATGTCATTTACAATAATGGCGACTGTGACATAAACGGTTCTTAAACGTGTCAAACACGATATCGTTTTAACGCACCTGAATAGAGGCCCTGAACGGTGTTGTAAGTTTTTCATCACATTTGCTCGGAAAGAGTATTTTTACACGCAGGCGTATAGAGCAGTTATAGCCGATTTACCTCCCGCGGGATTTATGAAATTTATATAAGGTACATTTAACTACATTATAATTATATTTTACTATTATTTCAGAGACATTTGCAATTAATTTTACTAATTTTAATTTTGATAATCGGTACAGTGTAGCAGTGGACTGTCAAGTTTGAAAACTAATGCCAATTCTAAGCATTATCTGCGAAAGACTATATTGAAAAAAATTGTCATGTTGTCGATCTCTTTTAGCGAGTCGAGTGCCATTCGTTTTTTTATTGTTGTTTTTATAAATATTGTTCTTTAAAAGTTCATATCTTTCAAGTTTCCTGCGAGGAATTTGCAAAATGTGATGAAAAACATTGTATGTATCACGGGCAGTAAGAAAACACGACCTCGGCCTTCGGCGTTGGGCTTCTAATACTCTCGTTACTTATTCCCTTCTTACTTCCCTCGATGCACAATCCGGTGGACCAATTCGGAAACGTTTTTTTTTTAAATAGAAAGGTTGTTTCATAGGGTGCTGTTAAGCTAGGTTTGATAGAAATCGGTTGAACCGTTTGAGAGTTACCATCTGAATTTAACATCTGACGGTATATATGACATTTTATTTCCAGGCCAGTAAAGTACTCCAATCGGTGCGCATCCCATAGGCCCGCGGACGGCCGCGCCGGCCCCGCCAACCACACACTCGACTCTATGTGCAGCTGAGTAACGCTCATTCTTCCCTGCTCGCTCACAGTTTATGATCGGATAGAGGTTCTTACTATGAACATGGGAATGACTTTGAATTGTTTTTTTTTGACTGATTCTTGTCTTATCTGTCTGATTATTTACTGTCTCCGAAGAATGTACTGTGGCATTTGAAAGTGCTTTTTTTTCTTCAACCATTAGGCTGCGTTCCACCAGAGCTGTGTGAAGTAGCCGAGCGGGGTGCGAGGAAAAAAAACACCAATAGGATTCTTAGCCTCGCTCAGCGGAGCTCTGCTATTGGTGGATTTTTTCCTCCGCTACCTTGCTTCATCCATTACTCATTTCAAACATATACTTCGCAAAGTTAGTGTCAGTTATGCCGCAAATAATATTTTAATAGTTGGTCGACATATAAAAGTACATCTTTTCCTCCTTATTTCATTGTAATAAGGTCCAAAAGTGGGTACATCTTTTTGTAGTCGACAGTACGGCAACGATTTAAAATGAAATGTGAACATGTTCATGGTAAACCTAGAATTCGTCTACGTACCTGCATTATTTGTCAATATGATTGTGTTGAAGTCAATTCCAAATACCACTTCTCATTATTTTCATAGTCAACGACAAATATAATGAGAAAAAAAACTGCATACTTAGTACTTAAAATTGTTAATAATTAGCGTCGTGATATGCCTTGTACATTAAGAATACTAGTGTTTTAAAAAGTGATATACTTAATAGTAATTAATTACAAATTATACATAGACCAATAAATCTAGCAAATATATATTATCTCTCCTTACCTTCACTACTCATGACTAAGTCATATTTGAATGCAAACCTCGCTTACAATCAAAATTGGAACGAATTCCAATTTAAAAAGTTATTTGCTGTATTTATGGTCTATGGTACACGACTGCAAATAAGCTTTGAACACTTATCACGACAATATATTACTTTGCACCATCACTAATGCTTAGTTAGGATACAGTGCGGTTGGTATGGAACAAGAGTGCTTTTTTTTACTTATAATAGGTTACATATTAAGTTTATTATGGTTCCCGCAGTGTTAAGATCAGCTGATGAAATCAGAACTTAATGTCACGTGTTCACGTCGTGCTGTGACATTCAGCACTTGTAGGCCTCATCTAGATAGATACGTGGGGTCTATATCGAGTGGCATATACATTGTTTGGTCGAAAATCATTTTGTCCTAAAAGGGTTTTTATAATAGAAACTGTTTTAACTGAACTAATCTACACAATAGATGATATGACAGACAAAAACATTTGAGACCAAACAATACAATAGAACGAGCAATTTTATGCATTTTAAAGGGATATCAGATACGTGATGAGCAAGTTTTTAATACAGCACGATCCTTTTACTGATCGACACGTTCGTACTTGCGCAAATTAATGTAAAACGTCGAGCAAGCTTGAGAATAACCTCCTAAGGCCTCTCGTACAAAAAATGTACGTAATGCGTTCTTAGAATATAGACCTTATTGCAAAGTGTATAAAATAGATTAATTATCCTATGTTCTTATGTGGGACAACCAAACTAGAAAATTGACTATTGTATTTATCCTCGTAATATCCGGTGTTCCATAGGAGGTACAAAATCAAGGCATTCCATCTTAGTCCTCAAGGTTGGCAGCGCATTTGAGGTCTTAGGATTATAATATTGAGAATTCAAATGTCTATGGGTCTCAGATTCCACTTACCATCAGGTGGCCTGAGAGCTCGTGTGCCTTCTCCTTAACATAAAAAAAAAGAAAAAAAATTAGCAATTTAGTTTGAACTTTAGTTTAGTCAGTATTAAGTTCATTTTTATTTGTATCAATTTTAAAAATGGCATTTACGAGCAAAGGTGATGGAACTTTATTCCCTTGCTGTTAGATTCAAATTTCCACTTACATAAATCTCCCTTTTTTTAGTATGGTGGGTCTCACGAGGTTATAATAGGTTAATATTCCATTGGCAAATGCTACATTTGTTATTTATTTATTTATTCCTTGATAAAACAGAGAAGAAAAGAGATTCAGGAAAGTATAAATAGAGAAATAGATCTTCACCGGCCCTTAAGGAGTTTCTCTTACCTATTGCCGCTCGAGCGCTGGAGTTGCGTCGATCGGAAACAAATATCTGTCTTGTTGAGGTTGTGGTGGCTCGCGGCGCGTACGTACCTTTGAAGGACTACTTATTTTACTATGCATTCAGTTAAGAGGCGTGTGAAGCAAAAAAGACCATACAAAATGTTTTTCTCCCCTTAAACTTTGTCTGATTTATGAAAAACTATGTCTGTACATTTTCTTTTCCAAGAAAATATTTATAGGCCAGAAATAAAAAAAACAAGGAAACGTACAAACCTAGTTATTCATAATCTTAAACATATTCCAAAATGGTGGAAATGGGACTAGATTTAGGGGGTGAGAAACGTTATCGCCCGGAGCTGTATTTGTATGGGATTTTTTTGAGACAGCTACGCGTTTTGAGCGTCGCTTCACAGTCCTCTTAATGTTGGGATCAATTAACACCTTAGCTGCGTAGAACATCAATTGCTGAAGCTGCCACTTGCAGAGTCTATAGGTGGGTACGAATTAGAGCAGCCTCGGGTTGAGGCACGCACGGCTCAACTATTTTGCTAAAATTCGTACGCGCTCACGCGCTGTACGCGAGCGGCGCGCGGCGAGCCGCCGGGAGTAGGTCTTTTGACCGTGCTCGAAGGCGCCTCGGTGTACGTGCCTCGCGTAATTTGGACGTGTATCCGAGCGTGCCGCGGGCAGAACGACAAGTTCTAACTTGTCTGTGGGCGAGGCGCGTACAAATTTGATTAAAGTTGCTGAGCCTTCCACCACCGAGGCGATTTCTTCTTCTTTTTGTTAATAATTCTGTGAATTATGATAAACGCAGCCGCGGCTGTCATCGTGTCCGACGCCATTTTGAAATGACGGCTCGCGGCCAGCACGCTGCCTCACCCGCATGTTTATGTACAACAATTTGGCTCGCGGGCAGCTCGCCTCACAGGGCGAGCACGCCTCAGGCTGAGCCGCTCAGATTCGTACCCAGCTTAACATTAATTGTTGGTTTAACGCTGCGGGGATCGACCACAGGAAACAAATTGGAACAGCAATTAGATGGGTTCAACATCCAATGCTGGCTCCACCAACTTTATACATTGAAAATAATACGCTTTAAATTTGAATGTCAATGTTTATTTATTAATCATGTGTGTTAAAATTATACAACGTAATTGTCATTTATCATCTTGTTAATTATGTCAATTAAAAGTTACAAAATTAACTAGTTTAATATTGTTTTAACGGCCTGTCTCACTTGTAATGTATATTTCCTTTGAGCTTTAATATGTAAGATGCTAAGTAAACTCGTAGAAAAACTATTGCGAATTAAACTACATGGTACACTTAAAATAAAGTAAAGTTGATGACTTATGTTAATAAAAAAGATACCTTCCTTTCTATACTACGCACTTCAAATCCTAAACTAAAAAACGAACAACATTATTATCATATCATAGCTCAAAGATGAATGGTTGCTAAATACTGTATCAAGTGTTTCAGGCTTTAACACCAATTTCACAACACGATATTAAATTTAATCAATGTTAATCGACTGTTTGTTCATAAAATTTAACAACTGTTAACGCTCTAATCGTCTGTTATGTGGTTAACATCGTATGGTGAAATTGGTACTTATTGTTATATTTTAATCACCTGTCAAATTTTAACATTTTAATGCAAAGTGACAGGTGTACAGCTTGGCAAAAAAGAATTGAAAAGAAAGGACGCTGTTTGAAGGGTTCAAAACGGTTGCTATTTGGTTAACATTGAAGTTCCATATCGTCGGTCAAAGTGAAATACCGCGTTAGTAACAAATTGAATAAGTTGCAATATAATCCTTAACAAGTAAGTCAGTAAGGCACATTTTGCAACTTATTGAATTTGTTAGTTACGCGGTATTGCAATTTCATCGACGATAATAATATGTCATTGTGTTTCTTCTTTGCCAAGCTTTAAATGGCACCAGTGCCTATTGTCAATTGACCAAATCGTTGTTTATTAGTGTTGTTCAAATCGTTTCTAGTCTTAATGTTAATAAGAAATCATTGGGGAGAAGAAATATGTTAACTGTAACATGACTATAACTAAAATAATGTTTCAATACTTTCAGCAATCGCCATGTGTAAGTTTCACAAAAAAAAGACGATTCATTTTATAACAGCTGTCAAAATGTTGATTAAGAACCGCCCGCCAAATTACTTAGTTAAATGAGGCATATTGTTTACAATTCAAACATAGATTTATTGAAATTTGGGTAGCTTTCAAAATAATTGTAATTAAGGATTAAAATTATAAAACTGTATGACTACTTTTCGTTACTCACATGTAAAGGTTACCGTTTCTTAATTTTAGTCCTTAAATTAATCTTTAACATTAATCTGCAACAATTTGGCTCGCGAGCATGCCTCAGGCTGAACCGCTCAGTATATACTTAAATTTGAAAGTGCAGAGATACTTCAAATGCGCTGAGGCACACCACCGAGGAGGTTTTACTAATTGAAGTTCAACTACAATAATTCTAAAAGTGAGAAATAACAAAAAACAACTTTATACAGTTTGTTTGTATTAAAGTTTTTTTGTGCTTTACAGTTTGTTCGTTTTTCCTTTTTAATAATAACTTTGTATTTAGATAGTTATTCACCATTTCTCTCCCCTGATTTATAACTATTGTAAATCGTGACTTATCATTACTTATGAATTGCTTTTAAACGAAGGGATCAAACTCCGGCTATGGTTCGCGTCGTCGACGAGTGCAATCGATCGCTGTAAAATATTTACTGAAAACTTTGTTGTTCTGACAATTGATGTGTGACGACATAAAGTAACTCAGGGGCTGTTGGGATTATTTGTGACCCTGCGTCATTTTGGGCCCCACTTTTTTCAACATTGTTCAACAGTGATGAATTATGTGTCGTGTGAAAACTCTTGAAGTGTACTTTATTTTATTCTAAAGCAGCTATGGACAAATCCAGCCCGAAAATAGTTTTTTGGTCTGTTTATGAAAATCTTTCAGTCAGTAGCTACCCACCCTTTTTTAACGTTAAAAGCCATTATCGCGCTGTCTTTGATCATGGCCGCCATATAATAAAATAAAGTACACGCCAAGAGCTTTCATATGACATAGGTTTCATCAGTGTTGCTCGATATTTAAAATGTGGGCCCTGTGTTCATACAAAAGTGCTCATGATCTTTTAAGCTTTGGATGCTAAAAGTCCATAGTAAAAGCCTGATTATCGCGATGTTTTCATGTGACAATCAGTTATCTCAAAATATAGAGGACCAGGTTCTCGTCCAGACAAATACGATGGTGGCCAAATAATAAGAACGCTAGCAATAAAATTGGTCAAGTACTTTTTTAATGGAGGTCAAATTCGATAACTCGTATTTGGGCGTTTTCCAAAAAAATACCTATAGTTATAGACAAAAATTAAAAACGATAATATTTCCATTACGTCACAAAAATTAGTCATATTTATATACTGCCCTCGTAAGCCAATAGGCGGTATTTCAAATTAAATGAGCATAGCAGATTCAAACCTCACCTGTTGGTAATATGGTCGAACTTACTGCAGGGGTTTTGTCTGAGATCCCACTATTTCTCTTAGCGCAGTAATAGTTAATTTACGTGACGTAATGGAAAAGTTATCGTTGTTAATTTTGGTCCTTAACGATAGGTTTTTTTTTTTGTTGGCCACCGATTTATTTTACACACATATTACATAAATTTTTCCCGTATGATAGAATCTCCAAAGTTACATTGTGAAGTCGCACCATTTTAAATTTTAAATACCTTTTAATAACTTACGCTTCAAGCGATTACCCATTCACGTTTCTTAGTAATAGAGTTTAATTATTATGAATTTTATAAGAAACGTTTCAAATCCAAACATCTTTAAACTTGTTTTCAAATTCGATGTAAACTCAAGTCAGAGTACTGCTTGATTTGGTAAGCTACAGATTTCTATACTGTGCACTATTTAGTTAAATGTTATTTAAGTACCTGTTTTCTAGTTAATGCCGTAATTGTATCTAGATAATGATCACTTTTGTACCTTGTCTCTTTCGCTCGTTTAATTATTTCCTATGACTATTGTACCTGCCGTTGAAGAGACAAAGTACACAAAAAACATCTTATGAGTCTTTTGACATTCACTATTACGATGCGAATTAAAATCACGCTTGGATACTTTTTTATTCTATGTTATAGTTGCCATCACGTGTGTTAAAGTACAGTGCTCCAAAACATCTGATGTTTTCAAAAACAATGATAGAAAATCAAAATAGTTTTGAGCACTATCTCTGATGGCTGTTAATAATTTATTGGTTTAAACACGTTATAGAAATCTGGGGCAAGTATAGTAAGGAGGCTTAGTACAAAACGCTATTATAAGGATGGAATTCAGTGCTGTTGGTATTTATTTAGTTTGTAACTAGATAATTAGCTAGGTGCATTTGGTCAGTGAAACTGGTTACGAATATTGAGCTTAGTAACAATCAATGGTTGTAAATCTAGTATGTATGCTCAACACGTAGAAACGTAGGGCATAGGTCGTGAAATAGGAAAAATAATGATATAGCCGCTCAATAATAGAGGTAGAGATCGTATTAGAGTGTTACGTATGTTACGTAGACTAATAAGTCAATAATAGACAAAATGATTTTTTCAAAGAGGTCGTTCTGAAAAAAACCATGCTTATAAAGGTTTTTTCCAAAACATACTATTTAAAACAAAAACTGAGAAAACTATTGAATATTATCAGTGTTTGCTCCCCGTGTGGTTGCTGGGTTAGAATAGTGCCACTCCATGTCTTCCCGTCTATATCGTAAGAGGCGACTATGGGAATAAGGGCTTGTGCTGTTAGACAATGGGCTTGCAACCTGTCACTAATACACTAGTAACTTATTGGCCTGATTCTGCAAAATGTGGTTACAATTTTTTTTAGAGTTGTTGGTATTTCTGTAGCTACCCCACAGACTACCCCACGCTTTGGCCTAGTGGCTGGAATGACGTCATTTTGTTTGTAACCGCGTTTTGTAATGTAAATCTAGCACTAGCTGTGACGCAGAAAAGACTAATAAAGTGACGAACAAAAGAAAATGGATTGCTTTTCATATAAACCTCTATAAGCATGATGTTTTTTAGAACACCTTTTATAAAGGTTCCTGTCGTCCAAGAATCTCACACAGATCGACCCATTTCCAAACAACGCTCTAGACTTACGGTCAAACTTAAAGCCGCTGCCCAATATCAGTATATACTTTTAATATCTTTAACTGTCAATTGATACTAAGCGTAGAAATGAAAAATGAAAACTGATAGACTTTCTTTTTTACAAAACTGTTTAATTACCCGCCTTAGGATCATTGATATATGTATGTATGTAAACTCATTAATGCACATTAAAAAAAAGTATTTACACAAACTTAAGATTAACGTGCACATTGGCTGTCAATGGGTTGCAATGGATGTCATTATCAGTCATTGTGATGATAGAAGGTCATCGAAATGAATAAGCCGCAACCAGGTATTATAGCGACACTAGCGACATCTTGTGGGAATTAGAAGATTTTTATGACAGCGCCTCCAGCGCATGTTAGCGGTACTTTAGTTTTCCCAACCATTTTACTGTTGTAAAACCACCAACTTCGTCGATGGAGTCTATAGTATATCGTCAGTGGCAACCACCTGGCAATACCTAAACACCGCTCAAACATTATCTTATTACTAAAGGCTTATCTCCCGACTTTTCGTTTATGATACGTTCAGCTAAGGTAACTACCAATTTGGATGTTTAACAACAATACCCGGTCGCATTAATATATCGCACAGATAATCCAACAGTGACACTATAAAAAAAAGGAATTTATTCAAAAGTTAATTGTTTTTAAACGCAATAATGTCACTATTGAAATATATATTTTTGACATATAGTGTCACTGTTGGATTTAACGTGCGATATGTATTTTACAGTATGTTCTGTTCATTATACTGACAAGTTACGAAGTCACAGTTGCGGTCGTCATCCTAGTACAAATTATAACTTATTGTCGATATAATTGCATCGGTATTGGGTGCACGTTAGCTATTTAAATAGCCTTGTAGAGGCTGTAAATATTGTTGTACTCTAGACTTGACTCGCATCTGAAAACGTGCCCCTTTTCATCTTTAGAAACAGTTTCACTGACACGTCTGCATGTATAAAATTATATTAGTATTAAATGCACTCATTCATGTGATATTTATTGAAAAAATACGACAGTGTTCAGTTTCATGTTGTTTGTTAGCTTTGGCTATTGACACACCGACTTTGTTACTTGTCGGTGGTCTTATGCTATCGCGATCTTTGCTTTGTCACTGTGCAGTACTTGATAGTTTTTATAATACATTTTGGCTAAAAATAATTATCCGCTGTTAAAACTACTGACTGGCTGTGTGACTATGTCAGGAAAAACAAACGAAATCTAAGGTCGACCAAAACATGGTTCATGAGGAAAAAATATTAAGCATACGTTTCTTACGGCGCTTATCAGCAGTAGTCGCCTCTTGGGAAGCACTGATAGATTTTTGATGTAAAAGTTGCAGAATTATCAGATTTATCTTATTTTGTAATGGTAATATTACCCGAACTTTTTCACAATAACTGACTTTAGCCCGCTCTTTCCACTAAACACCAGAACACCAGCTTCCCAAAATACCAAATTCGAGGTATTTTGTACAATTAATAAACAGTGTGTACATAAATTTGAATATTAAGTTTTGTGATTCTAGTATTTTGAGAAACTGGTGTTTACTTAACTATTCCGGGAATGAGGATTTTTGCCAAGCTTTAACACTCAGAATAACCGAATTCGTTTGTTTTAACCGCTTTAAACTATCTAGTTACATTCTAAAGATTGTCACGTACTGTACTTACTGATATATTTAAATCTGTGATAAGACGAGTGTACCAGTCATGGTTAATTGTTTACGGAATCATTGGCGTTTGCTTCAACAACGGCAGTAATTTGTCTATACTAGAAACCACACATGCTGAAAATCTATTCGTTAACATACAAACAGAAATTATAAAATCTTCTTAAAATAAATAAATATCTAGGGACGATCACACACGAATTGTCCTAGTCCCAAACTAACTAAATTGAAAATATTCAAGACGCAGGAACAAAAACTCGCGCTCATCACACAAATATTTGCCCTTACCGGGCATCGAACCGCAATACAATGCTTTTGTTAGGAGTCTCGCAGCGCACGGCGATTCGTCGGTGTACCGTGCCCGCGATAACACTAGGGAGTGTGATGGAGGGTGGACTCTTACCGAGACCGAAATGTGTCGCGCCCGCGCCGCTGACATTAAGGTGTTAGTAAGCCGCATAAAAGTTTGCTTCATTTATCTAAAGTTTACCACCCGCCAAGCAACAGTGTTAGCATTGTTGTGTTCCGGTGTGGGGATAAGACAACCGGTGAAATTACTAGCATAGAGGCATTCCATCTTAGTCCTCAGGGTTGGCAACGCATTTGAGGTCTTAGGATTATAGTCTTGAAAATTCAAATATCAATGGGTCTCAGATTCCACTTACCATCAGGTGGTCTGAGTGCTCGTGTGCCTTCTCCTTAACATGAAAAAAAAAAGTTCTATACAAACGACGAAGTCTTAAAAGTTTCATTGTGTGACTTAAACTAGCGTTCTTTGTCCCCCCGACGCTTAATAAATTAACGAACGCAACGCAAAATGCCCTGAACGCAAATTGCCTTAAACACGATAATAGGCTAGTTGCCTCTGTTTTAAAGTAGGTCTCAAGTTATTAATTATTGTCCGATTAGATGAAAAAAAAATATTCCCATATTTTTTTAGGACCTACAAAACCGCAAAACTTTATTTTAAAAGTTTAGTTTTCGTTAACAGGCGAAAACGCTTACAGCCATATTAGTCTATAGATTATCTGTGCTGTGACGTCATACGGGCCGAAAACAAACATTTGACATTTGACGAGAGCATTTGACATATAGATAAACAATTTATCATTTTCGAAACCTCGATACTTTTATTAATAAAAACCATGACTTCCACCAGTTAACATGGAAAATATAGTAATTAACGTTATTGTATATTCAGAGAATGCAAGAACACATCAATTACGACCCCAGGGAAATTATGGATTAGAATGCCCAGTGAAATAAATATGCGAAATACATGGCTAAAACTTGCTAAAAAGGATCCTGACTTTATCGACTGAAACAATTTTTGTTTTTTTGCGAAGATTACTTTGATGTTAGTATTTACTTATTAAGTTATCCAGTTTCTACAGAAACTTTTATCTTCAATAATAATAAGCTCGGCAGATCAGAAATCTGGATTCAAGGTAAAAAAAAAACCGACCATCAGTGTCGATTCTTGGTAAGTTTGTGCTATCTGCATTCACGAATCCAACATCCATGATTGCTCTTATCAATAAAACTAGAAAGCAGTAACAATAATACACAGATTAGGTTTTTACTAATGTTAAAACGACTACGATCATAACACAACCTCAAAAGTCCATGAGTCATAAATGTCAATGTCATGTCACAGCACAGAATACTTACAGAATATACCATTGCGAATTTCACTCGTATAAGAACCGACATGAAGTTTGCTTAGAGTCCTATGACGTCACAACAAGTCCGACAGCGTTTTCAGAGTTCAAAATAAAAAATAAAAATGAACAATTTTAAATAAAAAATACGTAGCCATCTTACACTTTTAATATCTGAAATCGATAAATATTGGTTTCTTAAGTCTAATACTACAGAAAATATTAATTTATTAAGCGAAATTTAATATGAGGCAAGTAGCCTATTATGGATAATTTTTGTCGCACAGCGAAAAATCCTAAACAAAACCTAAAAAAAAAACAACTTTTTGAACTCTACCATTATACATTTTGTATTGCATGTTTTCCTCTAGTCCGGGAAAACATGACAAGGAATTTATCTTCATGCAGTCATTCTCGTTTGTCAATGCCATATAGAACTGAAATACCAGAAGATTAACAAATTATCCTCGATGTTTCCTTACCTCGATAGATAGCATTCTACCTCTGCGGTTTTGCGTGGTTCTACGTTTTGTTGTAGTTTCCACATTGAAGCAAGAAAGGGTCAAATAAAAAGGTATGCTGAGCTACCTTGGCTTTCGTTGTTGAAGCAATCGGAGTCTGATTTGGACTTGTCACCTTGCCTTGTAGGGTAGCGGGAGCGGCGGCTTCGTAGGGACAGCTAGGCTGTGCTACTTGTAATGTTTCTTCAATAAACTATTGTAAGTTACCTACGATGTCTTTTATTTACCAAGAAAAATCCCGATTTTTTTAATTTAAAATACTTGAACGGCGTAGTTGGCTAAATAAGTAACAAGCTAGGATACATTATGGGTAAATTAAAAAGAACCCAGGGCCTCTGTTCTTCTAGGTTAAAACGTCATTCAACACGTTGACAATACTGCCGTATAAAATCTCCGCAGTTACGAGTGTATATGCAAAACAACCAATTATTGGTATCGAAAATACCATTTATTAGCCCCTAGTGATTGTAAAATTATAGTCTATTACATCAGAATAAAGTTCATATTGCCAATAATTGGACAGTATTCTTTGTGCTGTATTGAGTATTTAAGGGAGTAGTCGTACAATTTGGGTCGGCGTAACGTCCCTATTTCACCAACTAAAGGTAAGATAGCATTGGCTTCATACAGGTCGTAGCTTGTATGTAGCCCAGTGTTGAAGGACCTCGTTCACTTTGCAATGGATGCTAATTTGCTACGAGTCACATATACCATTGTTAAGTTTAAATGGGGCGCTGAATCACATTTACTCGGGGTCGCTCGACAACCGAAGCTGGTGTTGAGTTGATTAAAAACATTTTTAATGCCTGGGAAGGGTCACAGGATGCTTTAGGTATTTTTTGTGATTTGTCCAAGGCCTTCGATTGCGTTAACCATGACACATTGATCAGGAAACTACACTACTATGGAGTTAGAGGTACTGCGCTAAACTTAATAAAAACGTACTTATACGGGAGAATACAAAGGGTAGACGTGAATGGAGTACGATCACCTGGGTCATTGGTCTCAATGGGCGTACCACAGGGCTCAATATTGGGTCCATTTTTATTCCTCATCTACATAAATGACTTACCTTACCTTATAAAGGACAACCATGATATAGTATTGTTTGCTGATGATACGTCACTTGTGTTCAAAGTTAAACGACAACAGCAGTTTAATGTCGATGTAAACAATGCTATATCAAAAGTAGTCGATTGGTTTAGTGTTAATAATTTATTACTGAATGAGAAAAAGACGAAATGTATAAAGTTCATGACTACTAATGTGAAAAATAGTCAAACTACTGTAACTATTAAAAATGACAAACTAGACCTAGTTAATGATACAGTGTTTCTTGGTATAACGTTAGACTCCAAGCTCCAATGGGGTCCTCATCTTGCTGGATT
Source organism: Acleris holmiana (assembly GCA_949316455.1). NCBI lineage: Eukaryota > Metazoa > Arthropoda > Insecta > Lepidoptera > Tortricidae > Acleris > Acleris holmiana. The sequence continues at coordinate 5,247,194 of OX438777.1, read as the reverse complement.
GGCGGGTAGACTCAGTTCTGCAGTTTTTGCAGTTAATAAGATTCGGCAATTAATAGACTTAGATACCGCTCGATTAGTTTATTTTAGTTACTTCCATAGTATTATGTCATATGGTATTTTACTGTGGGGTAGTGCTGCTGATGTAAATAGCATCTTTGTTCTGCAGAAGAGGGCTATTCGTGCTGTCTACAAGATGGGCCAGAGAGACTCGCTTAGAGATAAGTTTAAAGAAATTAACATATTGACCATGCACAGTCAATACATTTATGAAAACATTATGTATGTTCATAAAAACATCGCTAAATTTAGAAAGAACTGTGACATACATAATGTTAATACCAGAAATAAATATAAGCTCGCAGTGCCCTTCACGCGGCTCCATAAAATAAAAAACTCTTTTATGGGTAATTGTATTAGGTTCTATAATAAGCTCCCAAGTAATGTTACTGAACTATCAGTAAATAAATTTAAGAGTTACGTTAAGCGTAAATTAATTTCTAAAGCATATTATAGTATTAAAGACTATATTAATGATAACAATGCTTGGGACTGAATTGCTTGTAATAAAATGTTTAGTCCTTACGACAAAAGGTTGCGAACGTCGAAAAAAAAAAGACATCCGACAGAGTTTCTTACAGGTTCTTCTCTGATCGGTCGCGATTTGAACCTGCAGTCAATTTAGGCTAAGTCGCTACTATGACGTTTCAAAAGAGTTTATTATTTGTAAACCTACTTGAATAAAGATTATTCTGATTCTGATTCTGACACACATGCTGCTGGTTGTGGATTTCTATTGTTAACCAAATCATTATAAATTCTTTTTGATTTGCTTAGCAATAAAACAAATGCCAGTATTTTTTATTAAAATTTTATTTACTTTCAAAGAAACATGTTGACAAAATTACAGAGCCGTCATGAGAGATAAAACAAATAGTATTCGTAAATTATTCACATGCATTAAACAGTAAGATTGTACAGTATTGACAAGCAATCATTCTTTAGAAATCGTCATGCATACGTAGGAAACTTGCTAATAATAATATATTGCGATATTACTGTCATTTATTTTTTATCTAATATAAAATAAATGACGGAAAGTTTCATTAAAATTTCATTTACTTTAAAAGAAACAGGTTTACAAAATGATAGAGCTGTCATGAGAGATAAAACAATAGTATTCGTAAATTATTCACATGCATTAAACAGTAAGATTGTACAGTATTGACAAGCAATCATTCTTTAGAAATCGTTATGCATACTTAGGAAACTTGCTAATAATAATATATTGTGATATGTATTGCCAAACACGTCAAATTAAACGAAATATTGGATACATACTTGTTTTATCAATAAAATTAGTTGAATTTATATATTTTTATAATTACACCGAAATTTAATACATGCATACATAACATCACGCCTCTGGGTATGACCCAGAGTGGGGTAGGCAGGGCAACAGAAATACAACTCTAAAAAGACTTGTTTACAATTCTGCAACCACTTTTTGCATTTTTTTTTAATAAATGTAATGAATAAAATACTTAGTTAAAATGTAACACAAAATGTTTTTGTTTGCAAAATTATTGCAATAAAACTATAGGTTTTTTTTAATGTTTTGACACTTGTTACTTACACTTAGAGGATAAATACACTTCATTTTTTAATACACGTCGTCTAAATTAGTTACAAGAAAATACTTAAAAATAAAAACAACATATCCCCATAGACAAATAGACTTATTTAAGTTACCTATTTGATTGTAATGTACTCTATGGATTTATTTACCCTGCAATCGTTGGAAGAAGAACAAAACATCATGTCTATGGAGATCTAAGAATAATATTCGAAAAACAAAGTTCGACTAAACCATATCCAAATACTGATAGTAATTCAGGAACTGCTTGTAGCCGTAACAAAACCAATTTAGTAGAAGTACGTTCAAATATTTAAGAGCGCACACAATATTCTAGATAAAAATATATGCCATAGACAAACCTCTTTATCACAGCTGTCGAAATGCATAAAAACACAATGCATCGTCCCTTGTAATAAAGCTAGTTCAAACATGGCTTAAATCTTAAATCTACGTCTTACGGTAAAAGTAACGAGACTTGTCTATGGTCAATGTATAGATATCGGACTAGCTTTCTTATCTGCGAATTTTTACAGAACTACATTTTCTGTCAGAATTAGCTAATACGTAGCGTTGAAAATTCCGGATAAAATCGAATGACTTCAACTCTAATTATACCAAATATATGTATATAAAAGGTTCATTCATTTGAGCTGACAGAACTTAAGAATACATCGTAAATAGTTATTTTTTGTTGATTAACTTCATCCATATAAAAAAACAGCTCCACAGATAAGTCGGCAGATAGTACTATTGGCTATATTGGCTATGAAATTCCTAAGCTGTCGACGTAGCAAAATAAATACTTGTTAATTAATAAAAAATACTTAATCAAGAAGCATAGTGTACTTCGCCCTATTTGGTCCCTGCAGTTTTCGTTTTAACCTATCAGTACATTTTGACAAGTCAAAAACTTAAAAATCTGGTGTATTAGAAAACAGCTTCAACAAAACTTTAAAAGGGTATGTACATACAAGTCGTGCCCACAAAGTTCCCCAGTCCATAATATCATTAGTTTTATTTCCTTTACAATAAAATGTTTAACTTCATTTTGTTATTCACGCAGTAAGCTTACAAAGTAAAGTAACCTTTCAAAACAAAAGTCTACACGTTTTTGAGAAGATAGTCGCAAATGTGATACATATTATTAACATATTTAACCACCAGTAACTTTGCCACCAATAATAAAAATAATTCAATTTAAACAAACTTTAAATAAAGCTCATTTTGATTTATTTCAAATAAACGATATTGAACTTTATTCACTTGCTAGTAGATTCAAATTCACGTTCACAGAAATCTGCCTGTTTTTAACTGAATGTACAACTATGGAACTATGTTAGCAGGAAATCTTCGGTACATCCCTTTTGGGCTAATAAACTAAATGTGTTCTTGCTTACCTAAACTAAATAATCATTTTTACAATGAGTCGGGTTCCATATGAACGATAGTCATCCATGTGTCACAATCACATTGATCAAAAAGTATTCAATTTTGAATAAATCGTTACAGAAGTTACTTGTTATTTAAATTCGGACTTATATAATTACACTCATGACCAAGACGAGAAGTCTCCTAATTCGAAGATCATATCATAATTAAACAGTTTACATAAGTAAATTAGTAGATGAGACTAATGAAGCGTGAAAATAAAGAAAAACGACGGTTCTTCTGAGTCTCGTGAGAGATACAACTACAGAAAAGTAAAAGATCAGGTTCAATATGATTTTAAAGCTGAAATTCTCCACACAAAATGCGATAACGTTTATCTCCCCTTAAACCTAGTTCGGTTTTTACTATTTACGAAGATTTTCCAGGTAATATGAAAAGCTAGGTCTGTAAGTTTTCCTTTGCAAGAAAATATATCTTGGAAAGAAAAAAAAACCGGAACCGTACAAACCTAGTGTTTTATAATAACTAACGTAATAATAACCTTGACTGCGTATCCCTTCATTTTTCATAATTTCATTTGCACTAATTTCATGTGCCATAATGGTCACTATAATCTTAATTTTCCCTAATATCACATACTATGATTTAATTAGCCATATTTATTTATTTTTTAATTCGTAAACATTTCAGGTAATTTTTACATGCCATCGTATAGAGCCCAATGGGTTAGGTTTGGTTTGTTTTATTAAAATTCAGAATAGTTTACGGTTTCTGAAAAAATGCCTTTATGGCAAATGAATATTACTGCACATAATCGTTATGGCATATAAAATTACGTCATATGAAATTCAGACAAATAAAATTATTGCGTATGAATTTTAGTCAAACGATGGAGAACCCCTTGATTGACTTCATTTACGGGGTGAGAAACGTTATCGCCCGGAGCTAAATTCATATGGATTTTCTTGAGAGTTACGTGATGTAAGCGTCGTTTAACAATCCTCTTAATTGATATATTTTCCTTTTGGTCTGAGCGTAAAGTCCTACTGTGCCTTGCCTTTGATCTACAGTTAAGCTAGAAGCGAGATGTCGCTTTTCGTGTAACAATGTAATTGTGACCGTGAAAGACGCATATTGTCGTGCGTGAGTCCTTTGCGCGCGCCGGTACGTTTAATAAATACATCACATTCTTATACTTAACAGCCTTTTTTTGAGTTTTTCATTTTTTTCTCTTTTAGCGTAGATAATGTGCCTAAAATTTTAATTGTTTTGCGTCGATTTTAAAATATTACGCACATTTCCTACACGTTATAGCACAGATTGATTGTATGTAATTATTCTTAATAAACAATCAAAATACTATAGGCACAATTAAAGTTTTGTTGATAAACAACAATGTTTAAAATAACAAAACTTCAATTTTGACAAGATTCTTATAGCTAGTATTAGAGGGATTTGTAAAATTGTACAAAGTTCACAGAAGTTTATCAAAGCTCTTACACAACTATGTGTTTGCAAAACAAACAAAAAATAATAAATAAAGTCATCAAAAACAGTGGTACAATAATTTGAAGGAAACTTAAAACCATAAAAGTTTTACGTAAGTCACCTAGACCTAAGTCAAACATAGGATATAGAATATTGAAAGGCATATACGTACAAAACATTAAGAACAACTCCATTTCATATACCTAGTATGAAACGGAATAGGTAAACGAGCACACACACAGTCCTCTGGGCATCTATTCAATTCAGTAAAACCAGTTTTTGTCGTGTTTTCTTGTTATAAACTCGACCGCCATTACTGTCAAGTAAATAAGAGCTATCAAAACGTTGACGATACAGAAACACGTCAAAAACAATGAGGTTTTGAGAGTACAATTCCAGCCCTGATGTTAAGTGGGTGAAGCACATGGTAAAATGCCATATCATGATTGCAATACGTTACCAATGATGAGGAGAAAGACGGAATGCCACAATGCTATTCAGTAAATCTAGGATGACCCTGTGAAGGTTCTTTGTAATTTCTATCACTTACTAGTATGCTCAAGCGAATCATATAAAAAGAGGTGATTATCATTACTGAACGACGTAGAGAGGTTTATAATTATCAATGTAGTATTTATAAAGTCAAAGAAACAAGTGAAGACGGTAAGGGCAGATATTTGTGTGATGTGCGCATTTGTTCCTGAGTCTTGAAGTTTTCCACAGCACAAATTAGTGTGGTATGACAACTTTTAGATTTAACAGAATATTGTCACTTAAAAAAAACCTCAAACGCATTAAGCTAACACAGTATCAAATGTTATTAATATATATAAAACAAGAATGTTGATTAGGAATTGATCTAAACATACTACTAGTTGTCGTACAAAATAAAATTAAAAAAAAAAGATAGAGAAGTAATAAATATATTTAAGTATTTATTTCTCTGTGCCAGTAAGTTTATCGTTGTCTAGAACCCAGAGTACAATCCAAGAGCTTAGTTTGGGACTATATTAGTTTGTTTGAGCTGTCACAGGAAACATTCTAGATTGACCTAACCTTTAGTCATTTCACCGTCTGCCATACACACCGAAACAACGCGAACACCTTTGCTAGCAGATCTAAGAAGGTAGTTCTAAAATCTAGTTCTCAAAAGCTTTGTACATGTTATTTATAAATCCCTGTAAGCCAGCTCACACCTTGTCTCCACTCTTCTCGTTGAGAGGCTCCTCCTCCTTGGCGGGCTCCTCGACGCGCGCGTTCCACTCCTGCAGCTCTCCGGAACCGAAGATGGTGAAGCTGAGGGCTCCCACCATGTACACGGCGGCGAGGATGTAGAACACAATCTGCCATTGCTCTGAAGTGTTCTGAAATTATATAAATAAAATATAACAGCGGTAAACATAATTATACATTTATATACGTATCGATGCTGGTTTAAAATAGTGTTACTCCATGTCTTCCCGTGGATGTCGTACGAGGCGACTAAGGGTGTCCCCATGTTTTACAGCAACTCATTTCATAGAATGTATCACTATCAATGTCATACACAGGTTTAGGTTAGCGTCTTTCCTGTGGACACGCCGGAAGTTAACATTTTTAAGGCCTAATTTTCTGGCTAAGCCCATCCCCGCATAAACGGCGTCAGGACTGCTTTAGACCTGTCATATATAAACATATTGACCACAGGAAAGACAACTTTAGTTTTAAATTTCTGCTGAAACCTTAATGGTGTCAGATTATCTTAACCATAAGTTACGTAGATTAGGTTAGGTTAGGCCTGTCCACCAAAAAAATATCTGAAAACAGAAAGCAAAAATTTGCTTTCTGGATCATACACATAACTATATGTATATTGACTAAAATCATCGACGAATATAACCATATGTAATACACGATGCGCACCCTGCCTACCTTGTATGGGCAAATATTTGTGTGATGTGCGCGAGTACGACCACGCCTTCATTCCCAGAGTGGGGTAGGCAGAGCTACAGAAATACCAACAAATCTAAAAATACTTTTGGATAATTCTTTAATAACATTTTGCACAAACAGGCTAAGGTGTTTACCCGTGTATTATTAACAGGTTGCAAGCCCATCGCCTAATAGTACTACAACCCCTTCTTTCCTTAAAAATATATTAGCAAAAATAGTATTTTATAAAACTTTGTGGACTTGTATGCATTCTACAGTAATTATAATGTACGCAAAAGGGTAAAAGTGAACACTGAACTGAAACAAATAATTTACCTGCTCTTTGGTGAGTTTTCCAACCATGAATGTCGAAAGCCAACCGCCGATGGACGACAGTGTGTTTGCCATTCCGAAGATCGTTCCTGTAATAAATAATATGAAAAATCTACTTATAAACCAGTTTATTTTTTTGTAGATGTATGAAATATTCGAAAATAGTCACTGTAAAGGTGTTTTATTCGCCTAACGTGTACCCTACATTGTCTTTGACATGATGTAGTAAATTGATTTTGTCGTTAGCAATATGAAAGCAAACAATCTTTCGATTAAGCATTAAGCGTTGACACTTACGACCTTGGCTGAGGCCCTATTTAAAAAATCAAGTTCTACTCTATCTCTTTCCTTCGTTTTAGTCTTGAATGACAAAATAAAGGGATTAACGAATAACCAATCAGCCATACTGCATAGGTCACAATTAATACTTTTTACAAGACACGAATATTTTACGTTAGGTGATTTTTGATATTCATAGTTAAATATCAATAATATGTTTATTAAATACTCTTACATATATTTTATACTAATATTTATACTAATCTTAATTTAATGTTTTATCATATTACCGTTATCATAGGCTAATCGACACAAGATGGCGCTAGCTATCACAAACCAAATCATTACTTTTAAACACAATTTACATGAAAAAATAAGAAAATCAATTACAACACAGCCTATATTTATGATAATCTATTACGCGCATACTATCCTCACCTCGCGTTCTTCGCGCGGAAGTACATAACGCCATCCTTTTTGATTTTTATGTAGGCGTGTGGGCCATATGTGGCCTCTTAATCAGGGCTTGGGAAGGGTTGAAAAAACACCGGTTAATTATGGTTAAAAACCCTAATACCGTAACCAGGTTCCTCGAAGCGGAATCGATTCGCGGGCGTTATGATCGCTGGGGTTAACTTTGTTAATATTCTTCTTGCACTTGGATGGCGTGGCGACCATGGCGTTTTAAAATGATAAGGCCTGATATTGACTTAAGGCTGATGAAGTCAAAATGCAACTAAAGAGCTACTAGCTATTAGGGTAGGATCTTTCCCGTCAAAAGGGTTATGGTGGGCGGAGAAAACAAATTAGCGAGCAAAATTAACCGTTATTTGAAGGAGGAAGTTTTATCTTCGATCAAACCGAAATAATATCGATTATAGTCCAGCGGTATCGAAATAACAATGCTCTTTTTGAGATGTATATATTTCAAGCGAGATGATTAAAAAAATAACCAGGTTTCCGAGCATGCAGCATGTTATATTTACCGCTGAAGTTCGGAGCGATGTCGAGCCCGTTGCCGAGGTACCCGGCGGTGACGGCGCCGTTGATGGTGAGCGCGATGGTGAAGATGGCCACCGACCACACCCGGTCGTGCCCGAAGAACGCCTGCGCGATCATCAGGAGCCCTGGAGGGAACATCCAGTTAGTAGGGTACATGGCATCGTATATTGATGACATCTTCACAAAGCCTTGAGTGTAGGTAACTTGCTGTTCACGCGGCAACCCGTCTCGAACGCGTTTGTATCCATGTCATTTATAGAAACGCAAACGCGTTTGAGACGTTTTTGAATTGGCAACTTACACTAAGGACTCTTATCGATTTCTGGTCCCAAAAACTGCTATTTCGAAAAGTCGCTCTTTTTGAAGTGGTACAAATCAAACAATATTTGACTGTGAAGCAAAAAATGTCTATTCAAAAGGCGATAACGTTTTTCTCCCTTTAAACGTTGTCAGATTTTTTAAATTTTTGTATATGTTGTCAAGAAAATATTTATTGGAAAGAACAAAATGAAAAAAAACGAAAGCGGAAACGTAGAGACCTACATTATCATCATATCTAAAACATATTCAAAAATCGTGGAAATCCGGTTAGATTTAGGGGGTGAGAAACGGTATCGCCCGGAGCTAAATTTGTATGGATTATTTTTGACAGCGTGATTTTAGCATCGCTTCACAACCCTCTTAAGTTCCATTTTTACTGTTATTTATACAATGACGATTAAAGAACACAACAAAAGGATATCTTGGCTTAAGTAATTTTACAAATACCTGCAAGGGCATTTTTAGGGTTCCGGAGCCGAATGGCAAAAACGGAACCCTTATAATTTCGTCATGTCCGTCTGTCCGTCCGTCCGTCCGTGTGTCCGTCTGTATGTCACAGCCATTTTACTCAGAGCCTATTGGTACTATATAAATAAAATTTGGAGGATAGATGTATTCTATGAACCGCTATACAATGATATAGTAAAATTAAAAAAAAAAAAATATTTAGATCCATCACCGATCCTTACCAGGTAAGCCGACAGCAAAGCCTGTGAACAGCTTCCTAGCAGCCGTGGTGGACAGGGTGGCGCTCCGGCGCAGGCTGTCCGCGACCACAGACGACGCCAGCGCACACAGGTACTTGCCGAGGTATGGGAGCGAGGACAGCAAACCGTTCTGTAACAAAACGTTTGGATAGAATTGTTTGAGTTTATCGCCTGGAGAAAATAAACAGCAACGATGATACGTGTTGCACATGTTTTATGGTAAGCGGGCTCTGGTTTTATAGGTACGGGTCCATATTGGGTCATATAAAATTGGTCTTTCGAATTTTTATACAAATAACGATTTGTGACTACTCAAAATTTTGCTCGCATTTTTTTTGTTCATTATTGTTATTCATTATCATCGCAACTCCTAAAGTGAACTTTACTGAAGCCGTTCTGATTTCAGGACGTTTATAAAACAAACGTAACCTAACCTTATTTACCAGTTGGATATTTTTTAAATCATGAAAATAAACAGGTGTATGATTAATGTTGATTATGAAGAGTGATCATTATGATGTAAAATGGTTTGAGATACATTTTCGGAGTTCCAATAATCTAATTTGCAATTTTATTGGAACTTTGGCGCACCCTAATAAGTACACTTGCTATCTCAAGACGTAGTGTTAAGAATGTGTTCTAAAGATCCGTATTAAATAAACTCTTCTTGTCTGAAATGCCTGTCACAACACACACATAACATCACGCCTTCATTCCCAGAGTGGGGTAGGCAGAGCTTAAGAAATACCAACAACTCCAAAAGACGAAATTTGATGATTCTGTAACAACATTTTGCACGAGTAGGCTAAGATGTTAATCAGTGTATTAGTGACAGGTTGCAACTGTTGCAAGCCCATCGCCTAACAGTACTGCAAGCCTTTACTCCCATAGTCGCCTCTTACGACATCCGCGGGAGGACATGGAGGGCTAGCACAAGTGGTCCGCGACTTGTTTGTCGCTCGGATCTCCCTTTCCGTCTAGTCTGTAACGATAGAGACGCACTGAGCGACTAGCGAGAAAATACAACTTGTGCTACCCGTGATGGAGTGGCACTATTTTAACCCGGCAACCACACAGGACCTGTAACAACTACTTCAAAAATGGCAGTTTTCTATGGCGACGTTAGCTTTGATGTAGGTATCTATTCAGCCATGATCAGTAATTAAGAAGACAAAGATGGTGACTTTGTGTGATCCAAGGCCGAAAAACAAAGTTTGACTATTTCAGTAATTTATTATTATGCTCGTTTTAACAGTCGGTTTTCCCGAACTGTTTCAAGAACGGGAAAACCTACGGATAACAGCGACTCTTCGTGAATTCAAAACACTAGAACTGGAAGGAAAATTTTTGAAGCTCACCGACGAAAAAAACACTTTTAAAATCAATTAGTGCATCGATTTAATTTACGAGCGGGCCCACCTTTTAGATTCGATATTTATTTATTTTATTTATTTCAAAAACAACTTAGATGGTAGGTATACAAAAAATTCGCCAAACTAGAATCAGTTTGTTGGCGAATAGTGCGCGCTCCTGAATTAAACTATTTTATTGTTATACCTACTTATACAAACTAATTAAATTAAGCTACTAATCAATTTGAATTCAATTTGGTTACAAGACTAAGCGCATATGATAAAGGCGTTATGATATCAAATCCGAAATGTGGGCTCGCTCATAGATAAAATCGCTGCATAAAAGATTACATATTTAGTCATTTTTCGTCGTTGAGCTTAAAAAATTACCCCCCTGACTCGCACTTCTGACATATTCATTTCTATGTAAGTATTTATTTCTGTTGGTTTGCCAAGTCCTAGTACAAGCTTAGAGCTTAGTTTACAGATCCGGTATCTTGCGACATTTATCAGGCAGAGAAAAAAGAGAATGATAACTTAAGCTGGCAGACAACTTGAGACTTAGCAAGACGTAGAGTTTATTATTATAAGTATGTAAAATAATATAGCGGTTGGTATATAGGCTCGACGTAAAAATTTAAAACTCTTAATAATTATTTGGCGACAATTTTACACAAATTCACGTAGTCCCAAGCTAACCCGGATACCCCCCGGGGATACCCGGGTCCGTCCGGATCGCTACCACCATCTTATCCATTAACCACCCGCCAAGCAACAGTGTTTGCATTGTTGTGTTCCGGTGTGGGGATAAGACAACCGGTGAAATTACTAGCATAGAGGCATTCCATCTTAGTCCTCAGGGTTGGCAACGCATTTGAGGTCTTAGGATTATAGTCTTGAGAATTCAAATGTCTATGGATCTCAGATTCCACTTACCATCTGGTGGTCTGAGTGCTCGTGTGCCTTCTCCTTAACATAAAAAAAAAAAAAAAAAAAAAAAAAAGCTAAAGGCTTGGTTCTATGGATACTAGATGACGATAAACATACTTATGTAGAGAAATACATACTTTAATACATAGAAAACACCCAAGACTCAGCAATAAATACTTGTGCTCATCAAAATTTCCTATACCTGGAATCAAACCCAGGAGCCCAGCAGCCAGCTAGAATAATCACGCCGTTCGTAATTTAATACCACACAAAGTAGTTCTACTTGCATTGTCATGCAAAATGTAAACCGCAGAAGGTGCAATGTGCAATCCCTGACCACACAGCTGTTTAAAGATAGGACGTGGTTGGCAATTTGCGGTTTAAGTTGTACAAAACAATAAAAAACAGGTTCCAAAGCAGACAATGGGCGTTCGGCGGGTAAGCTGATGTTTACCAACATAGGGATTCTAATAATACTTAAAGTAGTTTTCTAGCCTTTGTTTTTAACTCGGCCACCATTATTATCAAGTAAAAGCTATCATAACGTGGACGATACTATAACATGTCAATGTATGTGGCATGTTTAGCGGAGTAGAACAGAGACCCTTAACCCTGAAAAAGAAAAGCCTGCGTTGTTCTATGTGCGTTATTAACAGAAATATGTTTCAAATCAAAAAATTGTCAGGATGTGCAAAAAATATACACCAACGACGACTGTCATTTTATTAAAGGTTTTATGATCGAAGTTTAAACATGATCATAAATTCCAATCTAAACTGGTGGCTCCAGGAATTCTAAGCATTGTAAAGCCTATTTTTACGGATGGGTTCCGAGAAGGGGCTCGGCTAATCTGAGACGTGGATGGTATAATGAATGAGCGTGCCTCTCGCATGATTCATTTAAGCCACACTCTGTTCCAACCGTTTTTTGACGTATGAGGAAAATTTAATTTCGATAAAACGGTGCCGCTTGAGTTAATGTCGAATTTTTAAACATTTTGTGTTGAATAAATACATCAACGATATAATAATCATAAATCATAACTAGGTCAAGTCTGTCCTTCGACTACCAAATCAGATGGAGATCACGTCCCGCAACATGGTAAAAGAAAAATAACCTTCGATTTGTAGTTTTCCGCTCGCTTTGAAGTTAGTCATTTTGTCGTTCTAATTTGGCTACCAGTAACCCATTTTTAATATCAGAAAGATACTATCATCGTTGATCTCGATACATGGAACTGTATGTATTCATTTTGATTGCACTTGAGCTTTCCCCGGTCGACGGCAAAGCGCGCCGGCGCCGGCGCCTGCCGCCCGCGCGAATTACCGCTGACTAAGTGACTAATCACTGGGTACGCTCACTTTCACAACATGCATGCATTTTTCTGAATATGCGTCAATGCAAAGTCTCAAACTGTGCTTAAATGTTTTTGATGGTAACTCAATACCACGAAATTCCCTATGGGAAAGAGGTAGCACAAATTTAATCTTGTCGTAACAGTCAAGAAAAAGTATTTATGTAACACCGAATATTTTCGATATTTTCAGGATTGTAAAATATCCAACTGGTAAATAAGGTTAGGATAGGATTGTTTTATATACGTCCTAAAATCAGAACTGTTTCAGTGAAAATCACTTCAGGAGTTGATGGGTGATTATGAATAACAAATTATGAACAAAAAAAGTATGAGGAAAAAAAAATGAAAAGTGTTTTTTATGAATACAAATCGGTAGTAAAACAAAAAATAGGTATAAGAAATTTATGTGAGCCTATATGGACCCTATTAAAATGCTTTATTTAAATTAAATGTATTGGTATAGTGTTTTGAATTCACGAGAACGGGCCTAGAACCTTATAATTTGTCGTTGCACGAGTACGTAAATCTACGCAACTTTAATTTGACTAGTCATAAGTCATAACCTCTACTTTCTACAACCTTACTCGTACTTATTTATACAAAAGCCACCATCAGTTAAGAACTCTTAATATGAACTAATTTCTGGTAAATATAACATAGAAGTCATACATTGAGCCACATTTGAGCCACTTTTTCTTTATTATATGATAACTAAGGACTATACGTCCATAAATCTAGTCTAGACTGGCGCCAGAATCTGTCTATGCCCACACCTATACTTAAAAAGTATAATGACGGTACCAGCTTGTAATTAAGGAGCCATTCGCGCTCGTAATTTGTATGCTAATGATGGGGGGTTATAGTACGGAGAAATAGCTTTATTTATTCTTCAATTTTAAGTTTCATGTACGTAAATAGTGATATTGCGCCGTGTGCCTTTAATCGAATGTATCATTTCATCGAATTTAATTTCATCAAACGCTATTTTCTGCTGAAACTATAATGTTTTCAGGGTATTTTGAACATCTAACGTAACCTACATAATTTTTAAGATACCCTGAAAACATGGTTTCAGCAAAAAATAGCGTTCGATGAAATGAAACATTCTATGAAGTGAAATTCGATAAAATGATGAGTTACCTTGCGTATTATATAGGGCTGATTTTGAGCAAGATTCCCTGACTAAAGACACGGTACTGTTGTTTTATCTCATGAAAGCCACCCGCTGGCCATACTGATATTCTTTTCTACATATTGCAAATATCTGTGTGATGCTGGTACTTTTCAATTGGTTGTTATTTTGTAATTTTTTCCGTTACATTTTTTCGTTCGGTATGTTAATGTAAGAGATGCAAAACCAATATGTGGCAAACATGGTCAAGACGAATTATGAATTATTATAAATTACCCATCTTTCTGGCCAAGAACTTGGTTTGGGACTAGGTGAACTTGTGTGAGATTGTCCTCTGATATTAATTTATTTATTATTAAACTAAATATATCTTATCTTCACACAGGAAAAAAAAGTGTATTAGTCTTGTCATGCCGCGTGTACTCTTTCGTTCACCTTCGGATGACGATTACTTCTAAATCGCTTCGCATTAGTATTCTATGGGAGACCTTGCCTTGCATGCCAATGTCTGCGAATATTTCTTCGAATAGTTACAAAATTATTACGTTTCGATTTTATTACAACCTGCACCGTAATTTAACGATTTTATTTCAAGTTGTTAATGGAGATGAATATTTTAACCATGGCTTGTCATTATTTATTATATACCTTACTTGATTATGTATTGACCAAACATATATTTATTTAAGTTCAACGATATCGTCACCAATTAGCACTTTCAAATTAGAACGGCATGTTATACTTACACATTTAAGATGTTGAAGATATGTCTAAAGGAATATGCAAATATTGGAACTGAATTATGATGCTATTGGTAATATAACACATGACATAACGAAGTAACAGTTTGTGTTGGTGCAAAGCATTAGAGCAAAGTTTGCCTTTTTCCATACACTTTGTAAATTCATTTAATTTAAGCCGTAATAAATGGAATTCAGAATGGTATAGTTTTATCTGTGTATATTTTTAGGTCGGCTTGCGTTAACGGTACATTAACCAGTGTTAAGTAATTGGCATATACCGGGTAACGAGTTTATTCTAGATGTCATAAACCAGCGTTTACGATAAGTATTGTCAAGATCGTGAGTTACTTGGCAAATCATCTATTTTGTGTGGTTCGTTCTAGGATGGTTACTGTGACGTGACATACGATTACAATCAAATCCTTCGCCTTATATAGTGAAAAAGGATAGTCTTCTGAGGTTCAAGTGAAAACGGGAATAAGTCTAGTAGACTCTATATGTGATTAATACACTTGTTTAGGGTTCCGTAGCCAAAGGGTAAAAACGGGACCCTATTACTAAGACTCCGTCGTCTGTCTGTCAGTCACCAGGCAGTATCTCATGAACAGTCATACTCGTAGCTACACAATTTGACAGATAACAACAAACGCTAAAAATAAAAACGGAATAAAATAAATATTTAAGAGGGGCTCCCATACAACAAACGTGTTTTTTTTGGCGCTCAATATTAATAACGGCAACAGGTAGACGCTTAAATTATTCACTGAATATTTAGTTGTATGTTCACTTTCATAATCGGTTTTTATTACGATCTAAGTCAGTTGCATGCTTTTTTGTAAAATTGAAATTGTTGTTCAACAGTCTTGATTCCATAAAATCCTAAAGATGCACTTGCGTGAATAACTTTTTGAGGGATAATTTCTCGTCAACGGTACAGATATCTTATTCTATCACAAAAAGTTAAGAGTCAAACCAGCTGTTCTTGTTAGCTTTAACTGCCGTTAAATGTTGCCTGTGTGTTCCCGTGAATGTCGTAAGAGGCGACTGAGGGAATAAGGGCTTGTAGTACTGTTAGGTGATGGGCTTGCAACCTTTCACTAATACGCTGGTAAACTTCTTGGCCTGATTATGCAAAATGTGGTTACAGAATTATGAACAAATCTTGAGTTATTGGTATTTCCGTTGCTCTACCTACCCCACTCTGGGAATGAAGGCGTGATGTTATGTATGTATGTATGTTGCCCGTGTAAGTGCACCTTAAGAAGACCTTACATCAAATAAGATAAGTTAATCAGAAATGAACTTGCTGATTTTCTTTTTTTTAAATTGCCGTAAAAGGCAAACGAGACATCAGCAATGCCAAGTTATTGCCTTTCAGTGAATAATCTTAAAGCGGCGTTTAAAGGAGGAAATGTAGTGCTGGGAAAACATCGTGGAGGGAAGTTCATTCCATAGTTTCAAAGTACCTACGAGGCTGAAAGGACGTTTGAACGGACTGTAGTCGATTTTAATGGTTCCAGGTAGTATGGGTGAACTTTACACCAGTCGCGAGTGGTTCTATAATAGAACGGTACTGTAGGCACTAGGCTAAACAATTTCTCAGTACCGTAGAATGGGGTGAATTTGATCAGTTTCAAGATTAAAATGGTTATATCTTCTTGAATATAAAAATTTAAAAAACACAAAAAATACCTCCATATCGGTTTTTGTTATTTTATTCATTCCACCATTAGAGTATTTTTTGCTATCATTAATTCGCTTTAAAAATAAAGCATTGGTGATCAACTTAATACTGCGAATGGGGTGGGGTTACTTTGAAACCACCGTTTCTATAACGTGTTTCAAAAGTAACCATAAAGAAATAAATATGTAACAAAACGTCTACTTACATATTTTATATATTTTTGCATCGACCGTCGAGGTGGATCCCGCTGCCGCTACTGACACGTGTACAGTGATATTCAATGTTGCCAACCGTAAAAAAACAATCCCAATTATGCGTTCAGAAATCGCATAATTTGCGTTTCAAGTCAAATTGACGTTTTTATCAAAGTAACCCCAGGAATTAAAGTAACCCCATTCAAAGGTACACTGCCCGTGATATAGCACACTCAAAGAGTCCCAAAATCCCTTTGCTGTGCCAAAGGCTCCTTTCCGCAATATCAGCCTTTGTTGATATAACTATTATCAAAGTAATTCTATAGAAAATCTCGCTCTTAGTTTTCATTCGATGATTATTTTGAATAATTGTATAATCAGTTTCTCGACTGCCCATTGAAACAAGTAAACCACATGTCCTTTCTTTGTGTGTACTATGTTACATCAAGAACAATGTTCAACAATGCCACGACTGAAGTTGTAAAAGTAATAACAGGCATTACGATTTGTATAGTCATTCAGATTGATCCTTGTAGATAATACTTAATTGCAGAGTTATGTGCATCTTAAGGCAATCATTTGAAATTACGCGCCTTCGTGTAAGGTTTCCTATAATTTTCATTAGTTACGTGTAACCTATTCAGGAAAAGTTTCTAGCATTTCATTTTAATTACGATGTATATTATGATAAATGTCTGTGGCTTTAGTTAAAAATAGTTAAGAGTCAACCTATTTGATTCCTAGACCACTATACAACACAACACCACTAGGGCAGTTGTAAGTCTTCGGCCTTCGTACGATTTGACTTATTGCGTCCCTTTGACATAGTTCCTTAGTGGCCTAGGAATCAAATTGGTTGATTGTTTGTTAAAAGATAACTACGTGGTTAATTCATCGGTTCATGCGTGTTAAGGTGTTTTTTTTTCAGTACAGTATTTATTGTCTAGCTTTTTTAGGGTTCCGTAGTCAAACTACGAACCCTTATAGTTTCGCCACGTCCGTCCGTCCGTCCGTCCGTCCATCCGCAGCCTAGCGCAGATACTCTTTGTACTAGAAAGCTGTAATTTGGCATGAATATGCCATTTGTTAGTCCTTTACCTTAAAAGCATAAATTCCTTGTAGCGATTCACCGATTCGCATTTCACCTCGATCGTGTATTTTATTTTCGCTTTGTGTCAAAGTCGATTTTTTTTTTGTTCGCTAATACCTTTAGTCGCATTTTACCTCGATCGCTTATTTTACTGTTTCATTTGGTTTCGATCGTCAATTTTATTATTAGCAAATATTTTAAATCACAGTATACCTCAATCGCATATTTTGTAATAGCATATCGCTGCGATCGCTTAATATCATAGTTCGCCAATCTACTATAATTACCTCGATCATAAAATCTAATTGTTTTATTTAGTCAAAGTCTTCGCGCGCTTATTACGGCGCGGCGCGACGGTCCCGCTGCAGGAGACGCTCGCGTCGCGGTAACAACACGATGATAATAATATTTCAATGAATTTGATAGCATTTAAGACATGAGACTACAGGTACAAAACACGTTTTAAAAAAAAAATTACAGAAACTTAGTGCGAACATCAATTAACGCGTCAAATTAAATAGAGTCCCAAACAAACACCGATCGCGACGAAATGCGTCTAGGGTAAAATACTACACGAAAAATGAAATGCTACAAAATAATTATTCTAATATAAAAAGCCACGCGAATAATTGCTTTAAGTAAAAGATTCTATTGAAGTTTTGTTCATTCGAGGTGAAATGCGATTCGGTGAATCGCTACAAGGAATTTATGCTTTTGAGGTAAAGGACTAACAAATGTGCATCATATTAGTCACGCCAACAAAGTGCCAATAAAATATATATCTTTTTAATTATTTTTGTTAGACTCAAGTGCCCCTAAATAATGACTTTGAGAAGGATAATGTCCCTATAATTAAAATATATAATTAAGTACACACTTCAAAAATATATAAAGATCGAAAATAACCTTAGACTATTTTGATATCTTGCAGTGTATTGTGTTGCCATACATAGCGAAATATCAATATATTGTATATTTCTGATCCCTAGACTTTTATAGAAAATCCATGGATTTTATGAAACATAGGTTTACCTATAATATAGGTCTCTTTAAAATTGTCCGTCTAAGAATAGTCGACAATTTGACACGGCTTCAAACAAATGAAAACCATTGACCAATCTACATAACCATGCTCGCTAATTTCGTGAAACATGACGAAGGTTGTAACTAAAACAAAAACAATATTCAGAAATTTCACAATAGTTTATTTTGGAAGTACACTATTTAAAGGCCAAACACGGCTATCGAAGGAAGGAAAGGTTGGCAGGTAGGTAATGAATTTGTATGCGAGTGAGGATTAGAGATGACCTCGCTTTTAGCAGTTGGTTAAATTAAAATAGTACATCCTTGAAGTATGCGCAATACGCGATCACAACCAAGGAACAATTTCATCGATGAAGAAATTAACTCTTATAATGAACAGCATCCTCAACAAAACTAGTTTCACACAATTATCGAATAAACATGATGTGCGGAGTTGAGACCTAAATGTAAGATAGTTTAAGGTCGTGGTTACAGTTATCCATCCAGTTTTTAATTTATCCTGCGCCACTTCCAAGTAGAGATTATGTGGGTAATCCGATTTATCTCAGTAAGGACCAATCAGCAATTGCACCGGTCTCAGGAGTACAGTAACCACAAGAACGAAAAGTGAACCAATTAAAATACTTACCACCGCGCCTTTATTCCCAGAGTGGGGTAGGCAGAGCTACAGAAATACAAATACCAACAACTCTAAAAATATTTGTTTATAATTCTGTAACCACATTTTGCACAAGTACGGAAAATAAATATATAAAAACTATGAATAACAAACTTTAAATTGACTACGCAGATTTTTAATTATATTCAACTATACACACGTATGTATATAAAATACACGAGTGAATGCAATAGGTATAGAATGATATTCTACTATTGCATAGAGATTACCTAACAAAAATGCGGAATACAATAAAGCGACGCAATAAAAATATATTGCAATACATTATCATATTTATCAGCAGGACATTCTAGATCTAGACTATGCGGTAATATTTCTCATAAAACAACCGCTACAAATTCTTCCGTCGTCTAGACGATGTAAACTTCTAAATAAGTACGGTGTCGCCGCCTGCTAGTGCAAAAGGTCTCGTTTATACTGAATGAGGGAGGGAGACGGCTAGTGTCGGGGATTAGTCTTTCCATACCTAGAGATCGTTAATTATGTAATACAATTTTATTGCTGTTACGTTAACTCAATATCTTTACGCACAGTACGAAAAGATATTGTGTTAACAAAGAACGTATACTCCGAAACACCATGTAACGCCACGTAAGTACCTTATAAGGGGAAGTGGTTAATGATTATGTTAGTACATCTAGAAAAATCACTAGCTTATTTAAATTAAAAAGCTAATAAGTTGCTAAATAAAGCTGTAATAATAATTTGCGAGTGGACATATTAAGGCTCGTGATAATTGACCAATAATAGCAAGTAAGCAAGACCTCTTTTTAAGTGGCCGCCAAAGTGACCATGTTGAGCGAGACTGTCCCAAGTTAGTAAACCTTTTTGAGTACCGACAAATATTTAACTTTTGACGGTTGATGTGATGTTAAATATTGTGACTTTTCGATGAATTTGACTATGTAAAATGTGTCAAACAAATCAGCATGTCAAAGATACGGATGGGTCTTCCGGTAACCTTCCGAGAGGGAAGATGGCCGATTGAAAAATGCCCGGCTTTTACTTTTGATTTATTCTGTTTACTGATTTACTCTATTCACTTGACATTGGCGAAATCACTGTGTGGACCGCCATTAATTAAAAAGGAAGAAGAAGATACGGATGACTATATTTGACATCCGTGACGTACCTAGGTACGTAGGTAACCTAATGCATGCACTAATTCAGTATATTCTGGTACATGTTTATTTTTAGTTTTGTTAGCTTTAAAAATTGTCCGTTGGTTACTAATTTATTATTAGCATTATTAGTAATATGTAAAAATATAATCATTAATAAGTTGTGTGCTTCGTCGTCTCGATAAATCGATCTGTCGTGCAAAAAAAACATAATATTTCCTTTTTTTTAGTTTTGCAATAATACACTAAGAGACTGGAACCTGGTTCATTTACATTCCGCTCCGCATACGACGGTTCAAAGATTGGTTAATACTTGCTACTGAAGTGGGTCAGAAATATTCATGTAAAAATGCGTAACTTGATTACCACGAAAATAGCAGCATTTGTTTTTACAATAATGTTCCAATCTAAGTGCAATTACAACAGGTAATGCGAGTATATTGAGCCTATACCCGGCATAAAGAAGAACTTTACAAGCATGAGAAGTAATAAATAAATGTAATTGTATCAGGGACCCAATTCTCGTGACTTCGAGGTGTTCTTTATGCGAGATATGAAAAATTATCTTGAAGTCACGAGAATTGGGTCCAGCATTAAATAAATTATCGCAGTGGGCCTAACACGTTCCCACGGGACAAGACTTTGATATGACAGGTTCGGGACTTTAATTCGTCTATTCCATATTCCAACGTAAGATCAAAGTATTAAGGTTTAAAGTAAAAATGTTTTTTGTGAGTCTTGAGTACTTTTATTACTCAGCAACGTAATCCCTGGGTGGCTGTAATTTTAATAATTTCATTATAATAATTGCCACTAGTTCCCGTGGCAGCATGTTAAGCCCACGGTATTTCTTGCAGCCACCTTAGCTCTTACACAAGGTTTTTGAAAATCATAATTGGCCATTTACACTTGATGGATTGTAACTAGTGGGATACCTATATATTTTTTTAGTCTACATTTTGAATTAGTCAGTTTTTATATGTAAAAACGATTGTCCAGTTACTTTTTTTAATCACATTGAGCTTTTATGTGTCACTTGCGTAACTATTTACTTTACTCACACCGACATCGCGTCGCTTATATATACCCAATTGAGCGTAAAACTTCAAACGGTTTTATTAAGAGATATATCCAATTTCTACTATTATATCATGAGAAATTATTTTATTTTCACTTGACTAAAAAAAAGAGTCTTATCAGATATCACCATTAAGTGTAATCTAGGCTCCTTTTTCTCAATTTCTTAATGTAATCAAGACACATCTTAACTAATTTATTTACTTTACTTATCTTACCTTTTGATCTAGTCTTTTTACATTTCTACATTACATACTTATATCATTAAAATTGATCAAATAACTAAATCACTCTCTTCATCGGCCTAAAAAACACAAATGCATGTTTTTTTCGAGGTTAACATGACAAAGAATGGAAGCAAATTTCATGATTTTGACCTTAATCGAGTGTCAAAAAACGGGCAGTATTTTTAGATCGATTTCTCTTGTTAGCGAGGTGTGGAAACCTGATGGCTATAAAACCTGAGGCTGACCACTTCTGGCTGATGCAATAGGGTGGGTGGCTTGCGTTATGCCTGTTTACTCAATGCAATATCAAGTCATCAAGCGATTTGGACTTCTTAGCCTACAGCCAATAGGCTCCATTTTGATATTTAAGCACTAAGTTTGAAACCACATGTTTATCAATTTGGTAACTTCGAAATAATTGGGATGTTTAGCGCCATTTTATTAAAATTCCTAAATGGGGTATTTGCAGTAGATGTGTGTGTTAAGGAAACCTTCAAAGTATGTTGTAAATTTAAATCTAAAAGACCGGTAGGCACATAAGCTTTGTAAAAATGCTTTATTAAAGTTATTAGTTAACTCATTGTTCCATAACAACTACCTTATTGCTGCTTGTAGGTAGATGGCGTAACATATCGTATTGCATGTGCAAGTTCTTCCCGTTGTATTTATAAATCAATACTGTTGCATTACTAATTATGTATTGTCTTGATCAATAATATGTAACATTCACGCTAAAAATAATTAATTATTTCTAGATGTAAATGAGAGTTAAAAAGAACTTTACAAAATATTTTCCTGATAATACCGTTTAATATTTTAAATATGACTAACCAGAAACACGTGTCAAAAGTGTTTCTAACAGCTTTCCACTAAACAGTATCGGAGAAGTAAACAATGCAGATACGTGTTCAGAACGTCAACAATACAGTATATAATGGCTGTTCTATTGTAAGATATCCCCGTCATTATGGATATAGGTTCGTGGAACATAGTAGTTAATTTAGACAGTATTCATGTACGTCAGCTGGTTCAGTTTCTAAGGATTGTGTCATCTGAACATTGACTTAAGAATACAATGCATTGATTTCTAAAGTAATTGTTATATATGTGTATTGTAAAAACCTCCGAAACCGACTATATTATTAAGCAATCGAAAAATAACAAGTTGAGAAGGTGCCTACATTAACGCTATTCCTAATTCCTAAGGCCTAGCCTCCAAACAAGCTGAAATAATTTTATGTCCTGTTAAATTCTCCACCCGAGGTATCGTTTAATGTCTAACAACAATAACGCAAAAACAACCCTGCCCTAATAAGCCAATAGGCAGTATCTCCAATTCAATAGCCAAAGCAAATTCAATCCTATCCCGTTAATAATAAGGTTGAATTTGCTACATATTTGCTGTCGGAGATACTGCCATTTGTCTTAGTAGGCCAGAACGGTACTAACGCTTTAAAATAATATAATACATTATTACTTACTTCAATTATTATTAGCAAAGAAAAAGCGAGCTTTAAAAACCAGACTGCATTTTTAAGTCGTAGTCGATACATGCCAACCCAATTATATTAATTATTGCCTATGTCACTCCCACAACCAAGACGAATCTAAGGACACCTCATATGTTACAGATGTTGCAATTCATAAAGCCGTCTCGTTATCGTTTTTTATTATAAGCCACGTGATCCGCCTAAATAATTTCCAGATCGAACTGGACTTCGTCGATAAACAGGTCAGAAGCTTTTTAACCGAGAATTGTGAAAAATCTAGTGGGGAAAAAAACAGATAAGATACAACTTATCTATCGAAATTACTAAATATCTAAGAAACTTACACAACACGATTACATTTGTACGTGGAATAAACTTGATGTATCATATTTCAACAGGTTTAATAATAACCTAAGATCCAGTAAAGAGCAAAAAACAACAAGTTTCAACAAGTCCGCTCCTTTCCCTCTCACCACATGGTCACCGTATCAACGCGCGAGCGAACCGATGACGTCACATGAAACCAAACTCGATTCTCGTATCTAAAAACTTTTTGTAAAAATGTATAAAGTTGAAAGTATCGGATGTCATTCTAATTGCGGAAACTTATACAAATATATAAAGTAAACATGTTACGAGCTTCATAATAAAGAGGTCCCGCTCCCTGATTTTACTATGACTAATACAGTTTGTTATTATACATTATCGGATTAACTTTACATTGTAATTAGAACCTAGACAATTTGCATATGCGAGCAACAACGACTTCCGAAATGCCGGATGCACGTTCTGGATTCACGAAAGCAGTGTTGCCAAACATCCCGATTTACCCTTTATTGAGGCGCCAATTGTCCCGATTTTCAGCACATCACCAGACCGATCATTTATCAAGTACTTATTTACAGAGGCGTGAAAATCGTGAATGCGGCCTAAAACCTTCAGAGGGCCTCTCAAAGTGTACACTGCCGACATCAAATATCGCTGTTGCCTCGACATTTTATTCATAACAACCAGAAGCCAAAAACAGTTTGTTGCACTAGTAATTCGCGCGATTTTTTAAATTTATTATAGTACTGTACCGATTTGAAAACACAAGTCCCGGTTTTTTTGTAGCAAAGCCTGGTTTTTGTTTTTAGCAAAGTCCATACACATACACAAGTTAACACTAGGCACCTAAAATGTTACTCATACTTTTGTTAGATTGTTAAAACATTTAATTTCGTAAAAAAATCCCACGTCATTATTTTCATTGCAGCAAAGGAAAATGCCGCAACATTTTAGTGAGGAAAAATAAATGACAGCTCCGGGTGTAAGTGCCCTGACGTGGTCGGATAATAACTCACGAACAAGAAGAATAATAAGAAGGTGATTTAAAAAAAAAACAGCATTTTCATAAGACGGACGACGAACGTACCTAATTGCTTCATCTTCATTCGCACTCCGTCCATCCCATTCAAAAGACCTAACCAAAATCTGCCAACACGGGATTGTTGAGCCATTTGCCACTGTTCGTATTTTGGCCGTGTAATACTAGTCGGGTTTAGTCGGTTATACTCGTATATCCAGTATGTATTGCTCTGCTAAATTACATTCCCGTGTTGTGTACATGCAGAATACGCCGGGCCTTCCCGTCTGTTAGAGGTACTCACGTGTTTGATGTCATAGTGCAGTATGCTCTCGATGTAGGTGGGCAGTTGGTTCACGACTGTGAAGTAACCGAAGACTGAGCAGCCGTGCGTGATGACGATGGCCCACACTGGAGGAGACGTCAGGATGCGGACCCACGGCACTGGGATTCGCTGGGGACAAGAAGTTACGTTTATATCCAATGTTTGTTGATATTTTCAAAAAAGTGAAAATTGTATTGTTAAAAAAATGAACCCTTCTCACGAAAATTTTTGGCCCGAAACAATCAAGGGTAAGGTCCAAAAGGTGCGCATGCTTGCTCATGCAATATTCATAATGCTTTCAACGGAACTTTTTTCGCCTTCGTTGTTAGTATGGTTAACTACGCTTAACTATTGTAAATTTTTTGGGTTCTCACCAACCCAAGTAAGAGTAAAACAGTGCTGTTTTAATTTAACTTCGTATGACATGACCCATTGCCGTAAAAACTTAGCTCGTTTGAAGTCCCCAAAGACAGGCAGATGGTCCGGTCCGTGCAATAGAAAGTGGTTACAGCGTCCTATGGCCAATGATACCACCAAAGGCGCTCAAGCGTTGCTTGTGACTGATTATTAATTATAGAATGCCTTTTTTAAAACCCCTTTATGTACCCATGTTAACTAGAAAGCCTTCGTCCACTATACAAATATCCGGTCGGTATGCAATTGATATAGGTGTCTAGAAAAAACTGGCAACTTCGTCCTAATTTTTAGCTTTTCCTGATTGTTAAAGTAAAATTGGTTTAAAACTCCGGTTAAAGGACGTATATATATAATTCTTTTTTCTCGACATCTAACGCTGACTGACAGGATCGGTTTAAATCAAGCAGTATAAAATTTACGCTAACTTGTATATTTTTATATATCCACAATAAATTAAACGAGGAAGTAATTAATAATAAGTTCCCTTTATGGCGATTATCGTTTAATTTACAAAAGTAGACGTTTCAAGGTGAGGCTGGCGAATCCTTGAGTACCGACTCGCCTGACGTCGAAAGGCTGCACGTTGGTAACCCATGCCTCCATATTTACTTACGCACCTGCGGTTCGTTGTAATTAATATGAAACCCTAAATTTTACATGGACGAAGTTCTCGGACAATATTGCGTCGCCCGCCCGCTGTGCCACGTGAAATCAGCATGGACTTGAGAATATATAGGATTCTAGAAGATCCTAACTTAGTGAAAAAACCTATTTTAATCAACTACTTGCTTAGCGGAATATTGCGGCTTGGAGTGACGTTCGTCACGCGGAAGCGGCTGCCGCCATTATTTTTTTTTAAATCCGCCTTCATCAGCATTTTCACAATTCAAGTAAGGCAGAAAACTATGAACTCATGACTTTATCAAATAAACGTGGGAAAACAATTGTACAAATAATGTTCGAAATACAAGCGCTGAACCATAGAAAGAGTTTGTTTGTACAAGGTGTCGTGTAGTAAATACAACGTAGGAGTTGAAAGTAGGTAATGTTCGAGTTTAACAGCTGTAGTGGGTAGTTTCGTTCATAGCCGTAATAGTTTTAATTTAAATATTCGAGCAACTTCTTGATAATTATCACACCATGTGTAATGTGCTGTCACTAAAGTCTGTGTCAATTGAACTTGGAAAAGATGTAAACAAAACCAAACGAACAAATTCACGATGATTACTTGGTAATCACGTACTTTTAAAGATCAAGCGAGGTCTTTGCAAAGTTTAAGATGAAAGAACGCTTGGTGAATATTTGAGGTTATGTGTCAAACAGCACTAATGTTTTTCCAAGTCCAATTGACAAAGACTTTAAATACTTAACTTATGTATAAGATTCCCTTTGCACTCCTATAGATGGTCAAAGGCAATCATTATTAATTACCACATTCACTGCCGCCTATTTAATGTATGTAATTTTGACACAGCGAGCGTGTCACCGGCGCCAAATGTGTTTAAGGGTCCAGGCAGAGCATGTATCTAGGCGTTGACAAAGCGGCCCCTCGCCGTGAGAGACCCCCTTGTGGGTTACTTAAGACCGAACGCGATGAACGCTAATAAAGGGCCTCGCTGATGCCCACGTCTAGATTAGTCCACGCTACGCCACCGGGCTAGTCATTTGCCCCTAAGCGAGTAAGGGCACTAAGTTCCTAATATTAAATCCCATTAATAGAACTATACGCACCCCTTTATTGCTGTTGTCCTGGGGAAGGGCCTTCATGAGGTAGTTCCTCTCAGTTTCAGAGATCCTGGGATGCTCGGCGGGGGAATCGTACACCACGGCGAACCATGCCACTGACCACATCACCCCGATTATACCTGGAATTCAGATGTGCATTATTAAATGCAGACAAACAAACTGTCTGACCCTTGGCTATCAATCTACGACGACCTTCTTAGCAGTATTACGAAAAGACATTACAATACAAATAATTTTTACCACAGCCAAAAAAAGTATAAACGGGATAGACTCGTTGCTTTTTTTATAAAGCGGAACTAGATCTTTTATGGTCTTTCAGTAACTCCTGAACTGCAGAACTGATTTGAATACTCGAACCTATCAATGATTTGTGCAGAAAGTGCAAGTGTCACTTTTGCATAAGAAGCCCGATCAAGTTTGATCTTTGTAGCATGTATTTAACTTATTTGTTTATGATAATAGTAGATCAGAGAGCGCTCTTACCAGTGAAGTAGAAAGCTGACTCCCAGCCGAGGTGAGCGATTAGGTACCCGCAGATTGGCATCGTGATGGCAGCCCCGAGAGAAGAGGCTGTGGAAAACAACTCTATTAATCCTTGCATTTTGTTTTTTAAGTTATTTCATGATTCCTAATGTCACTTTTATAGCACGGAGAAGACAATATAGCTGATGGTTAAAGCGGAATATAGCTACTACTCTGTGGCCAAGGGACATTTTCAATCTCAGGATTGCAAATTCGTTACCAACAATGGAGCCTTTATGTAATGAAAAGAGATATTGTATAAACTCTTTCGGACAACTTGGCGTCATTATTTGCAATAACGTGGAAGTAACTCCCAAGCTTTTAATTAAATTCTTAACTGAAACTAATTTAAACTCCTGTGCCCGTATTTCGGTCGTGTTTATCTCGGTGGATAAAGCATCCGTCACTCTAGCGCTGCACTGGTCAGAAAGTGACTGTGTTTATCCACGTTTAGTCACTCGATAAACACGGCCATAGTAAGCCCCCTGGAGAGACAGTTACAAGTTAGTAATAAATTCAACTTAAAGTAGATTCATATTTTATGGGGTAATATTTTGCGTAGCAGCAAATGTACTAATTTACATTTCGTATAACTCCAATTGCATAATTTCGATCTGTATAATAAACCATAATGTATAACAAGAACAACGAAATGCATCATTTATGACGTCGACTGTACAAGCTTTTTTCTTTCGAAAAGTACTTAGTTTAATTTAAGTACTTACTAAACTCCAACGTGAACGCAGTACAAAATATGACTTTAAAAACATATTTGCATTGACAGCTGTCAAATTGGGCCTTTTAGTACGACGGGAGTGCAGTTTCGATATTTTTTTATTTCTCCTAAATAGGAACTCGCCATGAGCAAAAACAAGCCAAAATAAAAACCCATCATTACATCTCCACAAACATAAAAAGCGTTGTATGTGTACAACAAGCCATAACCTTGTGCGCGATTAGTGATAGTTCGGCGAGTGAGCCAAGTTCATGATCGAAATGCCGATTCGGTCAATGTCAACTGCTAAGCCAAATAAATGCTTCGTAAACACTGTAATTATAAAGGGTTTCGGTAATAATAATGACATTTAATGTCGTATTTGAACAAAAAATATTGCTTTTACAAACTTTTTACGATTCCGTAAAAAAAAAAAACTCTGTCCTTATAGATACGTCACAACCTATTACTCATAGCCCCATTTTAGTAAACAAAAGGCTCATTGACGGCATTAGCTATAATTTAAAGTCTCGAGAAATTAGGTTCGAAAAACCTCGAGAAATCACCAACCCATCTACTAAAAATCATCTAAGACAGCACCAAATAACTTCAAATTGGTACAAAATTCGTTTCAACTTGTTGTTTTTCGAGATAGGTTTTTGTGTTCTTAAAATTGTAGGTAGGACTACCTAATATGTTAGTCCAACTGAAGTCGGCGACCACAATATTTTCAACAAAAAAAGGCCGACATCAGTTGGACTAACCTATTAGGTAAACCTACAATTTCAAGAGAAGTTATTTTTTGCGTTTATGAAGGTGGTATTTTTTTTTACATTTATTTTATTGTCCCCGTGCGGTTGCCGGGTTAGAATAGTGCCACTCCATGGATGTCTTCCCGTGGATGTCGTGAGAGGCGACTAAGGGAATAAAGACTTGTAGTACCTACTGTTAGGCGATGGGCTTGCAACCTGTCCCTAATACACTGGTAAACATCTTAGCTTGACTATGCAATGTGTGGTTGGTTACAGAATTATCAACAAGTTTAGAGTTGTTGGTATTCTGTTGCTCTGCCATCATGCCCACTCTGGGAATAAAGGCGTGACGTTATGTATGGTATGTATGTATTTTATTTGTATTAAGTGTCAACTTGTAAGCATAAACATTGTTCGCATTGGTGTGGGGATAAGACAACCGGTGAAATTACTAGCATAGAGGCATTCCATCTTAGTCCTCAGGGTTGGCAACGCATTTGAGGTCTAAGGATTATAGTCCTGAGAATTCAAATGTCTATGGGTCTCAGATTCCACTTACCATCAGGTGGCCTGAGTGCTCGTGTGCCTTCTCCTTAACATAAAAAAAAAAAAAACTACTATTCATTGACTGAAAATTATGTTACGTAATTTGGTCGAGAAATTAACATCTTTTCATGGAAATAATAAGTCTCGGATATTCAATGACCTTAATTCTAGAGCGTACCGTTTAATCGACGTTGGTAGGAAAATTACAAAGCAACATTCAGGTCACAAATGTCACAATACTCAACATAAAATACACTAAAAGAATCGAACCTATAAGCTGTTAGAAGAGAGAAGTTGAATGAAAGTGAGTTTGTTCTGTTTGTCAAGAAGGTAATAAATAAACCATGGAACCTTTTAGCTTCTACTCGTGTTTTCTTATAAACAAAGCAGGTATCACATTGCTAAAAGCAATTTCGTGTCTTTTCATGGGCACCCAAGGAAAACTATTAAAAATGTCAAGTTCGCACATAAACCTTATTTCCTTATACGTTAATTGTATACGAATACTTAACGACCAGTTGAAGGTGACGCAAGTGCAAATGAAAACGTTCCATGCAAATTATCTTCCTCAAATACACCTAGACCCACATCCGATGACAAGGTTAGGTTAATCCTCAGAGTGGCGTTATCTAGGCCTCAATACAGTTTGATATAATAGGGGCTTTTTATTGGCCACTCTAAATACATGCGTGTACGTTTATGCTCACTTAATTCTTACGTGCCACGACTTCGTATAAGCCGTTTATAGCTTTTTACTCGAGCACTATTAAATCGTTTGAGATAAAAGTATCATACCTATGAGTTAATGCAGGATGAGGATTACTTTTGTGCCAAATCTGTTCAGCCGTTTAGGCTTGATTTAAAACACAAACATCCATACAAACATTTATAATATTAGTAAGAGTAGTATTATTGTAACAGAAATATGCGCACAAGAAAGTTCAGTAACTCTATGTATTCGCGAGTAAACACAGCTTCGGAAGATGAAGGTAATAAAATCAAAAACATAGGTACGTAATGAAACCTAAACACTTCAATAACATTATCAATAGCTTGTGATCCAACCGAGTCATCCGGTTTAAACCCCCAATGACTTAGACCTCAAGTACCACAACTGCCCTCTTGACAAAATGCTGATATTGACCAAAGAAATTGATAAGCAACACGATAACGCAGCCCTTTGTTCAGTATATTCCCGACATAAATCAGTACACAAACGCGAAATAACTCAATTGCAATCACAAATTCACTGACTAAAGATTGCGGCACAAAGTTTTCTTTGTTACACGACAGACGTTGCATTATACATACTTGCGTGCGTTTATGATAAGTAGGCATATTAATGTTTAAGAGGATCATATTTATTTAGCCTTTTTAATAATGATCACAAATCAAATTTAGCTTAAAGAGCTTAGGTGTTTTTCGCGGGTGGTGGGAACTACACTGTGGGGCTAGACAAGGTGTATTAAACACTCGCTAGCGATTATGTTTCGATTGAAAAATATATGGAATTGACGTAAGTGTCACGTTACTATCTCGGTGGCTTACGTCAATTCCATACATTTATCAATCGAAACATAATCGCTAACGATTGTCGAATGCAACTTGTCTAGCACCACTGAATAGACAAAAACACAATGCTTTTGTTACAAAGGATAACAACAATACCGAATTATAGGAACATAGTACTTATCATAGTATAAATTATATGATAGTATTGTTAATATATTTTCGTATTACCGTATCGTTATACCTTCATGGTGTGAGTGTAGTGAGATCGTAATAAAAAATGGATAAGTAAATAGGTGTCATAATAAAATACTACAATATGAGATTTAACTAAGACTTCTGGCGTCAAAACCAACATACTTTTGTAATACTTAGGTACTGTCACAGATCAAAGAATACAAGGTACTTATGTTTTGATGTGAAATGCAATGCAGAACATCAGTCCGGGCTCTTAATATGCCTAGCTAATGTTAGCTAGGTATATTAAGCCTATTTACCTACATTAACCATGTGGTTAACATAGGTATAGTATAATATGTGAGTACCATCAAAATCTGTCAATTTTCTACTGAATAGCAATAACGTAAGTCTACATTGTCGCCATTTTCCGGGTAGCTACTGCTTATTATGCGAAATGGGCAACAATTGTGCTCAATGCTTAAGTTATTTGAAAGTCCGATTTCGCATAAATCAATATGAAAAGAAGAAGACAGGAGAATTGTCACGCATACCGTTGCAAGGAACTCATCCTGGATTTAAGTAGGAGAACCGTTAAAATAATATCTCTAGTTGGTAATATAAATATGTGCAGAATGCCTACCATATGGAAGTGTGAGCTGCGTCGGTCGGAAGGCTATACCTAGCAGGAAATTGTCTAAGCAGTATTGCAGGTGACTCAATCACGTTATCTCAATTCGGAGACAAACCTTATCTCATCTCTGCGTAAGCTACGAGTAGGAGTACTTATTGACAAAATGACGACAAAAACACGTGTCTCAAACGGGGACATATCGTAAGCGCCACGGGAATAGAACCCTGTCGTAACCTTGCGTCAGTCACGTGACCGTGGTAAAAATAACCCACAGCCACATTTCTCGGAACAGTACAGCGCTTAGCAACTGTTACACAGAGTTAAATCGCGCGGTCAATGGGAAAAGAGCCAATCAGCGTGTGGTATTGCCGTGACGTCACCGACCACGCCTGCGCGCGCCTCCGCGCCGCCATATTGCATTCAAAACGTACCGTTTACGCGCGATAACAATTGCATCGTTTAAACGAGCCCACTGACGTAGAATGATTGTTAATTTTGATAAACAACCTGCTGCGGTCAAGGCAGCATATTCCAATTGCTTGAATTGATAGCTATAATTAAAAATTGGCGAGTTCCATTGGCTTGTTTTCGCAACGTCTTAAAGTCGCAATAGAATAATTTGCGTTGTCCGTTTCGTACCGTTAATAACAGGATCGTTCATCATTCTTATTTCCGTCATCATTTGACTCCTGATATAGTGGTGACGTCTGCAAACATCAGCGTAACGGACACAATTCTGATATAGGTACGAGTACGTAATTATACCAATTTATTATCATTATCGAACCGCACCCGCACTCACTTTATCGGCTCGTAAAAATGAGGAAACCAAGTTGATACCTTCCGTAGGTTTTGATTTCAACTGCCAATTAACTTACCCATCATATTCGACATGAATTTCGATCTGTCCATCGGAGGGATCCATTTCGATGCCATAGGGAGGATGGCTGGCCATGTCGCTCCGAGGAAGAATCCGAGGAATACCCTCAGAGCTACTATCCACCCAAAGCCTGCTGATGCTGCTCCAGGGGTGAGGAGAGTGAGAATACTGGCAAGTAAGGTACTGAAGCCGAACACCCGTCTGCGAACAAAAAGGGTTTCGTTCAGTAGACCCCCAGAAAATGCTAAAATATGGCTATTTTTATATCGAACAGAATAGGAAGGAAGATAATGTAATCTACCCCAGTGTTTAGCTTGCGATGTTTTTTTCCTCCTCTGATAAATATGGTGGTACGAACGCTATGGACGCTTTATGTAGGCGATAAAGTTTTATAACTTGGCATTATTATTCAAGATCAAACTAATAATAGACAAAATTATTGCATCAGAAATAATAACATTTTGTGGAACAATCGTGTCATATGTTAAAAATCCCACAAGACCCTTTTAAGTTTCATATGGTCACATCTTGAAGCCATAGCAACGCCATGCTTGCCGACATCGTCAGTCACCACAGTAACGTTTAGCGAGTGACACACAATGCCCAATAATGTGATAAGAGTCGTACGCGCATGCGGGTTGCTAGAATGTTCAAATGAATCATCTGCGGCGGTTAACAACTGTGAAATCAAATTATCGACGCGATTAGCACGGAATGCTCAATGCGTCCCTTTCAGTTTGCACTGGTTAGAGAGAAACATCAAAGATTCAGTAAATAACGGACAGCCTAAACTATTTGTTGAATTTCTGTTCGAGCCATAAGGAAGACCATGTGCTCTGGCATTTAAAAAACCAGTGCCATTGTATTCTAATAAGATTTTCTAAAATGCGTACAAACAAATTATGTATGCGCCCTATATGTATACATAATACCCGTATCAATGCACATACTGAAATAATTACATAACAACTTACATAAACAAAGGATGTTAGTGCGGTTTGCTTTTGCTTAAACAACTGACATGCTAGATGAAAACGAAGTATTGAAAAGTTACTGCGCCATGCACCCTCGACCTGACCCATTTACCAACATCGCTGAAGTCATACCCACAAACGAATCACTGTGAGTACCAAGGATCATTATCTCATCAATTCAAATCAATCACGACTATTATAAGAATCATTGCATCAAACCAGTTGACTTGTCCTGACACTACTACTAGGTACTGAAAGTTCGACGCAGAAATCAGAGTAAGTAAGTGAATAAAATCTTTGATTCAGTAGCAAAGCAAATAATTTTAAATTATAATTATCAATCAACTACATTGGGTTGATAGATCAATGTGAAAACTAGCTGCACCTACTGTCATTGCAACTTCGTGTCTGCCGTCAGATTTGATTCAAATTTAAATTTCATGGTCCTGTCATGATTCAGTAACCGAGACAATCGATTATAATTGCAAGTTTTTAATGTCTGCTCTCAGTGGGATTGTTCCAAGAATTCGTACATGGTTATCAAATGCGGTATTTCCCGCCCGGTCGACGACCGCAGAACTTGGCAGAAAACAAAAAAAGGATTGCAGCTTTTTGCTTCTCGGTAAATTAGGAAAATCCACCCAAGTTTAGTGTTGTTTATGACTGGCGAAAAATTCAGTCTAGACCACTTAGTCAATTAGTTATTTAGAATGATTTCAAGCGTGCTACTCGAATTGATTGTATGGAATTAGGTAGCAGGTTAATACAAGTCATACATCAGTAAGTTAACACAGTGCTGGCGCTCTGAATGTTTTAAACAAACAATGGCGGGGTGTGGTGGCGGCATTATTTTAAAATATTCCTAACGCTTGTCGCGACCTTAAACGGAATTGTGAATTGTAATCGACTAAAAGAAAAAAAGTGTAGCTACGTGGTACAATAAGAATATTAAGAATTAAGTAATATATAGGGTATAAGTTTTCAATTTAGGTAACATGAAAACTATTAGCTGGATTTACTTTCAGATTGAAATTATAAAAATCTACAAACAGTTAAACGCTTTCACATGCAAATTTGGTATGGCGATAATTTGAATCCCGGGGAAGGACATAGGGTAATTTTATCCCGAAAAAATTTACGGTTTCTGAGGATATAGCGATAAATTACTACGCGGTCGGGGTCGCGTGAAACAGCTAGTACAGAAATAAATACTTAAAAACCATAGATAGCATTAAAGAATACGGAACAATGATATTACAGAGTAAGTATAGATATGTTACGTTCCTAGTAAGTTGCGTTCGTCGACTCGTTTGGCGTAAACATAGCGAGAGTGGTTAATTGGGTCTTTTATGAATCCTCAACTTAAAAGCGGCAGTAACATACCTATTTACCTACCCTTAAATAATATCATTGCTCCGGAAAAATACTCGCGCTTATCACACAAATACCTGCCCTTACCCTTACCGGAGTTTCTAGAACTAGGCTGACGTGTCATCACTAGGCTGAAATGTAGCTCACCTTGCTCCAATGATCTCTGCCAGTCTCCCCCCTGGCAACTCTGTGAGCACGTAGCCCCAGAAGAAACAGCCGAGGAGCACGTTCTTCTGCTCAGTGTCCCAGTCAAAACTGGTTTGCGTCCTCACCTCCGGATGCTGAAAGCTTAATCAAGTTAGAAGTGTTATCTAACACTAAACCAAAGCCGAAGATAACATGTTTCAATGGGTATAGGTATTATATCATTTTGAAGTTACAATAATTCCGGATGGAAATCGAGACGGTGTTTTAAACCAAGGCTTGATATGGTGATCCCTTGTTTGAAACCTGATCATTACGATAAAACTAACTTCTTTTAAAAAAAAAACCGCGTCCAAATTGACTCTTTTCTTCTAGGGGGTTAAAAAATCCAACCTCGAGCCTAACATAGGTTCTGAAAATATGGAATTTCATTTTATCCGCGCATGAAAGTTCGAATGAGACTTTTTAGTGCCAAATCTATCCGATTTGAAAATTTGATAGATTTGGCTAGTGCTTTATAGGACAAAATTTCTCTGTTATCAGGTTGCCCTATTCTACAGAATAAAACGAAAACGTAACGTAACGTAACCCAAGATTGATTGTAATATTTTGAATACTTATTATCAGTAGGTATATGTAGATTGCCCATTCCACCCGCACTTTTACCCACTACCTAAGTGCCTACCATGTGCGGTTGGTAACAATAGCCACCCACAGCCCATTAAAAAAATCTCGTGAATGAATTAACCATTAGTCAACATCTCAACAAGAGTCATTGTCACTGTTTGACCCAGTTACAGATGTGAATCAGCACATGCCTAACTTAACAAGTAACTACCTAATTATTCTTTATAACTTACGAGGAAAACCAAAGTTGTTTACTTGCTTTCTATAAGCATTCATTGACAATTAATATTCATTATTTATTTAACCTTTCATATGAATATTTATTATTTCCTGAACATATCATCCATATACATATATTAACTAAAGTTGAAACTTCACTTTTCATTTATTGTGTTAATCTGCTGAGAGGGGCCCAGCCCAAAGTTTAAAAGTACATTTTGTAAAACATTTGATACAGGTAAAACATGAAGGAAACATTTCTATCCGCATCTATAACTGCAAAGTAAAACTGCAAGTTTCTTATAGGACCAAGGAGATAAATTGCAACATTTTAATGTTACTTCTACGAAAAACTCCAAGAAAAACATTGATGACTTCATCATTTTGCTATGAGATCTCACAAGATAAGAATTGCGAAAGCGGATTTTATGATTTTACGTTCTGTATCAGTCTTACAATTCTCAATTATATGATTATAACAATTCTGAATAAAATGAGAAGAAGAATCTTCTACGACTAGGCGCCTTAGATACAGAGGACGAAAGAGACAGTCGATAAATCATTATGGCAGGTACGTTTCAGGTATTACATACAACTGAAGAACTACGCAGTAACAAAACTTATCTTTGGGCTAATCCTACCAGTGACCACCCTTTGTTGCCAATGGTAAATCATCGAGTACCTCTCTTTAATCTAACAGAGGAAACTGAAATGCATTCAAAATGTCATCCCGTCTTTTAATACTGAGGAGGTAAAATCAAACAGGAGAATATAAACTTATTTATTTGGCGTTTCCGAGATCTGAGCAGACCTTCAATAACACACATTTACTGCCGTTACAATCATTGCATTTTTAGTTGGATTTTTCGAACTAGCTGTTTTTGCATTTTGTAGCTGCATATCATGCGGGAAGTTGGATCTTTCGCACTAGCTCCAACGTTTCTAACTTCCATTTTTTTACACTTAACTGTTCAAATTACACTGTAAATTTGTATCAAAATAATAATTAAGTCAAATTTTCTCTTTTAATTACTGTTCCATTTTTGTCTCATTGTAATTTTTTCGATAATGCATTAAAAACATCGTTTGATACACGTGCGGAATTGTCATTTTCACTCGTTCTGATTCATCTTGCAGCTCGGGCTAAGACACTCCGGGACGTGTGTGAAACGACATACTTTCCGCACTTGCATCAAAAAGTACTATTACCATGAAAGTCGTGTCCCTAACACCGAATTTATTAGTAGACTCACCGCAGTAACGTTTAATGTGTCTGTAACGTTGGACACATTGGCTGGTGCCATGACCATCTGCACGATGGCGATGGTGAGGTTCACTCGCAGGGCGTAGTTCAGCATAAAGCCCAGGAGGACCATGATGTTGAGCACTTGGACGCATGTTAGACAACCTGCGGACAATGGCCAGAGTGAGAACTGGTATGAGGTCGACTTTAACACGGAGAGTTAACTTACTGAACGGAGAGTAAGTTTAATGCAGCGGGTAATTAAATTGGAATACATGAAGCAAAAAGAAAAAGATTTTTACATTTTCATTCTAAAGCATAGACAATTTTAAGATACTAATTAATTGCACTCAATTTCTTCAGTGCGTATGCATTTTATGGATGACTTAACACTTTTTGATTTTGTAGACAACTTATGAATTAAAATATTTCGTGTAAGTATCCGTACAAGTTAATTTTGTTTGAAACCGCAATTAGACAGCACGGGTTTGACCTCTTTATTGTCCTAATGGTAACAACCCGCAATTTAGTAATAGCGTTATATACAGCGCATAGTAGTTACAGGCATCCTATAAATATAACTATTTTCCTTTTGTATTATTTATACTGTAAATCTTTAAAATGGAAATGAATGGGCTGGCCACATTACCGGGTTAAAAGAACAGATATAGACACCACGCACAGTGACGTAATAGCACGGCCCAGGGGGCAAGAGAAAAAGAGGCAGACCACAAGGTAGATGGAAGAGAAGCACAAGACTGAAACACCTGGCAAAATTTGGAAATGACATATACCTATAAGGAATAAGCAGGACACCGGTCCTTAGAAGAGAATTCAATCATTCATTTATTCAGTTGTTCGTGCTCGCGCGAGTGGAGGGGGGCTTAACCCAAAAAGGGATTGTTATTAAGAAATAAATGAGGCTTTGTTATTTATTTTTGAACATATATTGAACTATGATTTGTAAGTACTTTGATATGATAGCTGAACATTACCTACTCACTTAACATTCATATAAGTTAATATTGATTTATTAATTTCGGAATTGCTTTTTAAGCACTTTGTTTTCAAGTGACATTAGACCAGTTATCACATTATTTCATGCTACGCATTAATTATATTTCCTATTAGTTGGCTATTTTCCATTGATATTTTAGTTTCCCTAACAGGTACCTATTATAAATGCAAAAGTGAGTTTTTCTCTGTTTATTCTTCCTTCACGGCTAAATTAGTATGACAACTTTATCAAAAAGTTGGACTCTAAAACAGTGTGTCTCACACACGCCGAAATAAGGGGCCCTAGCCAAGATGCAAACGCTCCTAACGTTTTTCTTTTCTATCGCTCAAAATGTATGCGATGACAGTCGACCACGTGGTTTATCGAAACGCACGAGAATGTCATCCCATACATTTTGAGCGATAGAAAAGAAAAACGTTAGGAGCGTTTGCATCTTGGCTAGGGCCCCTGGCCTCTAAGCGAGTTTCGCCATGCAGTCAGAAGCAGGTGCCGCGTCAAGACTAGGTATAAATTTTTCACTTTTTAATTTTCTTTTAAAATTCGGTTTGTGTGGTCGCCGAATACGTATCCAGAATATAAGAATTGATAAAAGCGATCGTCATTATAAACTTTTTAGTTACCGAAAAGATAAAACAAAATAAGAAAGGTAATTATATACTTATTTTATTATTATTTTACATTATATGTCGTTGTTCTTTATTTTTCGCTTATAGGTGATGTCTGTTATTGGCTCTTTAACTATATACATTTACTGTTTTATGAATTGTATTTTGCAAATATCCCTAATAAATAAATAAATAATACGTGTATGAGAAGTCTTGTCTTGCGTTTTAGTTGGTGGTAGCTAATAAATAGTAGATTTTTCTTCATCAATCGTATTTGGAGTTAACAAGGACTCAGACACAACTAAATAAAAGGTACTTCGCCTCAGATGCTAATTTTAAAAGCAATCTTATAAATAATATAAGAAAATGGGCACAAGGATAATAGTTAGGAGTGATTTTATATTCTAAGAGTTGCAATACTGCTTTAGTCAATAGATTTATTGTGGTGTATGAATCAGGTCTGATTATAGGTATTTTATACATAATCATATTATGTATAAAATATAATCAGACCTGATTCCAAAATCATTTGTTTTTGCATTGAAAATCTTATACTAACAGCATAAAATTTAAAATGCAACACTAACTGATTTTGAAATGTGGCCGTTTTGTATTCAATGAACGATATGAGATCAGATATCAAAAGAGTCCCTCGATTTTTTTATAGACTTTTTGCAAGGATTTTTAACATGCTACTAGGACTGGTCACATTGGATTTACGGCCACTTCTTGACTATTATGAAGGCTGTTGACTTTTAGTAGGTATTTTATTAATACTGCTTATAAAAGAATACACTTGTTTTATAGCACCCCGACTGAAGTGGAAATGGGCGGGACACGTTGCACGTAAATAAATAAATACCAGGGGACGATCTTACACAAATTAACCTTTAGGCTAGTACTAGTAGTAGTTCCCAAAGTAAGCTTTAGGCTAGTACTATGGCTACTAGACAGCAATAAACATACTTATATAGAGAAATACATACTAAAATACATAGAAATCATCCAAGGCAGGAACAGATATTTACTGTAATCACACAAATATTTGCCCTTATCGGGAGAAGAATCTACGACTGCAACCTTCGCAGGCAGGGTTACTACCAACTAGGTCACTGCGAACGCTTTGTCGAAACTGACTCATGGACCTCGTGGTTTAAAAAGTTATTGCGGCCTCCAAGACGCGTTCGTTGGTAAGACGATTTTCATAAAAAGACGGCTGGAAAAATTTGGTGCAACTTGTCCTGAAGCTCTCCGAGAGATCTGGCGACGTACCAACATACACCAAGAAATAAAAAATAAATAATCACAGGACAATGTCACACAATTGACCTAGTCCCAAACTAAGCTCTAGGCTTGTACTATGGGTATTAGACAACGATAAACTTACTTATATATACTTAAATTCATAGAAAACATCCAAGACTCAGGAACAAATACTCGTGCTCGTCACACAAATATCTGCCCTTACCGGGATTTGAACCCAGGACCCCTAGCTTCGAAGGCAGGGTCACTCCCAACTAGGCTAGCGTGTCGTCAAAGAAGGTAGACTTAGGTTATTGGATGGAGTTTAACAGCATCCCATTAAAAAGCTTCGTTGAAAAGCTGAAACAAATACATAGTAGATAATGGATTATTGCGGATCAGAGGTACAATAAAAACACTCTTCCTAGATAAGTAAGTAGACGTACAATTAGCTCCGGTTGCATGGGCATGATTACGTCATGCCTTTGTCACCATAGCAATCGATAGCTCACATTGTTGTCTAGCCAACCGACCGCATCAGACTTGGCGACGTTAACAACGGAAGAGTTTTTTTAAATGTAATTTTGATGAAATAAAGCTGGGGAATCCTCAATTCAATAGGAATTTCAGTTAGTTTAACTATAAATCATTACTGTTGCAAAGAGTGGCTTACAAAGCTCAAAAGAAAAAGGCACACTGCATAGAACAACACTTCACTGATGAACAAGAGTTTTCAGAAACAATAAGTAAAGAACTGACGACGTGGGCTGACCTATAATCTAGACAGATTTCTGTAGTTGTGTCTCAAAATATAGGGCAACCTTAAATAATACGTTCAGGTACCTACTTATTAAAAGTTCAACAGCAACCGAAAGAAAATTCAACAGGCAACCTAAAAATTCGTAAACTGCGACGTGTTCGCGTAGCGGATAAGGGGAACGCGTGTAACTTTTGTTTTCGAAAAAAAAACCAGACGCCAGTGTCAAACGAAGTCGAATAAAGTTCGCCTTAAGTAAATTATTGTTTATTTAACCGTAATACAAAGTAGAACTACTTAGTATAATTTGTCCTAGTACTCATTAAAATCCTGTAAGTAAGTACGTGTGCAATTTCATTTGACTGCACAATGACGAATTAGGAATATGATGAGTTGGGAAATTGTCGAGTTAGGAATATGACAAGCGTAGCGTTTAACTAGAGTATTTACTGTAGCTAAACCGATTCGTGCAAGCCCTTTATGATAGTCTAATTGATAGATAAGGGCCATTTTTAGGGTTCCGTAGCCAAATGGCAAAAAACGGAACCCTTATAGATTCGTCATGTCTGTCCGTCTGTCCGTCCGTATGTCACAGCCACTTTATTCCGTAACTATAAGAGCTATACTGTGGAAACTTGGTAAGTAGATGTATTCGGTGAACCGCATTAAGATTTTCATACAAAAATAGAAAAAAAACAATAAATTTTTGGGGTTCCCCATACTTAGAACTGAAACTCAAAAATTTTTTTTTATCAAACTCATACGTGTGGGGTATTTATGGATAGGTATTCAAAAATGATATTGAGGTTTCTATTATAATTTTTTTCTAAACTGAATAGTTTGCGCGAGAGACGCTTCCAAAGTGGAAAAATGTGTGTCCCCCCCCCCGTAACTTCTAAAATAAGGGAATGATAAATGTAAAAATAATATATGATGTACATTACCATGCAAACTTCCACCGAAAATTGGTTTGAACGAGATCTAGTAAGTAGTTTTTTTTTAATACGTCATAAAAACATTGATCAAAGCTACAACGAACTTTTATATTATGTTACTTGCTGCTACGGAACCCTTCATGGGCGAGTCCGACTCGCACAATGAATGAAACATCGGACTTGACATTATTTACCGGTTAGGATAAACACTGCATCTATTTCTTATAATGGTCCAGACACGCCTCTCTTTACTCGATTTCGATTGAAATTTAATTCATGCGTTTAAATCGAATGTGTCTACTAATCTCTAATATTACAAAGTAGGTCCCACAGTGTGTGCATATAAGTCATTGTTAAGTGACAACCGGCTGTTGTAAGGCGGATCGGTGCTGATTACACATCTCCTCTCTCTCTCTCTCGACTCTTGCGTTTGTCTTTGTGTGTGTACGAGCGATTGATTACATTATTCATAACTGGCATATTTCTTACCGTGTTTGGGTTTCATGTAATGAACAGCGCTGGACGCAGATTGACTAGAGGCAAAAGTCATTACCTAAATAATAGTACATTATAGCCGTGGGTAAAAAGTACCAACGCAGTTTATGGACGAGTTCATAAATTGACGACGATTCCCTACCGTGCTCGTGAGGTGCCGCTGGGCGGCTTTCGCAGTCTATGGCGATTGGCGACACCTCGTCGGTTTGTTCGCCTAGGACTACGGTAGGCATCCATAGATCTTGTCTCCATAAAGTAGTAGTGTCACAAGTATTTATGGGAAAGGCCTATGTCTTTTGAACGTGTTTTTAATCGACTTAAAAAGGAGGTTTTTTTTTCCATGTAGGTATAATCTCCGATTTCTCTGTCAAATGTTGTCCGATTTTCAAAAT
This sequence comes from Acleris holmiana, assembly GCA_949316455.1. Taxonomy (NCBI): domain Eukaryota; kingdom Metazoa; phylum Arthropoda; class Insecta; order Lepidoptera; family Tortricidae; genus Acleris; species Acleris holmiana. The sequence goes on along the minus strand of OX438777.1, from coordinate 5,204,418 downwards.
GTATCTTTTATTAGTTAGTTTAATCTTCTTAGGTGGTCTCACTGCCAGGATCTGATGATGGGATCTTAGATAAATAGCAGGAACTCCTCAAATATTACAGGAATGTACATATAGCGATAATAATTTTAGTAACAAGTCCAGCGTTTACATTCAAAAAGTATCATTTGGTGAAGTGGAACTGTTGATCAAGACCACTGATGGCTATCAGAACTCCTCACTTGTACCTATTTTAGGGCGGCGATAAGATATCTCGAAAGGTAGTTGAGTGACTATGACAATGCACATTTAAATGGTTTTAATTCATGACTATGACTTTCCCGCGACGTTGCTTGATTCTTATAAATTGAGACGTTGGAATACATAACAGTATATTTCAGTATAGTCAGCGTATTACCTATAATCACTAAAAAGGATGTAATAAAATAATCCCGACGACACGTTGGCCTAGTTAAGAGTGACCCTGCCTCTGAAGCCAGCGGTCCCGGGTTCAAATCCCGGTAAGGGCAGATATTTGTGTGATAAGCACGAGTATTTGTACCTTGAGTCTTGGATGTTTTCCTATGTATTTAAGTATTTATTTTGTCTATATAAGTATGTTTATCGTTGTCTAGTACCTACAAGCCTAGAGCTTAGTTTGGGACTAGTTCAAAATGTGTGACAGTGTCCCGTGATATTTATTTATTTTTTTGTTTTGACATAACACTGCGTTTTTGAACGCGGTTTTTTTTCAATGGCTGATATGATGACGATGTTAAGATCTCAAAAATCAAACAAGTCAGATTGTTGACTCAGACTCGAGATTAAGAGCACATTTACTTTATCCCTGTGAGCCTGTACAAGTTGCATTCTTGGACTTCTTGGATATGGGATCATGGACGAAGTCATCAATAATAGGTAAGATTGAGTAAGGTATCAAACTTTTGGCTTTGACGATTCCGTACATTTCTGAAGTTATCTACAATCCCTTACCCAGCAAATTGCCTATTGTTTTTGTTAAGTATGATCATTTAGTCAATAATAAATTCAACCTCATCCAAACACTTCGTGGGAACCAAAACAGATCCAGTTTCAGCCAGTTTTCAACCGGTTATCGGATATGCGAAAATATGCATAAGCCATTATGCAACTGACCTGTTCTGTGGGGTGACAACACGACAACTATCATTAATATCTGACACAAGGACAAAGAACTGTTGGATGATGGAGTTTGTAAATGTCAGGCACAAGGCGATTGTTTTATTGTACCGAAATTTAAAATTTTAGAAGTAGTGTTACCTAATATAATCGAATTTCATACTCCTAATTATAATAGAATAGAATAGGAAATATTTATTAAAGCACACAGAAGAAGAACAAGAGAAAAATATAAAGTAAAAAGAAGACGCATTGTGCCGCAGCCGACAGTAAAACTGCGGCGCTGATTTTTGGCGGGACCCTGACTTAAAGCTAACCTAATAAACAAAAAACAATACAAAACAATAATGATTACTTGCATACAAACAATATTAATTACTTGTTCCGAATACGGGCATCAATTAAACGACAGAACAACATGAAATATGACGCTGTGTAAATTGAGCTCTGCCAAAATCACAAAAAAATAGTTCTACCCACATGGCGTAATCGCGCCATGCATTGAATCAACTTATCTCAGTTCCGGTGATGAGGATGTCCCATACAAGATGCTCAACGCTAACGTTAACTATTTTCGAAAGCCGACGCGTTTCAGCAGCTTATGTCAATGCTATATTTCGGTTTTCGAAAATAGCTAATGCATGTTCTTGTCTAGGCTTAGGATAACGCGAAAAGCAAAATAGGTATGCTAAACAGAGGCACCGACGTACTATAACTTTTGAGTTTGGGGTTAAAATAGAATGTAATGAAAATGAAATCGTAAATGAGCTAGCTCTATATAATCTTCGTGAGACTCGTTGTGCCATAGGAAGTACCTACACTGTCAAGACAATTTAGTTTAAATTATATTCTCATGACTATAAAGTTCATTTTTATTTGTTTTTATTTGAAATTGACATTTTATAGCAAAGGAAACTGAACTTTATTTCGTAGCTGGTAGATTAAAATCCCCACTCACAAAAATCTCCTTATAGTATAGATAGGGATAGAACAACATACCTACTTAGCTAACTGTTGCAGTTTAGGATATTGTTATATCGAGTTTTGTTTTTATTATTATAAGATAAATAAATTTAAAATAATGTATATGTCATAATATTCATAATTCATAATTGTATCAATAAATCAAGCGGATCAAGCCTATATTCGACATTAACTAATTGGTACATAGTTTTGATTCACTGACAGCAAATGGTCATAGTGTAAGAAACCGACCGGCACAAAGGGTTCTGTATGTGGGCCATTTTAAATTTTATTTTATTTTTAGACAAACAGACAGACGAATAGCGGAGGCTAAGAAGGTAGTAGGTTGCCGTTAGTACCCTTTGGGCACGGAACACAAAAAAATGGATCCGCGATAATCCTAAGAAAAAATAAAATAGACAGCCAGAGCTCATGAATTCATGATCTCCATTTATATTAAACTTCAGAAGTTCAGTCGCAAATCAAACTGAACCATGATTCTTTGTCTATACAATACTGTATTTTTACCCTGAAGGTTACAAAAACATTTTAATCACATCTAGTCTAAGCGAGAATTGTGCAGAAAAAATTGGCAAGACCCGCATCAACATCGCACGTAATTAACTAAAAATACTGGAGAATCAAGATAATGAGACTTGGAATGGTTTTTAATCCCTGTTGCAAAAAGGGGGTGTTGTGTGTTTCTATCTGTAGCATTGTAGCTCCCAAACGGAAGGACCAAATCGGGCATGATGTATTCTTTAAAAAAAAACCGGGCAAGAGCATGTCGGACCATGCTCAGTATAGGGTTCCGAAGCCGTTAAGTACTACAAACGTAAAAATCAACAAGTAATAACTAATTTTCTATTTAAAGTCAATTGGTGCCAAAAGATGATTTTAGTAGGTATAAACACTTTAATCGCCTGTAACTCAAGAATCAATGATGTCTACTTAGTCATGATAGTTTTCCTTTTATCCTCTAGTATGTCCTTTTACTTAGGTTTTTTTTCAGATTTTTAGCATTTGTAGTTTTGGCTGTAGTGGGAGGGACACTTGAGTCTAACAAAAATTAGCGCTTTAAAGCTTAATATTTCATAAACGGATTACTTAATCGAAAAACTGTTTTTCAAACCCATAATATTTTTGAAAGACCTATCCAACGATATCCGATACACTATAGGGTAGACAAGAATAAAAATGCATCCCCACCCCACGTTACGTGTAGAGGAACACTAAAAAAAATTTTTTTTTTACTTTTTATTCTACCACTTTGTTAACGTAATTAATATGCATATACATGCCAAATTGCAGCTTTCTAGTAGGTACTAATAGTCTTTGCGCTAGACTGCGGGCGGACGGACGGACATGGCGAAACTATAAGGGTTCCTAGTTTGACTACGGAACCCTAAAAAGCAGGTTTAATTGGGATAGTTTTTAGCTAGGTTTCATTAAAATCAGTGGGGTCGTCTAAGATACGTGTCAACTCTAAAAATAGGGGTATACCTAAGTTTAACGTGAGATTGCGTGTAGCTCCCAAACATACCTATAGGCCGAGTCGGAAGCTGTTTTTTTATAAAGAAAGTAGGTACCTACCTAGTTTAATCGACATGGTTCAAAGTTGGTTTTCATGAAAATCGTTTGAGCCGTTTAAAGAGATATAACTACTAACTCTGATATTTATCAATTTAAAGGTTACGGAGAATGTAAGTATACAAAACGCCTTCCTGAGCCCAAAATTTAATTCCCTCTTAGGTTTACATCTAAAACATAAAACGGCAGGCAAAACCCTGTGATAAGTAGACATGTCAATATTACGTACCTAGTTACACTGGTTACGCAGCGTGATCCGAGTGATGTATCACGCAATGTGTCAACAATTTAAAATTACTTCGGAAAATTACATGAGGTTAGTAACAGTTTAATATAAAGATTGATTCCTTATTGTTTATTAAAACTGCAATTTTTAACAATGAATTAAAATGAGTCATCCCTTTAGTATGGAAGTGAGCTCATTATTTTTAAAACTAACTTAGGTACAGATAATAATGTTGTGTTATTGTGAGTTTTGTGTGTGACCAATAAGAATGAGCTGGCAACAAAGCAGGGAGCTCTCCTTAAAAACAGTAGGTACCTAATTGATAGAGGTACCTACATTAGATTACATATGCATACATGTCAAAACATTACCTCCTCCTTATACATTATTCGGCAGTCGGATAAAAAAATGTTGGTAGGCATCTACCTACCTATAACCGTATTACAACGTCCTATTCGCATTAGCTCGTGGCGAACGTACCTACCTACCTACGAAGCTAAGAGTTTAAAAAACAAACTAAAGCCAACTGCTGTTTGGATAATTTCATCAATATAATGTTAGTTATCATGTACCTACAGTCGGACTCAAAAGTAGCTGTACACTTTAGTCCTTTGTCGCAGTTACGTTTTAAAGTGGGAGTGGTTAAAATAAAACATACAGCTGCGACATAGTACTAAAATGTACTTACTCCTTAGTTCGATCGTACCATGTAGGTACCTACATATTTATTCATGATTTCACCAATTTCATATCAAGAAAATAAATATTTCACCAATTTCATATCAAGAAAATAAATAAAGTAAGACGAATCTAACGACGCCTCGCTAGTCGAAATCGGGCCATCAGCTCATCCTTTACAAGGGAACAAAAACAAGAACCATTCACAGGCACAGGTCAAAACCATCAAACTTTACGTGAACTTCTGTTCCCGGTAACAGCTTCATTTGCAGGCAAATCCGTCAAGAAATCACTGAGAAAACCACGAACGCTATAGACAGTCCAAGAGCGAACCGTTATCTAAGCTTGCAATTAGCTACGTATTAGCATGCACCGACCGTTCTACACACATCACTCGCTAACGGTGTGGCCGTTTGCTCTGAGAGATAGCTTTAAGAGGGATGTTTCTATGGAGACTTACCGCCGAACTCATCAGAGACGCTAGAAACCATAGCTAATGTTAACCTTCCGCAAAGATACTTAGGTCTATTTTGCGCTGTCAACCATAACGGCTAGTCTATTGCCGTAAGTTACAGATGTAGCGTATACGAGATCGTTTTTGGTTCGTAAATATCTTGCTTTCTCAGTCAGCTTAGCTACCCATCGATAAGCTATGTAAAAAAACAAGGCGCATAAAAACTGTTTCGACCAAAAACTATGTCGTACGTTATTATTACATCTGTAACGGATGGCCAAATATTTAATTCTACGCGAACAGAAGCTACTATTTTATAAATTCGTAGGCAGAAGCTAGTATTTCATAACGCGGACTCTGCCAAAGGAACAAACATTACTATTGTCGAATGAACAAGTCTTGATACTTGTGGAGTCGTGAGCATCCGCTCTGATGAAACCAGAAAATATCGAGCATTCAATTCAATAGAATCATAAAATAGCTATCCAGCATGAATGAGATGGGTCAGAGAACTGTTGCATCAACGTGCATTATGCTACGTTGGATTTTATTAGTGATTTCCTTGCATATTATAAGCACGAACAATGCGCTACGCTCTTAAGGTTGTTGATATGCCTTTTATCCTCGTTATTTAGAGATAGGATATGTTGCCAATTACTGTTTTACAAGCGCCGGACATTATTTAATTTATTTTGGCGTTATTCCAAACCGTTCCAATTATGTTTGGTACTTGGCTTAGACAAGATGCAATTTCAGGTCGATCTGTAGAAATCCACTTATATTCCTCTATTTCCGCGGACTTTAAAATTCGCAGAATACAGCTTGGTACCACACAAGTATACATTACACGTTACGACTAATGCATTGGGTCAAATATCTTACATCTACGATTTTTCCTCACATCTTCAATCAACCACACTTGTACATCAAAATAAAAGAACATTAGGGGTCGCTTATTGTTGCAGCATCCCTGTACATACACCCGTAGTTTATGTAGTCGAGTCGAGTGATTTACATTTAAAACTTGGCAAGCTTATATTGTACTAAGGTTTCTCGCACATAACCCTACTGAAATGCAATTGTACATAACTTTCTCCTAAGTTACGGCGAAATCATACTAGTAACGCTAGGTCGCAAGGCGTGGGTTCTACTAATACTCCCTGTCATAAATATTCGGTAGGAAAGTTCATAATAAACCGAACAATAAAATGTCTGGATAGCGTCTAGTCTAGAGCGTCAGTAATAACTACTATTAAGTGTCTAGCCTTAGTTATTGGTGACAATAATGACAATATACCGCCTTTGAATAGTTTTATTTTATTTTGCGTTTATCACGCATTGCTCGACACAGCTATTTAAATTATAATGAATCTCTCTTTTACTCACGCTTTAACTGACATCTTAACTAATACATGTACCTAATGCGCCAATCACGACCGGTTTGCGCATATATATTTTTTGTTAAACAGTCAAGTGCGAAATAAATGCTACACTAACCTACTGTAATATATATCAACCGTACTGATGTGAATATATTAACAAGTTCTTCATCTTAAATATCGTATAGCGTAAGGATGTAGATGTGTCGTTCAGCTACTTTCTACAAGTGTTGGAAACTTTTTGCACTGTTTACAAAAAACTGTCGCTTTCTAGCTGTCAAGTTGAAATTGAACCGTTAGTCTTAATCCGTTTAACAAGTTAATATTTAGAACATTTTATATCATCATAATTAGAAATTTCGCAGCGTTTCTATTCGCAGAAATTACCTTTGATTGATATACCCTTGTAGAAAGATTTATGCTCGTAGTGCGTAACAAGCCAATTTATCATGATTAAGGAACTAAATAGCCTTAATAATATTGGCATAGAATAAAATAGGGCCGACAACTGTTTTGATGAATTAATTTATTAGACAACCTATGACCTTTGACGACACGGTGGCCTAGTTGGGACTGCCTCCGAAGCCAAATCCCGGTAAGGGCAGATAATTTGTGTGATGAGCGCGAATATTTGTTCCTGAGTCTTGGATGTTTCTATGTATTTAAGTATTTATACCTCTATATTAGTATGTTTATCGTTGTCTAGTACCCATAGTACAAGCATAGAGCTTTCTTTGGGACTAGGTCAATTTGTGTGAGATTGACCCCTGATATTTATTTATTTATTACTAGATTATAATTTCTAACAAAACTTCCGCGTACCTTTACACTTCTGATGTTATAACAAAGTTAGTACTCCGTGCCGCCCAATGTACATATTGTACAAAGTGACACTTAGCCAGACATATTAAAGAAATAAAAAATAACTAAATGCCCAGCGTAATGCTCACGAGCCTTTTAGGACATAAAATGATTTGGCTTATAGGTGCATTGCACACTGGGCGTTTAGCTGATCTCGCGTTTTCTTGGGCTATGACTAACTACAGACACAGAGACCTAAAGACCGATAACATCGCCGGAAGTGCGATTACGGTGGCGAACAGATTCGCACGGTTATTTTTGCCATGGCCACCAGCCAAGATGCTGGGAAAACGTCACTTAAGCCCACCTTCACTATGTTTAAGCTTATGTAGGTATTTACCTTTAGCTTTGTATCAATTGAACAATAAAATATAACAGGCGAAAATTTTACCTGTAAAGTTTCTCGGAAAAGACTTCTCTGTTTTGGACATCGTGTTCACCTCCGGTATTAATTTATCTGTAAAAAAAATGAATATTAATAAAACATATAATAATATGAATTCACTAATTAACACGATCCGACGTCATAGCTTAAAATTCCATTTCCCTAAATCAATCATCGAGTTTCGTTTTATTGCTTGCTTGATTTGACATATCAAATTACATAGTTACTAGTGATGGGTCAAGTATACGGTTAGTTCGATATTATATTCCATTAGATCCATCCCAGCGGCCTGTATTTAGATTTGCCCACCCTTTCCTCGGTCACGCACCAATCCCATCCGTTGTCACTCCTCCGTTTTTACGGATGCCATCCACCCAACGATGATTTCATATCTTTAAGACGCCACCAAATCTCGCAAAAAATGCGATCACTTTCCTTTGTGACCTCAATAAGACACTTATTTACTCATTAAACGATTCGAATATCATTCGACCCACTCATTAATTAGGCTTAGCAAATCATAAAACCACTGTCAAACAGTACAGTGAAATTTTGTGTATTTATTTTGTGTTAAACAAAAACAAACGGTACAACTACAGGTCGAAATTGGCATGTCTATTACGCTTGTTAATTTTTCGCACTTTAAATTCTTCAGGTTAAACCTACCTAAGAATGTTTGACGAGAAAGTTTTAAATGTGACAGCTAGCAAAATACGCGCGCGATCGCTGCATACCTGTACCTATACGAGTGTGAGACCGATAATTTGCGTGTACCATTTTGTAGCAGCTCAAGCGTTAATCAAATAAAGAAAGAAGTTTGCAGTCGAAAGAACGGACATTGATTTTGGGCTTCTTAAGCAGTTTACATTTACATACTCACTCATTCATTCTGTCTTACTCATTTGCTTCAGGGTTAGCTGGAAGAGATCCCATTTAGGGATAAGTTCGCCTTTGTACATTAATTTAGTATTATAATTGTAATATTTATATTTTTGTGCAATAAATATAGTTTACATACATACATACATACATTTTACCAATCGAATAGTAACATAGGCATTGTCATGGAAATTTGGTTAGGGCTGAGGGCCTAAGCGGCCTAAGGGCAAGAAAGGGGAAACTAATTGCGAAGGGGAGCTTATATCGATTATATGTATTATTATCGCCTTTGAATTAGAAATTTGTCACTACTATTATTTGTATAAAATTACGTAAATAGTTTTCACCTCAGCACCTTCAAAGACTGGCTTTGCTGTTTGACAACAGTTCAAAATTCGATTTTTGCCGTGTTTTCACATGGCACCACGCGGGCGGCTGGGGACCAAATATACCTACATGTCGTTTAATTTTGACCATGTTATCCTTTTTACCTTAAGGTTATAGGTATGTTTTCGCTGCCGAGGTGATAAGTTGTACCTATGTGCTACACGAGACCAAAGTTATTTGCATCTCGTGTCTTTGAACCAATTCAATTCAATTTGTGATTCAATTCTATATTTTTCGCTTGGTCGGGATTCAAAATCAACACTCGCAGCAAAAAAACAAACTTTGCTCTCTTGTTGCACAAATAACTATTATTTTCTTGAATCACTAACGTTACTGAATAAGCCGTTAGTTAGGTACCGACATGCGCAGAGGCATTTCGCGACGATCGATTGGCGCCACCAACGGAATCTCATTAACGCTCGAATGATAAAATACAAAAGTATTAAAGAAAAAATGAATAATGCTACCAGTTAATGAGGCTAAAACTGCTTACTGCCAACTTTAAAACTTATTTTCATAAAATTAGCAACTTATAGAACTTAGTTTATTTTTCCGAAACTTTTCTTCAGTAAATTTTAATAATTACAGGTCCACAACCTTGAAAATAAAAATCCCGCAGCCCAACTGAAGTTGAACGAGAATCGCAGATTCGCTAGGTATCTATCTATTTTGGTCGGACCAACCCAAGGTCGCATCGCACGTCATCCCATGACGCGAGCCCATCGATTTACCAAGGTATAATGTATTTTCACATTTCCACCAAGTTATCATGATTTTAGGAACGTAGAGGAAACATTAGAGACAAGCAGATGAAATTCTCAATTAGGTAGTATGTTAAATAGCATATTCGCAAAACGCGATATTCGTAAAACATGATATTCGCAAAAGACGATATTTGGAAAACATCATATTCGCAAAACATGATATTCTCAAAACATCATTATTAACAAGACATCAATTAGACAGTGTCGACGGAGCTCCTGTTTCTGCACGGCTAGCACATGACGGGGCGCGAGCTATGTCGCCCGCGAGATAGACTACCTGTCTTTTTCTGACCGTTCTAATTAGACAAGGACGGGTAGCCGTGCTGGGTGGTTTGGCCCTCCGGGCCTGCTGTAAAACTAACATAACCTAAACCTACCTACGATTCTATAACCTAATTCCACTATTTGCAAATATCATGTTTTGCGAATATAATGTTTTGCGAGTATCGTGTATTGCAAATATCATGTTTAACTAATATCATGTTTTGCGAATATGATATTCTGCGAAGTATGGATTTGTGATAGGCAGCACTTTTTTGTACGTTAATGTTGTGTTGGGTTTTTTATTCGATTTTGACAATTAACAATCGATATGTGGCTGCTTTACGTGTGCATCTGTGCATTAATAATTGCCTTAATCGTCAATGATAATCGTAAGAGAGGAGTCACGCACGACATCCTTGTGAACCGCTTAGCAATTAACGTGCATTTAACGTCAATTAAAAAATAAGTTGGTAGGTACCTACCTTCCTACAAAGATTGTCTTAAAACAGCATTGATCGGTACGCGGTGCCACGAATTACAGATTTACTAAGGCTAATGCAGGCTTCCTCAAACTAACTTCCGCACTTCCTTGGCGTAAAATTCAAGCTTTTCCGTATTTCTTGGACTCGCATTTTATGAAAAACAAATATTTGGAACATAATATTTTTCAAAGCTGTAGGCAATTTGCAGCAAATAGGTACCTAGGTAGGGAGGTACTTTGAGGGTTTTTTAATTCCTGAAACAGGTTAGGTTAGGTCCCTACCTAGCTAAGGTTGATGGTGTCGAACCTGGTAGGTATATAACATACAACCCATCATTTTATCGAATTTCACTTCATCCATTAAACCTACCTAACTACCTATCAATTAATCAAATTTAATTTCATTAAACGCTGTCTTCTGCTGAATCCATGATGTTTTCAGGATATTTTAAACATTAACTAAGTATAGGTACGTAGGTTAGGTTATACTTGTGACTAGGTTAGGTAGACATAGGTACCAAAGCAAATCTCATGCATGCACCGAGATATGCCTTTCGATGAAATGAAAATTCTGCGTAATGATAAGTAGGTACCTATAGGTTCCTAAGTTCGTTAAAAGTTTTCGATAAATTAATAGGCAGCTACCTAACCTGCCTACCCATCGAACCTAGCATCAGAAAAATACTTAAGTTAACCCTTAAGAAATTCAGAAAAAAAGAACTTCCTAACTAACTTCCTAGGTGGTCAATTACTTACCTATTTAGGCATATGAAAGCCTTGGCTTCTCATTCCTACCTATATCACAAATTTAAGATTGATATGCATCCCTACCCAAAATGTGGGCAATCATGTGAATTTCTTTCGAACCTAGGTTACCTAACTACCTACCTACTTTACATGGGACGAGTTGAGCATGAAGAAGACACATTTTCATATCACCAGAACAATGTCTCAATGACGCAGGTACCTATGCAAATGTGTTGCATATAAATTGCTTCAGACATCCTTCCTGGTAGGTTTAGTAGGTATTAATAAAATACTAATTACATGAGTAGTAATAATTACAAATAATCATTCTTACCTTACACAAACGACCGTAGACAAAATATATTCGAGAAACCTATTTTTTGTTCCAGGATCAAGATTGGTTTGTCGCACTGTACATGACTGCACCTACCTACCTATTTACCAATTTTGGTGGATAGTAATGTTTGGTCTAGGTAATAATAATAATGAATATCAGGTAGGCACACATATCGTAGTCCCTATTTAGGTAAATATAGTTATTTTTCTTCTTATTCTTCTACTAAGGAGGTACTTTCCTGTATTAGTAACGTTTGTGGATGAAAGGGATACTTACATACAATATATGACGTCACGCCTTTATTCCCAGAGTGGGGTAGGCAGAGCAACAGAATACCAACAGCTCTAAACTAGTTGATAATTCTGTAACCACATTTTGCATAGTCAGGCTAAGATGTTTACCAGTGTAGTGGCAGGCAAACCCATCGCCTAACAGTCAAAAAAGCCTTTATTCCCTTGGTCGCCTCCACGACACGGGAAGACATGGAAGTGGCACCATTCTAACCCGGCAACCACACGGGGGTACCTACCTACTTTCAATTAAATTTGTGGCACTTTAACGGTTTAAAATCAGTTTGTTTTGACACTTTAGTCGATGAAATGATTAAGATTGTCTTGAAGCCTGAACGCAAAGCAGTGATTTGGAAGACTAATAAATAAATATAACGAAAGTATCGATGATACGAATAAGCGGGTACACATTACATTACTATTATAATACGTAGTTGTTTATCAAAAAACTGCTAATTCGTTTCATTTACGAAAAGGTTCCTAAGACGCTAATATTAACAGGTAATTTCGTAAAAATACAGCTTGCCAGCCGGCAAGCACCGTGTCGTACCAATACCAATCCAATTTATCCAATAGACCAATAGGTCGGTACCAACCTAAACCATCATCGAAACTAACAGCTGTTGACTCATATCTCTTCAAATAAATTGACTTAACGAAAGAAAACTATACAAAATACGTCAAATATGCGAAATACATCAAAAGCAAATGAAAATTGATTTCTAGATCAACTCACCTTATTTTGTCACTTAAGAAAAATATTAAAACACACAAATACAACACTTTTAAAACGTGGCACTGGTTAACCTAAATACAGCGAATATAACTTAATTTATAAAGTACCAAAAAAATATTAAAATTAATACGTAAAATACGAAAATTCTAGAGCCGAGAAGCACACACACCCTCTACCAACAAGCGCAGAAACCCGACTGACTAGCGCCGCGACCTCATGCACGTGGCGATTACAAGATAGTTTATTTTAAATGGAGGGAGCGCTGCGTTCCGTTTCAATGACTTTCAATAATGGTCTTATGCCACATTTTCAGAACATACAAGTACAACGTAAACGTAATATATTAATTATTATACACACACACAATAACAATTTATTTATTGAACAGGTTTGTTGTACAAAGATATATTTCAATGTTGTAACCATTTCTTTCTAATAAATAAATAATAACAATGAATACGTATACATTGTTACAAAAGTTTTAACCTGAAAATCATAAGGCCCTCGATATTTCATATTAAAATATATAGGTACATATTATAAAAGAAATATATCCAAGAGATTAACTATAGTTTCACACTTTATTAGTTAAGAGTTTCTAAGAGAATTAAATTAGAATAATAATGCAATTTGAACATTTTGTACACTTACATACTTATATACTGTTATTTACTAATCCTAAGGTCGTTCCTAACCTAACTGCAAAAGTTTAGTTATCGTGTCGTGTCGTGTTGCTTGGCGCGATCTCGATGATTACATCCTGTGGCGGGATGCGCTATGATTGGTCGATCACTGCCAGGCCTCCACAGACAGCCAACATCTATTTTCGCAAGCAAAGCTGTGTTCAAAATTTAGAGGGTAGACATTTGACTTGTTCTTGTCCCTCGATTCTTCTACTGATAGAAATGAAATCATGTGCGAGATAATATGTAAAATCTATGAAGCTGATATTTTATTTTCAATGAAGTTAACCTGATTTTGTAGCAAATAATAAATAATAAATAAATAATAATAAATCCTTCAGGGTTTATTATTATCACTGTTTCCTTATTTTATTTAAGTCTTAAAATGTGGGAACCGATATATTTAAAGTGGTTAACTTAATGAGTTCAGTTGAATTTGGCAATATGATCCAATTCTTATCCAAAAACTAAGTACTGCTTTATGTGGAGGTTGCCACTTGACAATATTGTCCTCCCAAATTGTCACCACTCTTCTTATACTTTAGTTTAAGTGTTGATTCTAAATATTTTAATTTAAAATTATAGTAAGAATCCGGTCATTATGATTTTCCTAAGATTCCAATAAAGAAGTCAAATAGTTTAAAATAAGTAATAAAAGTAAAAATTAAAAAATAACAGACAATTTAAATGTAAACGGATGCTGCAATTGATAAAAATGTACTTACCCACAATTTATAATTACTAATTTGCAACCGAAACTCTTTGTGTTATTAGTTGGGTTAGGTGTAGCAAAACGTGTAGTTGTTCCAGTATTAAACATTAAATTGTATTAATATAACAACTTTGTGATAATGTCCTTGTACAAAATAAATAATAATTTAGTTTTAAACGCATAATTCTTACGATTACAATTTTATTTGACTAAAGTTATTAATTGTATACTTAAATAAAAATCTATAATCATGGCCTCTGGAAATTTCTTAACAGTTAAAACTCATTTATCTGAATTTAAAAATAATTCAGACAAGGATACAGTCAGTGAGGTAAGTAATTTATTTTACATTAAAAACATTATTTATCCAATGGCGGTTTTTTTTCTGAAAGTTAACATCAATTGAAGGCATTCATTTCAAAAATCCGCCATTTTGAAATTGTTTCTGCCGTGATTATCTAAGAATAAATTAGGGTCGCAAACATTACGAATCAAGATTACTATTGTCATTTGACCTGTGGCTTTACGCTGAATTTCATTTATTGAAGAAGTATAAATTCATATCCCTTAAAAAAGTTGTATGAGTGTGTTTTAGGGCCGTCATAATAGGATAATTTTCTGCCACGTATTATTGACAAAATGTAAAAATGACTGACTAGGTGGATATAAAAAGGTTGGGATGTAGCAACTAAAACATAATAGGTCACTATTATCAATGACGTGATATTACATACCTATACTCATATTATGCGAATTGTAGAATGGCATTACACCTTTTTCCTTTATAATAGCGGCACCACACTTGGCTGATTTACGACAAATATTTTCTTTACATCTTCTTTATTCGGTATGTTAAAAAAAGAGATGTGAAACCATTACTTGGCCAATACTACCGAGTGAAGTGCCACCATTATACTAATATCGTACTCTGTATTCTTGACATTTAAAAAAATACAGTTATGGGCACTTCTACATACATTGACACAACTATGCCACGTCAAAGTGAGTGGCGGGTCGTGCCGTCGTGAATTAAAAACACAATAGTTTCCATAAACCTTGCCATTATTAATAGTATCCAAAACGACCAGTTCAGAGCTGTAGCAAATTAATGAAATGGATATGTTAATAATAAATAAATTATGCTTTATGGAAAGGATGGTTTCACTTGAAAATGGAAACCTAAAACGAATTTAAACACCAAACTATAGTTCCCCATTTGCATAGGTAGGTAGGTGAAACGTATGCATATATATTTTTCAGGCCTCAGAAAGCGGTACTAGTAATTCAACGTCAGCTGAAGACCTCCAAAAATTAGCTGTAATTCTCGGTTTGAACAGCGTAGAAGATGTATACCAAGAACGATTCCGTGTTGATCGACGCCGATTGGAGACAATGCTGGCTGGTAAAATAATAATATAAAAAAACACATTCAAATTAAACCCATTATTCAAAACCATTAACTTTCATGTTTACTTTGCAGATAACTTGGATGAATCACAAACGGCGCAAGCTTTCTTTCACAGGGTAAAACTTTTTGACGTGATATCAGAACAAATCGTAAACAAGAATAATATCAACATTACATTTTCAGGTCATGAATGATACAAACACTTTAATCAACTGGCCAACGCGTTTGAAAATTGGAGCCCGCTCAAAAAAAGGCAAGTGTCATTTTCTATTTTGTGATCAGGCACGCGAAACTTGTTAAAAATCTAAGCGTTATTTTGAACGCGACCCAAAAATGAAAAGTTCGTTTAGCCTATGAACGGGGTCAAAATTTGGCGCGCGCGGAGGCGCCCGAAAGTCGCGCTTCGGCGCCAGTCTGGCGCATTTTGCATTTTATTTGAAATTATTCATTGCACGTCCGTTACTTACGACCAAAAATTGCAATCAATTTTTATCTTATGTGTTGTTAAATGAATTTATCATGGTTTCTAAGGAGAATAGTGATGAAATATTGTATAATCTTATTAGACAAATACGTATCAACAAGTTTACGGATTTTTTTGGTAATATATGTTTTTTATTGAAGAACTGTAAATAGTTTTCTGTGAAAGTGATTTTGTTTTTATGATTTAGATCCTCACGTAAGAGTTGCTGGACGAGTCGATGATGTAAAATTAGCACGAGAGAAGATTATGCAGCTGTTAGATACTAGGGTAAGTCTTTGTGTAAAATGTTTTGTTGTTTTGATGATTTTATTTTGTGATCGCTGTTTGCTACAGAAATGTAGTATGTGTCGTGCGCTACGTTTACTAATTCCTAGGATATTAAGAACGAATATAGCAATGTGTGAGTTTTTTCAAGTATTTACTAAACTTATACGTTGATTGAAATTGCCACGGTATTATTATAGTAAAGAGCCTCTGAGAAATCACACACGAACACACAACTTACGAATTTTCACCAACTTCAGTAATGAGACTAATGAGCGAAGGTTGTACTTATTCGTTATTTATAACAAACGACTATCTACGTTTGCCGCGAGACCCGCGGGTGCCGTGATCGCGAGTTTCGTGACGCGCGAAAGTTGTCGGATGAAAAACTTATTTATTTGCATTTGTGTGAAGCTGATGACAATCTAATAAAGATGTGTTGTATGCGCTATATTGTTAGGAACTATTTAGCGAAGTAGTCGCATAATTTCCGTGTTGGGTCGTTTAGTTCACAAATGTGAGAGATGTCGGAGTTTGTGACGCAAAATATATTTCCAACAATGACTTTTTCTTGAGGGAATAGCGATTCACTATTTCTTAAGGTACAAACGCTAGAAGATAAAGGAATAGGAAGATAGACGAGTTATAAAGGGACCTACAATGTGGTCATGACGTATACAATCGACTGCAACGAGATGTATCCACTTACTTAGGTATATCATGTTTGTAACTGCATTAATTATCTCTTCCTGGAAGTCCTTATATGCTTGTCTGAATGAGAACTGTTAGTCACTATGCAAATAAATATAAAACAAGTGCTAAGTGACGTTGACAGGTGGTAAACATAGTGATGCCAGTGCGCTAACAGTCAGTTGTGGCACCAGTGTAGTCTGCACGGGTGTGGGAGCAGTTTCAGTGGAGGGAGCGGGTGGTGTGGCAGTGCGGAGGACATCTGCACCTCGCTCGGTGTCCTGTCATGTCGTATAGCTCACCGTGACATCATGGCTTAGTCGCCGCATCGTTGGTGTGATCACTCAGTATACAGTTTTCAACCATTATTATTTGGTTACTCGCAATCTACCCTTCTGAAGTTTATTTCACATCTAAGCTTTTAATTCGCTTTATTTATTTGAGAGTCACACATTTTATAAACTAACAAAACTATTGGAAACTTAACATTTATTTGCATTATCATTCAAAAACAATCAGTATGTAGGTACATTTTGTTTGTAGTCATTCAAATTCAAAACACAGTAGGTATATACCTTTTAACAATGCAATAAGGGGAAAAAGTGGATACTTACGTCTGTTCGTAGTCGACTGTACATTAATGGTCGCGATGAAGATAACTACCTAGTTACTAACTTTATCCAACATTGAGCTTAAAAACATAGATATTTTTAAGCTCAATGTTGTATATTATGCTGGTGAGTGTACTCACCTATTATAATGATCAATAACATTTTTATTTTGTCAACAGAGCAACCGGGTAACGATGAAAATTGACGTCAGCTACACCGATCATTCGCATATCATTGGGAAGGTAATCAATTTAATTTCTATTTTTAATAATGGAATTCGTCATAAGTTATTTTTTATTTGTTCTTGTTAGAAGTTTCGCCACGTTTTCCTGCTTAAATACGCATTATATTTTTATTTTATATTCAATGTTTAGATCAATTTTAATATAAAAAAAACACTATCAATATTTATAAAAATGACTGATAGTAGTTTTTGCGGCGTTTCTTCTCAGCAGCGGTCACCTCTTGGGAACCGCTGGTGGAATTTTGACGTGTTAAAGTGCCCGTGCGGCCTACTTACTGAATAAATATGTTTTATCTTTTTTATATTAGTACTGAACATGCGTCATGTAGTTTATACGGGTGCGTTATCTAGTGCACTCTATCGTCAGTCGGATTTTCGTTGCCAGCAACTTAAAAAAAGTCGGCGATGAGAGATTCGACCGACAGTCGTCGAACTGTATTGACTTATGCCCTATATTCAAACAGTAGGTTAAATACACAGAACTATATAGAACTATTAGGGTAGTTTTTTGATCTGTGGATAACTGCACTAATAGTTGGGATCAAACAAAACCCCAGTAACAACCGATTATGATTTTTAACAGTTGCGTTAGGCGCGTCACCATTTTGGCATTTAAGCATCATTATGATATATTTTCCTAACTAAATGACAGAGTAGACACCCTAACTATCTTTAACTCCCTATAACATATATTTATCTCTTTCCGTCGCCAGTATAATGAATGGGACGGATATATATTCTCATATTTTAGACGTCATTATAAATATTATAATATACATAATTATATTATAACTCCGTTTGTGACGGGTTTTGAATTGGTTGATGAATTCCGGGTTTCTAGTTCTAATAAGGTTTTAAAGTTTTCCACGTGACGATTCAGAAAGAAGTGTTTATCGTTCATCATTGATGTTGGCATTATTTAATTGGGAAATAAAAGGAGAACGGTTAAAGTTTACCTGTCAGCCCTATTATAAATATTACACTTCTCTTGTTATTTTTATAAAATTTGACATGATTAACTCATAAACCGAGACGAAATAGGAGAGGGCCTTTAAAAAATTACATCTTTCCTTTGCGTATGTTTAAGTATGATTTTAGGCGCACTTTCTACTCCTATACAACATTTACGACTATGTTTGGCTTGTCCACAATGAAACTCGCGCTCAAGGCTTGAGCGCTCTCAAGGCTTGAGCGCTCTCAAGGCTTTGCGGTTGCAATTCATGGGATGTGGTTCTAAAATGATTATACATATTTTGTAACTTAAATTATATGATTAAAAAAAAGACTGAGGGGGACTGGAGAACATAATAAACGCTAACGATTAAAAAAAAATGCAATTTGCAATACAAAAAGAACGAAATGTCAAGTTGGCGTCTTTGAGTAAGTATTTTTTTCTTAACCCGAGCGACATTTGGTCTTCAAGGTACCTACTGATTGTAACACGAGATAATTAACACTATACATTAAGAATGTTCACGTTTAACGAAGCTACGAGTAATCACTGTTTTAAATTTTACGTATGAATATAATATAACTCCCGTGTGGTTGCCGGGTTAGAGTAGTGCCACTCCATGTCTTCCCGTGGATGTCGTAAGAGGCCACTAAGGGAATAAGGGCTTGTAGTACTGTTAGGCGATGGGCTTACAACCTGTCACTAATACACTGGTAAAAAACTTAACCTACTTGTGCAAAATGTGGTTACAGAATTATCAACAAGTCTTTTTAGAGTTGTTGGTATTTCTGTAGCTCTGCCTAACCCACTCTGGGAATGAAGGTGATGTTATGTATGTGTATGTATAATATAACCTTATGGTTGCCGGGTTAGAATAGTGCCAACTACCACTCCATGTCTTCCCGTGGAAGTCGTAAGAGGCGACTAAGGGATGGTTGCGTCGAATACTTATGTCAATTCCATCCATTTTGTCAGTTTTCGTTTCGTTCGTAATGTAAACGAACTTCGTTTACATTAGCGTTACGCATCCTCTCTAGCCTCTCTGTCCATTTTGAAACTTTAATCGTCAATATTATCAAGTTAATTTGTAACAAATCCTCATATTTGTCTTAAACACAAAATAAATCTCATTAGTATCTATGAAGTCTTTTTAAGGGTTAACATTATATTACTGCACCAGTAAAATAGAAGTACACGTTCGATAATCCTTCAAAATTTCCAGGGAGGACTAACGATCAAACGCGTGATGGAAGAGACCGGCTGCCACATCCACTTCCCGGACTCTAACCGAACCAGTTCCGTGGAGAAGAGCAACCAGGTGTCCATCGCGGGAGACATGGAGCGCGTGGAGCGGGCCAGAGCGCGCGTACGGGTGAGTAGCACCACTGGTCACGCTCTAGTGTCCAAGAAGGACTGATGATCAATCACTTGATGGAAGAGACGTGGCTGCCACGTCCTTTTGAGGGACTCTAACTGATCCAGTTCCGTAGAGAAGACCAAGCAGGTCCATCGCGGGAGACATGTAGCGCGTGGAGCAGCCCAGAGTGCGCCAACGGGTGAGTAACTCCACTGTTCGGTTTCTAGTGATCATTTATAGAGTACTGAGAATCAAGAACACAATGGGAGAGGGCGGCTACATCTGCTTTCTGGACTCTAACCGAACCAGTTGCGCGGAGAAGAGGAACCAGGAAACGTACGTGTCCATCACGGGAGACATGGAGCGCGTGGAGCGGGCAAGAGCTCGCGTACGTGTGAGTAACTCCACTGTTATTGACTGCAGTTTTACTGTTGGCTGCTGACTATTGTGTGGTGTGATGAAGGGAAGAACTACTATGGCTCCTTGCTGCGTTCCAGAGCCCAGGATTTGTGTAAGTGAGAACCGTTAAACATCTGTTCTGTGGCTTATCACTCATCATTATATTGTATCTGTTTCATCAATTGAAGGCGAGGCCGGGTTCCATCGTAGGAAGAGGCGCGTGGACCCGCCCACGTAAAGTTGTCAGCCACGGAACATTACATAGTAATACAAAATTTCACAGTTCCATTTATCTTCCATCAGTCAGTGACTATACTGAATCGTAAACTGCATCAAGTAGATGCAGTTTATGGCCGTGAGTATAATGTGCTATTCGTATGTTGCAGGCGCTAACGCCTCTCGTGTTCTGCTTCGAGCTGCCCATAGTGGCTCCGTCTCAGCCGTTGCCCGACATCACTTCGCCGTATGTGCAGCAAATTCAGGAGCAGTATAATGTACAGGTGAGAGGGATCGGTTTACGGCTTAATATGTACAATGTCAAGGAGTATATTTGTAATTATTTTGCGTTTAATTATTATTTATTGACTCGCTACGGTAACATAATGTAGGTAAATTAAAGCACACTGGTAAAACAAATTTAAAATTACTTTGTACATCTTATAATGTAGTAAATCTCGAGACTTATTGTGTCTTTGCGAAATAAATAAGCTGACCTAGCCCCAAACTAAGATCTAGGCCTGTAGTATGGGTGCCTAGGTACCTACTACACAACAAAAAACTGACTTGTATAAAGATATACATACTTAAATACGTAAAATAGAAAATATCCATACTCGCACTGATCATACAAATATGTCTACCCTTACCCGGATTGGAACCCAGGACCGCTAGCTTCGTAGGTAGGGAACCTACCAAGTAGGCTAACGTGTCGTCAAACTCAAACTCAGAATAAAAACTAATGGCGGATGGACGTCTTGAGTCTTGTACATAATTATTATTCAATACATATTTAAATATAAATAAACTGTGTAATATAATAACTACCTACATAATACAGTCACTGATCTTGAGTTTATAATAACAGGTGATGCTGCGTAACCGCCCAAAGCTGCACGCGAATCTTCTGGTGGTGAAGGGAGTCCAGTGGGAGGTGCAAGGTACCATGGAAGCCACTGGGCTGCTTATGAACTACATGTGTGGACAGCTCGCGGTGAGTTGCTCAAGGTGCTACACCACCTACAGATGTACGGTTTCTAAATATTACTCAAGAGTGTGATGATGCTGTGAAACCGTCCAAAACCACCAATTGGTGGTGAAGGGAGGCTACCATGACAAGCCTAAGCGATTTAGTTTAGGATGAGTGTAATTGACAGCTATAGCAGTTACACGGCTCCGTCTCGTTCTCTCACCGTAAACTGAATTGTTAAGCCATATCATGGTAACCCCTTGTAGAAGGTACAGCGTACCATGGAAGCCACTGGACTGTTTATCAACTACATGTGTGGACAGCTCACGGTGAGTCTTGCTAGAATGTTCTGCACCGCCTAGAAATTTGGGAATGTGTCTTAGTTTTTAGGGTTCCGTAGTCAAACTAGGAACCCTTATAGTTTTGCTATGTCCGTCCGCAGCCTAGCGCAGATACTCTTTTTACTAGAAAGCTGTAATTTTGCATGAATATACATATTAGTCACGCCAACCAAGTGGTACAATAAAATGTAAAAAAAATATTTTTGGGTTCCTCCCTTACTCGTAACGTGGGGATGTATTTTTTTTCTCGTCTATCCCATAGTGTGGGATGTCGTTAGATAGATCTTTCAAAAATATTATGGGTTTGTCAAAACAATTTTTCCATCAAAGGATCCGTTTATGAAATATTAAGCTTTAAAGCGCAAATTTTTGTTAGAGTCAAGTGTCCCTCCCACTGCAGCCAAAACTACATATACTAAAAATGTGAAAAAAATCTTAACTGAAAGCATATAATATAACGAATTGAAAAGGAAAACTATCACGACTTAGTAGAAATCACTGGTTCTTGAGATACAGGCGATTATACCTATTAAAATCATCTAAGATGGCACCAAATAGAAAATTAGTTATTACTTGTTGATTTTTATGTTTGTATTAAGTACTTAACGGCTTCGGGACCCTACACTGAGCATGATCCAACATGCTCTTTCCCCGGTTTTTACTACCTAACCCCTACTAAAAATAAGTCCGATGTTGGTTTATTAATAGTTTCAGTGTAGCATTCATTAGCTTCTGAGCAGTAGTATCCTCTTGGGAAAGTGCCCCTGTAGCCTATTAAACATCTTTTCTCTTTTTATCGCTTTTTCCGCGGTTAATATGTAACTTTGTTGCTATGCTTTCATGCCTGTCTATTTTTTGTTCATGTTCCTTCTTCAGCCTGAAGAACATTTTTTTATTGATCATAACCCCTCGTCTGTCTTGTCTGTGCCCAAAACTTGGATAGCTTTTTATTTTTTGGTTACTGCACTTTATCATAATACGAAGAGACTAGAACTTGGTATTTTTCTCACCTAGGCTAGAAGGTTTAAACTTTAAACTTTCCGATGAGCTAGAGAGTTTAAACTTTAAACAGCTCAGGAGCCCTAGCAAGATGCAAGCGCTAATAAAGTTTTCCTTTTCTATTACTTAAAATCTATGGGATGACATTCTCATGAAAATCTATGGGATGACATTCTCCCCATACGATTTGGTCGATAGAAAAGAAAAACGGTAGGCGCTTTTGCATCTTGGCTGGATCCCCAGAACTAGATGACAATAATGGTACCGAATGATAAGTTTATTAGGGAATGAGAAGTAGCCATATCACTCAGCCCTACGACTGCTCCATTGCTTCTTTGACAGAAGAACTAACTAATGTTAGTAGGGATTTAATATGATTATTACTTATTTACAATAGGTTTCTCGAAATCTCATCGAACACTTACACTCACTCGCATGTCCTTGTTAAAATATTATGTATGCTGACATAACACCATTATGTTATGTGTACATCTAGCGATATTTTAAACCGACAGCCACACGTGTTCAGAGCCTACATTGTAATGTAAGTTGCTATTGCAAAAAACATCCCGAACGCGTTTGCTTTTCTCGTATACATAACATGGACGCAAAATAGATGTACGCCTTATAGGGCAGCTTGCAGATAATATTTTTTGTGCTGTATTTCAAGTTTTCGACATCTTGCAGATGCTATTTAAAGCATATCGTTTGTAGTTTATATCATAAAAAGGAAAGAAAATGATGTATTAACACAATCCTAGGTGCATCATGGTTTAATGTAAACCTGCCTCGTGTTTTTTTTTTTTTTTTTTTTTTAATTTATTTAGGCAACATACAGTCTTATAAGTAAGTATTACAAAAAATACATTTTATGAAATGACCTTGAAATGACCTGTGTTATATTATTCAAAAGTTAATTAATATCGGGTTTCACCAACTACTTATCAGACGGTTAGTCTTAACAGCTGTCAAAATGTATGAACTAACACTCGATTAACATTTAACATTGTATTGTGAAATTGGCACTAAGTATTATTGCTCCACAGAGTCAAACCCACGTGCAGATGACTCTGGAGATCTCTCCCATCCACCACGCCGTGGTGGTGGGCCGGGCGGCCGAGCAGCTGAAGGTGATCATGAAGGGCACCAACACACAGATCATGTTCCCCGACGCCGACGACCCTAACATCCCGGTCATCAAGAAGAGCTGCGTCACCATCACTGGCCAGATCAAGGATGTGTACACGGCGAGGCAGCAACTAGTGGTGAGGTTATATAATAACCACTTTGTTGTTAACCCCCGACGCAAAAAGAGGGGTGTTATGAGGTTTCATTTATGTTGGTACGATACATTTTTCAGTGGACGAAAGATTCATTTGCTACTAGCTTTTCAATCGAAAAGCTCGTTTCTTTTTAAACCAATCACGTTACTGCTAGATAACGTCATACGAAAAGTCACTGGATCTACCAGTGACGGGATTAGTTAATAGAAACGCTAGTTAGCGAACTCATCTAGGTTATAGCTCTGTTGTTTTTACTTTAACTTTAAAAATATGTTTTACGAACACAAGTTAAAGCTCACTGTTTAGAGTAAATTATCGTGATCCGCAAAGACTACATAGCATAGTAAGTATATGAGACCTTCCATCTTATCCATTAACCACCTGCCAAGCAACATTGTTCGCATTGTTGTGTTCCGGTGTGGGGATAAGACAACCGGTGAAATTACTAGCATAGAGGCATTCCATCTTAGTCCTCAGGGTTGGCAACGCATTTGAGATCTTATGATTATAGGTCTCAGAATTTTTTTTTATGGGTCTCAGATTCCACTTACCATCAGGTCGCCTCGTGTGTCTTCTCTTTAACATAAAAAAAAAACTGTGATGCCTTCTAAGACCACGTACCAAGAATAATAATCCTTCTCTATCTGTTACATATTTACGTATATTTTAACAGGGAAGCCTCCCCCTTGTGGTTATATTCGACGTGTCAGAAGAGGCCTACCGCCTAGACCCTGACTTGGCTGTCAAACTCATGCAGAAGTACAATGTTTACATCAACATTAGACGCAAGCCGAAGCAGGGGATCGCCTCTGTCGTCATCAAGGGAATTGAGAGATGTGCTGGTAAGGATTCACTACTTTTTATATAGATGACATTGTTTAAATAGTTTGGTACGAAATATTTTGACACAGTGACAGGTACCTAGAACTAATCATTATTCTCAAGTGGCAGGAGCAGCAAGCTACAGCAGTAGTTTAAAGATAAATCTAGGTTATGATTATGTTCTAATAGCTTCTTAATATCGGTATTTTTTTTGTGATATACTAGTCTATAACTTTTACGAGAAAATGTTTATTTTTAGTTGATCTCAAAGAGTTTTAAATAATTTAATTTAAGGTGGCACTATTTTAATCCGGCAACCACTCAGGGAGCCACTCCATGTCTTCCCGTGGATGTCGTAAGTGGCGACTAAGGGGATAAGGGCTTGTAGGACTGTTAGGCGATGGGCTTGCAACCTGTCACTAATACAACTAATACTAAGGTTGTCTGGAAGAGATCGCTATTTAGCGGTAAGATCGCCTGTTGTATACCTATAATTTAAATGTACAGTTCCGTGTTCTGTTTTTTTTTTGGTGTTCAATAAAGAGTATTTGTATTGTATTAGTAAACAACTTAGCCTACTTGTGCAAAAGGTGGTTACAGAATTATCAACGAGTCTTTTTAGAGTTGTTGGTATTTCTGTAGCTCTGCCTACCCCTTTCTGGAAATGAAGGCGTGTTGGTATGTATGTATGTATTATTTATATGTTGGAAAAAAAACTGAAGAATCGTAAGCAGTTAAACATAACCTTACAACGCTCATGAACACCCCACAGGCGACATCTACGAAGCTCGCCGCGAGCTCCTCGGCGGGAAGGAGCCCGTGATCACAGCCGAAGTGCCCGAGTCGTACAACATCCCGGCGTTTACCGCGATGTCGAACTTCAGCGTGTACAACCCGTTCTCCCCCTCGCACAGCATCCCCAACATCAGCAACTCTCCCTGCTCGCCGTACGGCCTGCAGCTGTCCGAGCTCGCCAACTACAACCTGGGCAGCCCGCTGTACAACCAGCCGCCCACGCCGGGCGGCTACCCCAGCCCGCTGTCGCCCGCGGCCGTCACGCCGCCCGGCTACCCCGGCGCCTGGCTCATCCCCTCCCCGCAGCCCAGACCTGCCCAGTTCCACTACCCTAGTCTGGCCGTGCCGAATCCTAGCTCGGTTATGTATAAGAATCAAGGCGGCTCTTGGAATCGTGAGTATTTTTGCAAGCTTTTTATTAACTCGCATTGTCACTCCTGAGGCCTGATTGAGCTGAAAGTTAGTGTATCTACGTAACTTCGATGTCATCTGGTCTGATGATAGAATCGGAAGGTGATCCACCGTATTTGGACTCATTAAGGTTGAATTTGATAATCAGTATATGACTTTGGAAAAGAAAGTGCGGTCAACAGTAAAAAAATGTTTTTTTTTGACAGAAACTTTTCTCTAGACACTCTTTATGTTAGAAGGCTGTAAACGCATACAGAAAAGGGGTTATACAGTGTGTTAATGGAATACGAGCAATTTAAACCAGACTTAGGTTATATATAGCTCTACAAGTCATGTAGATGTGGAATTTCGTTAATAACTCTAATACATAGGGCGCAATTAATTTTTAAAGGTCCCATCGAGTAGCAATGCACTTGAAACCTTGTCAGTTGAAACGAAGATGTAAGTGACAGTTAATTGCAGGTTAATTGGGCTATTTATAATACATTCCGTGGCGAATTTATTAGTAGGAAAAAACAACTTATGCTAACGATACACACGTTTTATGTTAATTGGGATGCATATTTGTTAAAATATTTCCTCGTATTGGATTTACACACTGTATTCCTTAGCGTTTAAATAAATAAATAAATAAATAAATCACAGATCAATGTCACACAAATTGACCTAGTCCCAAACTAAGCTCTAGGCTTGTACTATGGGTACTAGACAACGATAAACATACTTAATAGAGAAACATATACTTAAATAAATAGAAAACATCCAAGACTCAGAAACAAATACTCGTGCTCATCACACAAATATCTTGCCCTTACCGGGATTTGAACCCAGGACCCCTAGCTTCGAAAGCAGGGTCACTACCAACTAAGCTAGCGTCGTTTATGGCGTAACATGCCTATATTATTACAAATTCTATTCTAGCTAGATACATGTAGATATTTACTAAAACACGACCTATTGAATATTTATATACGTCATCCAACATGTACAAAATATTTATTTTCCTTTGTACAAATATTCAATCAATTTCCACAATCGCCATTGAATCTACTTATAGCAATAGCAAAGTTATTGTTTGAAACGTCATTTATCAAACACTGATCTGACATTCCTCACATTTGAAACTCGGAATGAAAAGAAAAGTGGTACTATAGCTTGAAATTGTTTGTAGCTCTGAATGGTGCGGATATGGGTTTGCAACAGCCGATGATCATACAACCACCGTATCAGCAGATGCCTGAGGGCAGACCAGTGAGTACATACCTTAATATATTGCATTATAAGCTGTGATTTTATTTTAAAAGTAAGTAAATGGATCGATCTTGATTGACGTGATGATATTTTAATATTGACCGAAACCGGAACCATAAAAGTACAATTCATTTTATGCTATCTTCGATTCGCGATTCTTCCAAGCATGTGGGTATTTAACTAACGCTATGTTCGAAGTTACATGTGTTACCCTCCAAAAGAAAAGGTACCTTTTGACTATGAAGCCCTTATGCGTAAATTCGAAATAATTATATAATTATGATACAGTTTGTACAGTATCAAACTCATCATGATGTCATCTTATATTAAGTATTTTTTCAAACATGTTTACAGAGACGTCTTTTTTAAATATTAACAGTTCACTTTTTCGGCATGGTGTTTCAAATATTGAAGTAGGTAATATAGTATATTTGACCGCTGACCATACGCAGAATTGTTTTTGTTAGCTTTGCGAAGCATATTAGGTAATCTGTGTGCTATGACAACACTCAATTTTATTAGTGAATCCATTTCGTAAAAGGTAAAGGTACATTTCCACTAAACCGTGGAGGCAAAAAAACAACGTGTAATGTTTTCAGGATTTATGAATGTATTGCACATTTGTGAATTTCTTTATTCCACGAGTATCATTGGAATTGTAAAAAAAATTGTCTTGTTCTGTTGTTTTTGAATATTTTCCGGGTTTGTAGTCACGACGTCTGAACCGTATACTGAGCATGGCCCGACATGCTCTTGCCCTTTTGAATAATGGCAAGGGCATAAGAAAATTAAGCTACCTATCCTATTGGTGGATTTTTACCTTGAACAGCTTTGAAAGAAGAAAGCTTGATGGAAATAGAAAATATCTTCATTTGTTTCTGTTTACATAATATCACATCTTTGGCTTGAGGTCTTCTATTCCATATGTTACATGTGTTCATTAAAACTGTAAATTAGGAACAACTAGGTAATAAATAAACCAATGCTATCATGCTGTATCTGATAGTAGACAAAACGTTCTTACACTTTTCACTTCTTATTTCTTTTCTTCTTCTTATTCTGACTTCTTCATTCTTACTTATACTAAATAGTTATGTGTCAACACATTCAGTACCTAGTAAATCTGCTAATTTTGTATGGGAATCTGAGACCCTGGCACTTAACCAGCACTTCCATCCACAGACGACTCTGAGCCAGATCCTGAACTCCAGCTCGCAGGCGAGCAGCGGTTACCAGAGCAACTTCACCGGGAGCTCCGTGTCGCTCGACACTCACAACATATCCGGTGAAATATCAATTAATCATAATGTATTTATTTATTTATTTACAGTAAGCTTACAATTATCATTAACAGTACTTTTACCAAACATGCTAATTAAATTAGTATAAGTAGTGTAGCACGACTATTTAAGAAAAAAAAAAAAGGCTTTAAAATGATCGTACTACCGAACACACGGAGTATACCGGTGCTCAACACGTAGAATTTGTGGAATTAAAAATGCCGAACAACGTTTTAAAGACAAAGATTTATTTTAACCAAACCCTAAGTCAACATACACAAATGAGAAATGCACACATTAAAATAGCAAGCCGTACAAATTTATTTTAACATAATCCTAAATATAACGTTGATGTACACAATTCAAAAGGTACCTAAACAGATAGGTCCTTGACACGGTAAAGGAGGAAAGCGTGCCGGTTATGAGTTCACAAATAAAATTATCATAGACCAAATTAAAAACCGAAAAAGAACATAATAAATGCTGTTCGATCAGGCGCGCGGGCCTTTTTTTGAATTTAGGGGGGGAAAAAGGTGATAGGGCTTACTGGGTTGAATGAAGGGTGTGAGATGGTGACTAAAATACCAGTCAACAAATACTGGAATGCTACTCTAGAGACGTCGCTAAAGCAACACTACGAAATGTGACAATGGTATACTCACGGTTTCTGGGGTGACGTTTGTGTACAGAGACTACCGGTTAAAACAACTTATACAGAAAAAAAAAATAAAAAGGAAAAATGCACGCGCGCACTAGTCGGTCTCCATCCGACCGCGGTGTTAGTCCGTAGCTGGAGTGTAAACTCGATACGCGCGCCGGGTGTAGTCTGGTGCGGGCTGAGCGGTGGTGGTGCGGAGTCAACCTCTCCACGCCGTGGTGCCGGTTAGGGTAGGTGGAAGGACTGGAGCCTGGTTGGTGCGTAATAGCACTGGTGCCAAATGGGGTAGGCGGTAGGAACTGGAAAGAATGGACTAATAAATCTACGAGAACCAAACGAGGGGAACGGAATCTTGGGAAAAACGAACACAGACGAAGCGTAACTTACCCGGGGAATAAACCGGTACTGCGGTGCCTTCGTGAGGCAATACAAGGCTCAAAGTTGGCCAAAAAAAGGTTGAAGACTGAGGCGTCTTGCAGGCGATACACTAGAGAGCCTTCACTGATCAAAACTTTTCTTCAAAAAAATAATCTTTATGTGACTATCAACATGTCAGCACCGAATTCATAATGACCGAGAACAAGCGAGCGGAAAACGTCAGGAAAAATTCGAAAGTTTTTGAACTTAAAAATTTAAAAACATATATGACAAGCGACCAAAGAATAACATCACGTACCGGAACAAGGAGGTAACAATACGACTATGCAAAAAAGGTTTAACTTTGCAGCGGTAATGCTGCAGTAGGTATAATATGTGTCCCTGGATAAGGTGCACAAACGAGTAGGGATGAAACTAGACGCAATTTCACCAACAAAAAAAAATGTCTTTGTCAACCCTGTCGGAACAAAGTGAAATATCTCGCCTCATATGAGGTCTCTTCTTCTTCATATAGTGCCTCCTCATTCGTGAAAGTTGGCCGTCAGCTTCTTATACTCGTCTCTATCCGCAGCCAGCCGGAACAGCTGTTCGACGGAAGCAATACCGGTCCACTCCCGGATGTTCCACAGCCATGATTTCTTCCTACTCCCAGCGCGTCTCGTTCCCTCCACTTTGCCCATCATTATCAACTGCAGTAGCGTGTATCTATCGTTTCTAAGCACGTGACCGAGATACTCTATCTTGCGCCTACTGAGGTCTATTGAGATAAAAGAAATGGGTTTTAAATCCTAGAGCATTTTTTGTCAATCAAATAAAAAATCGAAATGATTAGCAAAACAAAAAAAACAGGTTTTTCTTCTGAAAATGTGTTTATTTTCTTGAAATTCCTGATAATTCCTAAAACTACTTGAAATATGCCTGTATTACCTCATTAGATATAATTATTTTAACTCATTATCTTTCATTGAAAAATATAATAATTACGTGTTAATGCAAACATGTTTTTTGATGAGCGGTCAATGATATTATGTATGTGATGCTTTTTGTGTGTGGCTTAAAATATGCCACATTCTGTCACGGGAAATGCTCTAGGTTTAATAAACCGTTTATTTCATCAAGCCAAGTCTTAACTGGGGGCTGAAAAATATCCATTCCGCCCCGCCAAAACGAGATCCTTATTTATGTGTTCAGTTCACTAATGGTTTTACACACAAACTTTTTACAAACTGATTTATTTCACAAACATAATTTGGCAAAGTGCTTTTTTTTCCAAAACTGTTAATATTTTTTTAAATTAAACTAACTTAAATAAACCTATAGGGCTACACAATGGACTTGAAATAAATGTTGAAATATTTACAGTTTCGGCGAAAAAAGCGGATTGCAAAGAGAATATGTGTGTGTTTGGGATCGCTACCACCATCTTATCCATTAACCACCCGCCAAGAAACAGTGTTCGCTTTGTTGTGTTCCGGTGTGG
This sequence comes from Acleris holmiana, assembly GCA_949316455.1. Lineage (NCBI taxonomy): Eukaryota > Metazoa > Arthropoda > Insecta > Lepidoptera > Tortricidae > Acleris > Acleris holmiana. The sequence goes on along the minus strand of OX438777.1, from coordinate 5,173,175 downwards.
GGGTAAGACAACCGGTGAAACTACTAGCATAGAGGCATTCCATCTTAGTCCTCAGGGTTGGCGACGCATTTGAGGTCTTAAGATTATAGTCTTGAGAATTCAAATGTCTATGGATCTCAGATTCCACTTACCATCAGGTGGCCTGGGTGCTCGTAAATAAAAAATGAAGTGTTTCTTGGTGAAATGACAGGATACCGTGATCGTTCTGTTTGTGCCTTCAGATGTTGGGGTAAATCCGTTGAAAATTATTCGCGTAAAGGCATTCCATACATCTCACTTCTAAGGCTTGTCAACTATATCATGTTTAACCAGCTGCAAAAAAATACCGGCATCATTCATAGATTGTAACCTTAAACTCGTTTGTTAGGCGGCGATGGCAGCAACATCGCGTCTCCATCAGTGTCTCCCATCAGCAGCGGCAAGACCCACAGCCCGGCGCCCTCCAACGAGACCACGGATCGCTCCCAACATGGTCAGCGTTTTTTATCTGCGCTCTTAACTGAAGTTATTGATTATTTCTGCGATCTCGTACAAACAGCCACACAATTGCCCCATTAAAGACGGAAGTGAGAAAATGTAGAAAGAGATAAAAATAGATTTTACATAAGAATCTCATGTGTACGACCAAGACAGTTTCTCTCTGTTTATCGTCATTGGTCACTCAGCTGTGTGGGCGATTGTACCCTTCAATTAACGGAGTAACAGGGCCTCTATTCTACTGCGTTATAACGATATCGCGTTTGACGTGTTTTAGAATCGTTTATGTCACAGTCGCCATTATTGTAAATGAAATTGACATCATCAAAGAAACACGAAACACGTCAAAGACGACATCGTTATCACTGTGTAGAATCCCAGCCCTAGTTGACGTGATTTTAGTAACTAAACGATGATTTTCACCAAACGGCTCCCATCGCATCGGATCGGAAAGGATACGAATGGATGCGGCGGCGAGAGCCTGTTTGTCTATTTATTAGTAGGCTACGATCGCGTGTCGCGGAAGACGCCCGCGTATAGACTTTAACACTGTGTATATGACCTAATATCGTCTGAAGGTTGTAAAATCCGATCCGGTCCGATGAGCCGTTTGGTGTAAATCATCGTTTACTGTAGTTTGTTTAATTAACCGATTGCTAGCCAATCAAGACAGACAGACTTACTAACAACACTTCAACCCTGTTGCTCGCAAAAAAAATACGGTTAGTGTATGATTTTTAACACACCAAAAGTATGATGACCTTAGAAACTTAAACAGTCAAATACAATTGTTTTTTTGTTTAGAAATAGCAGAAATAGCGAGTATAATATCAGACTTACCTCTGTCGGAGCGGCGCGCTCCCGGCTGCGAGAAGAAAACGCTAGAGACTCTCGGGAAGCTCTCTCCTCTCTCCGAATACAGGAAGATGAAGGCCGAGGCTAGCAAGGTAACATACCTACTCTTATACTTAAACTATACATATATTTATACGTAAACTATACGTAGGTAATACATAATCACGGGGCTATAGAAGTCCTTTGGAAGGCGGACATATGGTGCCGAAGCCAACACGCAGAGGCCCTTTAGACAACATTAATTTAGCTAAGTGTTCCCGCGTACAACCACGGTTAGTGCATAAAAATGATTTCACTTCTCTCGCTCTAAAATTACTCATAAAAGTCATGCATAGGCGAACTAAAGCATGAATCAGAATCAGAATCAGAATAATCTTTATTCAAGTAGGTTTACAAATAATAAACTCTTTTGAAACGTCATAGTAGCGACTTAGCCTAAATTGACTGCAGGTTCAAATCGCGACCGATCAGAGAAGAACCTGTAAGAAACTCTGTCGGATGTCTTTTTTTTTCGACGTTCGCAACCTTTTGTCATAAGGACTAAACATTTTATTACAAGCAATTCAGACCCAAACATTGTTATCATTAATATAGTCTTTAATACTATAATATGCTTTAGAAATTAGTTTACGCTTAACGTAACTCTTAAATTTATTTACTGATAGTTCAGTAACATTACTTGGGAGCTTATTATAGAACCTAATACAATTACCCATAAAAGAGTTTTTTATTTTATGGAGCCGCGTGAAGGGCACTGCGAGCTTATGTTTATTTCTGGTATTAACATTATGTATGTCACAGTGTTTTTAAATTTAGCGATGTTTTTATGAACATACATAATGTTTTTATAAATGTATTGACTGTGCATGGTCAATATATTAATTTCTTTAAACTTATCTCTAAGCGAGTCTCTCTGGCCCATCTTGTAGACAGCACGAATAGCCCTCTTCTGCAGAACAAAGATGCTATTTACATCCCTAGGGACTAAAGTACTTTATCTTTTTAATTTCCTTATAAAAAGCCTTAGAAAACCACAATCAGCCTATACATGTTGTCATTTGCTGATGTTGCCCTTGACGTCGGAGGTCGGCGTGCGCGGTGGAGCCGGCGCAGGGCAGGCTGGGGCTGGGCATACAACCTCCACCGCCGAGGTCTTCGTTGAGGAAATGTTGTCTATGCACTATTTGTAATGTGGAGGAAACAACCTTATTGGTGTATTGTTCTGCATTATAGTGACGGGTTGAAAAAAATGGTAGCGGTATTCAATTATAATTTTGAAGGTGTCTTTAAGGTTTATTCGTGTTAGATTCTCCTCTCATATTGATAGTGTGGCTCTCACTGTAAACATGTCAATTTACGACTAACACTGGACTTTTTAATTATAAAACATCGTTCTCTCTTTCTTTACGTATTAGGCTATGCAAGAGAAGGTGGGCAGCAACTACCGCATGCCCACGCCGCGCTGGGCCGGGTACTTCTTCAGCCACACCTCCCCCGGACCTATGAACTTGAAAGAGAACGCTGTCAACACGGTAACTTTTTTTATCACCCCTAGTGTTTTCAATCCACGAAGTCGCACCCCACTTAATTTTACATACTACCAGGCCAATGGAACTTTAAGCCACCATAGAACTGTGACAACCTCCTATAGGCCGATAGCACATCAACTTAAATTTAAGTTGCGGGGTACAAAGTCAACGTAATTATGGTTAGCACAAATAACGTTAGTCAACTTATTTGCTCACTTGTTGTTTTCATAAACTGCTCGAGTAGAGCTATGTAACAGCGAGAGTAACGAATTCTTTATTCATATTTATCGATACTCGCTAACTGTGTCTATCCTTTGCTAAAAAAAAACTCATTCGCTCAAATGTTAACTTGGCGAGATCCCTAAGAAGGATAAGTTCACCTTTGTTCTAATTTTACGTCTATAGTTTAATATTTGTGTAACGGAGCTGTTATAACAGCTAAACTTAATTCGACGTGAAAGATATGTTTACATTTTTGCACCTTATTTCAAAGAAATAAAATGGAATTGAATGAAAATTAATGACTAAAGATAATGATAGGTTCGTTAGATGTTTCGATATAATTATAAGCACTCAAACTATAAACATATCTTTACTAGATAAAGCTCGCTGCGTAAATACTACCACTGTATTATTTCATCAATCTAAGTTTCCTGTGTCATGCATAGCCTGATAAGGGCTGGAACAGGTCGGAGCTGGTGCGGCCCAACATCATGGAGAAGACCACCCCGACCCCGCCGAAGCCGGGCAAGCCGTGCCGGTACACGCAGCTCTACGATCTGCTGCGAGACATCGGCTTACACAAATATATTGGTACTTATCTAATTATCTACTAATATCACTTAAGTTAAATTGTTACTCACCATGGATTTTAATTATCTGTTTTTTTTTTATATAACTGTTTAACTTTACATGATATAAACATACTTAACATCTAACTGCACTCAATGCTAATAGTACTTTTACGCAATGTCACTAAGTATGACCCCAAATTGATAAAACATCTAGTTGGGAGTGACCCTGCCTTCGAAGCTAGCGAACCCCGGTAAGTGTAGATATTTTTGTAATGAGCAGGAGTATTTGTTCCGGGTCTTGGATGTTTTCTACGTATTTAAGTATGTGTATAATTCTTTATATGTATATGTAGGTTTATCGTTTTCTAGTACAAGCATAGAGCTTGTTCGGGACTAGGTCAAATTGGGTGACATTGTCCCGTGATATTTATTTATTTTAATAACGTTACTTCGATAGCTAACAGCGTGTAAAGAACTGCTTTACATGCGCCATGTCTGATATAGCCCAACATTATGGAGAACGGCTCCAACTTTGCCAACGACTAGCAAGCCCTCTACGATCTGCTCACAGTTATCTGTTAGCGAGACATACGAGTGTCCTATCACTTATCAAAAATAAAGAAATTCACTAATATACATAGGTACATGAATCTTGTAAACATAACATTACACGCCTTTTTGGGCAGTCGTGTAATAAGGTTGAGGTGTTAAGAACGGAGGGGTTAACCGTCCGTACTGATGGTAGGTACGGTCACGAGCGATAATTTGGGCCCCTTTTCAAGACAAATATTTATTCACCATCTGACCCGTTGATTGATTTAGGTTCAATAGAAATCAATCCATTCATTGTTAAAAAATATTTAAGGTCAGTTAACGTTCACAAGGGCGCCGGTCCAGATGGGTTACACCCACTATTAATTAAAAGCTGTTGCTCGTCTCTCACAACACCTGTCACTATGCTCTTTACCAAATCCCTTAAAGATGGCTATGTACCTAAAATCTGGAAACAGGCATGGGTAACCCCTATCCTTAAAGGTACAGTCAGCCGCGATATTGAGAAATATCGTCCGATTTCCAAGTTGTGTGTGTGTGCTAAGTTATTACAAAAGATAGTTACTGATCAACTCTTTAGTGTTTTGCGTCGCCACATTATACCCAATCAGCATGGTTTCTTCAAAGGTAGATCTGTTGATAGCAATCTTTTAAACTTTACCGACGTAATTTTTAGTGCAATGGCTGATGGTTTTAGCGTTGACGCTATTTACACCGATTTTGCGAAAGCCTTCGACAAAATTAGTCATTATACATTATTGTCGAAGCTTTGGCAACTAGGTATACATGGTGATCTATTTCGTTGGATCAAATCTTACGTTGAAAACAGAGTCCAGTCCGTAGTTTTACTAGGTTTTCAGTCAGAATGGAAGCCAATTAGTTCTGGAGTGCCTCAGGGTTCCCATTTGGGTCCTTTGCTTTTTACGCTATACATCAACGACATCCATAACCACGTTAAGAATTCTAACTTGTTGCTGTATGCGGATGATACTAAAATCTTTAGGGTTATTAAGAGTGAAGCTGACTGTGTTAAACTACAGGATGACCTGAACAATCTGGTTGCCTTTTGCGATACTAATCATTTATTTTTAAACTTTGACAAGTGTAACGTTATTACTTTCACTAAAAAGAAAAATATAATTAATTTCAACTATAGTATTTCAGGTATCGTTTTGAAAAGAGTTATGGAAATTCGTGATCTTGGTATACTAATGGATAGTAAACTTACTTTTATCCCCCATATCGACAAAGTTTTAAATAAATCATATAAACAATTAGGTTTCATTTTGCGAGTAGGTAAACCTTTTAAAAATCCTTTAACGTATAAAACCCTATACAATAGCTTCATTCGTAGTCATCTAGAGTTTGCATGTTCAGTCTGGAAACCTTTTCACGCTATTCATAGCAATAGAATTGAAAATCTACAAAAGAAATTTATTAAATCACTGGCTTTTAGGACTGGACAAACATATACGGATTATACGGAAAAAAATATGCTTAAAATCAATGTCATTAGAGATGTCAAGTCATTTGTAACTTTGAGGAAAGTGAACCTTATTGTTTTAGAATGTCAGATTGACTTTGGACCTAAGGTGCGTACCAAATCTCGCGACTGCACGTGTTGGATAGGGGTCTCTATTGACTGCCATAAAGTTAAAGTTTCGATTATTGTTGTCAAAACCGTTTTACATTATACATATTATTTGTCATAATGTTTTGAGTCATAATATTGAAGAGTATACATCGGAATGACAATTATTGCGGGTCATACTGGTTGGAAGTCATACAATTCGTAGTCATACCAATTTATGTCATAATAATTATACTTCATAATGTCTAAGGTAATAATAGTAATTGTAATACATGTTATTAGGTCAAAACTTGTAGTCATTACAGTATAACACATACAACTTGAAGTAACTAACGTTAATAAGGGCGACAGTTACAGAGTATAAACTGTGCCTGCATACTAATATAATAAGATAAATAAAGTGGGTAGGATGCATTGCCTCTTGAACGTACCTGCAGCATTATATTTTTTTGTTTTATTTATCCACACATAATGATAGCTTTTTGCCAAAAAAAAAATTCGTACAAAGTCCAAACATACTATTGTCTCTAGGTTTAAACAAAATATAGACATGTATGATGTGACAGGGTCGACGGAGCTCCTATTTCTGGATAGTTAAGGCCTTCGGCCTTGACGCAATACTAACCTAACCTAACCTATTGATCTAGATTTATCGTCTATAGTGGGGGTTTTTTAATTTGGCGATACGCCCCTCCGCTACCACTTCAATTCCTTTTAATGATTTCAATTATAGAGTTATGAATATTTAAACCAAAATGAAGATATGTTGAGTTGCAGTGTAATTTGTCAATCAACAATAATTTATTTTTCTAAAAATTATGGTCTTTACTACTTACGGAACATGAAAAAGCTGTAATTAACATTTGGTAGAAAAACGGTACTTATGAATTAAAATAATTGATACTATAAAAAGTATGTCCTAAAATATTTCTGACTCATTTTATATAATCTTTTACATTATGGATACATAATATTCGAATTATAAAGCGTTATGACATAAAAAAATTATGACTTCCGATAGTTATGAACACAAATGATATGGGTACAAATGTCTGACTTTCAATAATCGAAACAATAAATGTATGGCAGTCAAAGGGATCCCGTTGGATAGATATTAAATAATGGATCTTATAATTAAGTTCAGCAATCATAGGAAAATTACTTTAACTAAATGAGATCAACGAAAAAAAAATTGGTTCATTATAAAAGTCTGACTGGATTAGTAATCTAAATAATTACTTAAACTACTTATAGTCGCCGCTCAGCTTCATGTCTGCATTTATTGTTTTGATACCCTGAAGGCTATAACACTAACTGACCTATCTATTTGTTATTTAACCTAGATCTATTTAAGAAGCACGAACTGGACATGTCAACGTTCGCGTCGCTCAACGAGGCGGATCTCACGGAGATCGGCGTTACAGCCTTCGGCGCTCGCAGGAAGATGCTGCTAATCATCGCAGGTAAGTAACATAAACCTATTTACTATGTGAACAGCCGACCTTCATATCATTATGAAATATAGCCTTATCGTAACGCTAAATTTCGTTAGTGTTTTAAATTTCTTTTAAACTGCGGGCTGTTGCTGGGTTGTGCTTTTAATGTCCTAAGGCAAATAACTATGCACCTGGTGACTCTTGTGATGCATAATAGATAAGCGGCAGTGAAAGCCACCGCAGTATGTACAAACCAGTGAAGTTAAGTACGGTATAAAAGGTAATTTACATCGCGATTATATCGTTATAGAAAATAGCTATACGCTATTGCGCTTTCTTTACATAGCTAGTTCGTCCATCCCACTACGCTTAATACACCTTAATAAGTATGTATACCGTTGCCATAATATCCAAAAAGGATTAGGTCGATTTGTACAAGACATCTGATACATTTTTATTTACTTCAAAATGCGTAAACTGCGTAAAGTATTGGTATATGACCTTACCTATATTCGCAACCATTATAAAACGATCACACTTATGTAGCTCATGGTTGAGAGATACGTAGATACCTACTGCGTGCTACCGTCCGTTTTGTAAAATTCATACAAAAGAGGCATCCTAACATTCCTAACAAATAGTAGGCAAGTGACTATTGTTACGGTCGAGTTCGGCCGTAATGACAAGGTATTTACCTAGCTTTTGTTAGTTCTACGCGTAGAGTTCTGTTTGTATAGAGTTATGCGTAATTTTGAAAATAACTGGTTTTCAAACCTGTTGCGAAACTGTTAAACAGTCAGTGATGGGAAGTTGATATTTAACATATAGGTACTTACATTGATGATGTTACATACATAACGTCACGCCTTTATTCCCAGAGTGGGCATGATGGCAGAGCAACAGAATACCAACAACTCTAAACTTGTTGATAATTCTGTAACCACATTTTGCATAGTCAGGCTAAGATGTTTACCAGTGTATAGTGACAGGTTGCAAGCCCATCGCCTAACAGTACTACAAGCCTTTATTCCCTTAGTCGCCTGTTATATGGTCTAAAAAATATGAATGAAATTATGTACATGATATGTCAGCTGAAAGACGTACATATGCTAGATATAGGCGTTATCCATCTCCACAGCCTTCCAACATTGTGCCTTCTGTGGTCCTACATAAGATTCTTAATGCTAACGCAAATTATTGTTGAGGACTGACAAAATGTATAGAATTGACTGTAAGTGTTCATCGCGACCGTTGCAATCCTATACGCTTTCCAACGTCCTCGCAAAGCATCTTGTCTAGGGCCATTGGGGTGTGTTGTTATTCTCTTAAAAACGGGTTCTCGTCGATCGATCAGAGTCGAGTAGCGGTCTCATGCGGGCGAAGGTAAGCTACCGAGGGCGGATTTTGACATATGAGATGTCATGAGATTTGTCTTAGTTTTGGGAGTAGGCTATTTAATCATTTAATTAAAGTAATGAGAGGGGTTTTTTTTAACATACGTCGACGACAATATTAAAAAAAGCGCTCTAATTTATCAAGTTTGTTATCCATAAACATTTTTCCAGAGCTGCAACAGCAAGCGAACGTGTTCAAAGGCTCCGCCGCGCCCGGCGCCGAGCGCAAGCTCATCCAGTCCCCGCCTTACAACACCAGTGCCCTCGCGCAGGACAAGTGGTAATGACAACTCACTTCGTAACTACTGGACAGCCCGCCAATTACGTTACATTTGCTAACGCTGCGGCCACATCTACGGGCTTCGGCGGAGATGTATACGCATCTCTTAACATAAAGAAAGGAAGAGACCTCAACAGGATTTCCTTCTAAGCCCGCAGATGAGGTTTCAGTTGATGTTTTGATTGCCTTGGCAAAGACTTATTAGGATGATGCCTAAAATGTGTCAACACACAATTCAAGAATGAATTATTAACTTACAATGATACTAAGGGTTGACAATTTACTAAATTGTGCATTGATACTATTGCGTAATAGCATCGTTAAGTTTTGCATCCTGATTCTCTTACCAATTGAGATGACAAATAAGGTTCAGTTGACATTTCACGAGAATCGGGTAAGTAGTTAAATTGAAACCTTGCTGAGGCAAAATCACTCTTACAGTATGATGTGAAGGAAAAGAATTCAATGATTTTACTCTTTTATATAGCAAAAGGTGTTTTCGCAGTTGTTGATTAAGAGAAAAGCTTCAGGTATATGTAGTTCTAATTAGTGAGGATTTCTCTAAAAATTCAATTAAGTTAAGCGTGAATCATTTGTTTACCGGTACATTTGACAACCGCTTACGATGTTCAGGTTCTTAAATCCGCACTGGATAGCTCACTGAAGCGTTGTAATTCCTCACTATCATATAGCTGCGTTCTAGTAACAAATGAAACGTACTTGGCTCTAATTTCGACCAGATCCCAAACATTAGTCTGGGGTCTTCCGACCATGCCTTTATTAGCAGGTTACCAGTAAGTTGAACTAGGCAGAATTCTGCTTCAAAGACTGTTTTCAGATCAGATTTTATGAAGATTTATATTGTCGTCAAAAATGTAAAAATCCAACGCGTTTTGGAATTGTTAAGGCAATACTGTTGATCAGTATAATTATTTATAGGTTAACAGCCAATGAAAATCATGACCCGTGTTTTAAATCAATGATTTAATTAAAAAGATTCGTTAACGACGTGCAAATCTATGACTGATCATATTTTCATTTGCTGATTGTACTTGAACGTTTAGTTCCAATTTTATTATCAACATCCTTAAGAATATTGCCTTAATGGGACCCAGATACGCTACTGTACTAAGACTGATTTGTACTCACTATTAAGAGTAACAGAACCTCTGTATAGAGAAATAATAAATAATAAAGATCTCAAAAAAGACTGTATATGTGCCTAATGTGGAGGGTCATGCAGCGTTTACACTCTCGCTCAACTTGTAAAAGTTTTCCGGGGTTGTGAACGCTTCCTAAGATTATAAAAAATATTTTTTACCCTCTTACTCTATCACTAAAGTACATTATTAGTTAAGTGCTGCTGGGTCAACGTTCCTTTAACAGATGTTGTATTTCCTTTAATTTACCAAAGGAATGATGATTCAGAACGCCTACTGCCACTAAAATTGTCTAGCGTAGATCGCTCGTTGATTGCTATAAGATTTTATTATGTACCTAGTTTTAAGTTGTTTTTCTTTTTATAGATTTTTTATGATAGCTAAAAGCGATACGACAATGTTTGATAGCCTATTGTTGAGGTAAATGTAAGAAAACTAGATATTAACATTAGATTTTAATCATTAGCTCTAGAAGAAGCATGTTTTATTTCTTGATTTTAACCGTTTAGCATTATAATATCGACTACATACAATTTTGATTTTCGTTATTACATTCGCTCTATGTTTTTTAATATTTGATTATTTCACTATTGGGAATAATGCGACGGTCGTATAAATTGCATTTATCACAAATCAGAATGTCAATGGATACTCCTTTTTTCACCGTATTCTGAAGAATATGACTCGTAAAGGATAATCGAAATTGGCTGATTACGGTAAATCAGAACATCAAACTATTGTGAGACGTAGGTGACCGCGCAATTTGACTTGATTTTAAAAAGGACTCGTATAATAAATTTTCAGTAAGATATCAGTATCATCACACTTAGTGACGCGACGGCTCCAAATCGACAGTCACGATAAAAAGGAACTCTTATATTTTAATCAGATAACATTTTTAATTTTTATCACGAATCTTTGTATGATTATGAATTTAGGTTTTTTTACTACATTTATACATGTGCATTATTATTTTAACCGTATTAACATGCTAATTTATTGTGAATGCTTTTTAATGATATTTCATGTATTTGTGTACCTAGTTTGAAATAGTAGTGTTGGTACATAATTTTCATGATCTAGTACCGTAAAATTTATTTTAATCACCTGAAATACAACCGTGGAATTATGTATCGATTCATTTACTTTTTATTTGGTTTCTTTTAAGATCAGATGTAATTTTAATCATGAACTTGTGATTTGATCGATTGTTTTAAAGTATGATTATGAGATGTGTAACGTAATCCTTTAAGTGATTATGAAATAGAGAACCTTACAATTAATTGATACCTAGAATTAAGAGAAGTGATGGGTATAAGAGTAATGCATTCCCTCTTTTGTTTTGTTTTTAGATTTTTAAGAAAGTTTTGCACGATCGTTTTTAAGTTTGCTTGGCCGATTAAAGGTTACATTTTATAATCTGTTTTTTTATTTCCCTGCTAATTTCCTGAATGAGCGACACAATACAAATGCAAATTGCTTGTACCGTGTCCTGTGTACCTGAGTAGAAATAGGAACGGCATTTCAATAATACATACTGTTGTAGATATGATAATACAGTAGGAAACTACTACAGCCAATCAAAGATTCCGACAAACTGGGCCTTATACTTTTTCAAGTCTTAAAAATCGGTAGGTAATCAAATCATGGTTCGTGTTGTGACCGCAGGACAACTATAATTTAAAAAATTGCTTCTGTACACAGTACCATAAGTTTTGGATAAAATAGTTTGTTTTATGCCCTTGTTGTACAATCTACTATTGTTGAGCCACTATACGAATATAATTGCTTGCTTAGGTACTTTAATTTGCAATTTATATGATCACTAGGGAATATTAACTATATTTACTGTAGTAATTCAATTATTAAATATATGTTACTAACGTTTCCTTTTTTTTTGGATGACAGTACAGCTCCGAGTTAATTTTTCTTACTGCCTGTTGCGGACTTTTTACAGTAATCGCTAGCAATAGAGCGCTCACAATCTGATCTGCATTCATACATAGGTATAATAAATATTGGGTTATGATACTAACCAAATTTAAGCAGATTAACTCTTGTTTTAGGACTCATGCTTTTATCATTAATGTAAGTAAGTAAACTTTTTATTTATATGATAAAATTCGCACAAGTTATTTTTCAATATTCTTGAACGCAACCGTTATCTGACTATTCTGACCTTGATTGACATTGCGTTTGACAGCTACAAATTTGTTCGGCGCTCGTACTGTTTGACCTTACGAACCGAGATAAATAAAGTTATTTATTAAGAACGCCTCGGCGAGATAACTCGCTAGAAAGCTACAACACAAGAATATTGTACTGTTTAGTAAAAATGTCGAGCGTTGTTACTGTTAGTACTACCCCTTTCGAGGGCCAAAAGCCGGGTACAAGTGGTTTACGTAAAAAGGTTAAAGTTTTTCTGCAAGAAAACTATACGGAAAACTTTATTCAAAGTATTTTAGACGCAAACAAGGATAGTATCGTTGGTTCCACGCTGGTGGTCGGTGGAGACGGAAGGTATCTTGTGAAGGAAGTTGTAGATAAAATTATCAAGATCAGCGCTGGTAATGGGGTAAGTTTAAAAAAATGAAAATATTTTTTATATGGGTCCAACATTAATATTTGCACCTTGTAGCATAAGATATTTACGTAAGCTTAAATTGCGTAAAATGTTTCATTTTATGTATCAAATTACAAGTAATATTATTATTTTGATTTATTGGTATGTATAGCCTGACAAGTTTCTATTTGGCCCTATTTCAATACAAACTTGTATTGAAATACAAATAAATCAATTAATCTATTTATATAATCAGTAAATTAATCAATTTATATTTGTTCTCTCTGACCTTATTGAATAATTTAGTGTTGTAAATTATAATTATGACTCAAGCTCATTTTCACTTATAATGATTAGAAATCAGAAAATATATTTAGGTATTTGTGAGCTTGTCACATGAAATAGTCATAAAATTTGGTACTGAAACGATATACTATGACTTTAGTAATGTATTGTTTGCATTCAATTAAATAAGAGTCCGATCATTTTCCGAGACTAGTCATGTTGGAGAATTTTTTTCCCACCTTATTTCATTCTTCTTTAATAATAATGATTAAAAAAATTTATTAATGATGTTTATCTGAATTATATCAAAAATATATCAGTAAATCTTTACAATTTAAGAAAAGGCTATAATGATGTAGACAATGTTTCATTTATTTGACGATGTCATACAGATTGGACTAATCCTTATTTCCCAAGGGTTGAAATTTGAATGATGTAAAATAATCAAATGCTCTATGAAGTTTCCCTGTAGGGATGTGAGTACTAGACACAGTACCTACTTAAATTGTCCTAGTGAGGTCCTAATCTCTATGCAATTAATTGTACTTGCTTATTTTATAATAGTGTTGTTGACATATCTCACATTTATTTGTAATCAGTCAATTATCAACTAGAAGCACTATGTTTTCAACCCACAACATCCCGCCCACTACTGCAATTTTTATATGTCAGCATAACTCTACAACATTTATTTGATGGGCTGGGAGTGCAGTTAGCATTGAAAACACTATACCTATAATTATTAACTTACGCCATGATGTCAACGTATAATGTAATTATATTATAATACTTATGACAAGAGCACATTGACACTAATGGCCGCAGTTAAAGATGATTCCTCAGACAAAACTTTGAAAAAGGAACAAGTTAATTGTCTCTATTCTATAATGACCGAGTATAGCAGTTATTAATTTTAAGGTTAATGCACTACTATGTTACATTTGTTGTTTCTCTGCTGTTAAAGTTGCTCGTAATTACTTAGTTTATTATTTAAAGTTAACAAACTTAACCTCATGAGGCCCAGCATACTACAAAAAGGGAGAAATTTGCAAGTGGTCATTTGAATTACCAGCAAGGAAATAAAGTTCAATTACCTGTACTCTTAAAAAATATTTTAATATTTGAAACCTTCTACAGCACACCGCGTCTCACAAGGTTAAAGTAATTCATAAGGTATTAAATAAAAAACACATGTATGAGAATATTTGTTTTTCACTTTATATGTTTCTTTGATAGACTGTTTGATAATTGGTTTTGGATGGAATATGGAATTCAGTAGAGCCTTTAAGCAATATTTTTAAGTTATAATAATGTTCGTTATTTATGATAAATATTTTCAGGTGGCAAAGTTGTTGGTGGGACAGAATGGTATCCTTTCTACTCCTGCTGTGTCTTGCATCATCAGGAAATACAACACTCTTGGTAAGTGTTCATGTAAAACTAAGTTAGGTTATTTGAACACTAATAGCCGAGCCCTATATTCAAACTGTGGACAGGACAGATAGCCTTACTTTGGATTAAAATTTGACACATTTTGTATGTGCAATTTTCAACCCGAAGTAAGCCTTATCCATCCGCGGTTTGAATATAGGGTTCGACCGTAACTAGAATGAATTTACAGTACTTAAAGGGGAGAAAAAGACTAAGGTTAAAATAATAAATTTTCTTTGGTAAATCAGAAACCAAGTCAAGCCGTGCTCTACATACAACCCAAACAAACCTACAAACGAACAAAACAAAACTACAGGCATACAAAATGTTTGCACTACATTGCATTTTTGAAAGCGGTGGTTAGTTTATTAAAACATTTTATTTCACACTTTTTAGTGATCATAATTTACTTATGTAGGTAGTCCCACATATCAATTAATAAGAAACGAGCAACGCCGCGGGAAAGTCATTGTCGCATATTTAAAACATTTAAATGTGCTTTGTCATTGTCTCTGAACTATCTTAATCAAGATATCTTATCGCCACCCTCGAATTAGGTACTGTTGAGGAGTTCCGGTGGCCATCAGTGGTTTTCATTATCCAAATGTTGAACTTCTTACTGAAAATACTAAATTCGCTATAAGTATTTATTCCTATAATATTTGATCCTGACTTGGTAGGGACCACCTCAGGAGTTCATTCTTTGAAATAAAAAAATATACTTGAATATTGGTCCACAATTGACAGAGATCTCGGTGAACAAACATAAAAAATATAGTGAAGCATAGAACCTCCTTTTATGAAGTCGGTTAAAAATACACCCACCCTTGAGTTTATCTTCCTAGGGACGACCACACTGGAGCTTAACAGTGCGTACATTACGGTTCGTCATGTATAAGTCGATTCACAAGAGCTGGCACGAATGGGCGTAGGTAATGTCACATGTCACTGTGTGAGTGCCGTACAGGGGCCTCCTAAAACTACATATGTAAACGACTGGAACTTTTTTCCTTATTAGGACCAAGCAGGTAAAATATATGGCAGTATTTTTGTTGCGGATTGCGACTATGGTTTTAATTACTGACTCTAATGCTACGAAGCGTGTTGTACCAGTCAACGTCATATTTAAATTTTCACCATGATGAAAAATACACAGGAAAATTCACGCATAGATATTATCATTCACTCGCTCGATCCATTCGTGACGGCTCTTGTGAATCACTATGACGTCTAGTCGTCTATGACCAAATTTTTTGTTTACGCAATGTCACCGTATTTTACGTGGGCGATCCTTTACTAGGTATATGCAGGTAAACAAAGTTACGTTCTTGATTGTAAATAAGATGGTATCATGCGATCGCGTCACGGATTGATTGCTATCTAACGTAGAGGGCCAACATGACTGTGCATTCAACATTTAACGTTTCATCATACCTAATTTAATTAATGAAACTACACGGTACATAGGTACTGTAATATATTTCGTCTGATATTCCCTTCCGAAAAGCAATGGTCACGTGGCACGTACATCATATATATCCAGGGGCCAAGTTTCCAGATTTGAAATGGTTGATTTGGAATTTTAAAATATTTGCTATAGATAATAAAATTATAGGTATATAAGTATTAGGTAAATCATAATAAAGTATGCGTGAAGAGGTTGATGATCAGGTGCATGGCGTTCCATAGTCCCTGCCTACCCCATTGGGAGACAGGCGTGATGGTATTGTATCTGTGTGTGATGGTATATATGTACGTATGTAAATATCAGAGGACAATATCACACAAATTAGACGGAAAAACCCTTTTAATATTTAAAATAAAATAAATAAATAAATCACAGGACATTGTCACACAAATTGACCTAGTCCCAAACTAAGCTCTAGGCTTGTACTATGGGTACTAGACAACGATAAACTTGCTTATATTTAGAAATATAAGTATACTTAATTACATAGAAAACATCCAAGACTCAGGAACAAATACTCGTGCTCATCACACAAATATCTGCCCTTTCTGATTTGAACCCAGGACCCCTAGCTTCAAAAGCGGGGTCACTCCCAACTAGGCTAGCGTGTCGTAATTTAATTCCTTATTTCAAAATTCGAAACGTTATATAATAAAATATAAAAAAGAATGATGCCATTTTAAAAGTAGTATGGTGTGATCTAGTAGAATATATCCCCAAGACGTCATAATATGCCGAAACAAAATTAAGGAAGACAAGTAAATACGTTATTATTATTTCTTTAAAAGCTTTATGTAGCTCGTATGCTTGCTTAGTTACCTTAAACTAAAATAAATACCTATTTTTCAAGGCCTACCCTAAATGGTCTAAAATGCTGTTTTTACTGTTGACAGCAAAAAACCAGTTTCCCATATTTATTTTATCTACTATCTTGTTTTTTTTTTAATTTTCTACGTTATGGGGATAAGAGGACCGGTGAAATTCTCATAGATGCATTCCATCTTAAACCTCAGGGTTGGCAACGCGGTAGAAGTCTTAGGGTTTGCAGTCTTGAGGGCTCTAATGTGTATGGGTCTTAGATTCCACTTACCATCAGGTAGCCTGAGTGCTCGTGTGCCTTCTTGCCATTTTATTTTTTAATCAGGTGGCATCGTCTTGACCGCGTCTCACAACCCTGGCGGCATCAACAACGACTTCGGCATCAAGTTCAACTGCAGCAACGGCGGTCCGGCGCCGGACAACACCACCAACGAGATCCACGCGCTCACCACCACCATCAAGGAGTACCGGACCGTGCCGGACATCAACTGTCCGGTCGATAAGATCGGCGTGTTCAAGTTCAACGTGAGTATACCTACGCGTTTATGGAGACTATTGTTAAGTTGTCATAAGCAACATTTATAAAGTTACTTACATTTATAGGCGTTTCTTCTCAGCTAAAAGTGCCCGAGCGGCGTACCTAATGAATAAACATCTTTTATCGTATTTTTAGGGTTCCGTACCTCAACAGCAAATTTGTTTTAATATTGCATTATGGGTTATGATATCGTAAGTGGCAATGTTGGCGTGTTCACGGTACTCGTATAACTAACAGTACGTTGGCGACCGAGATCTAGTCGGGTCTGTGTAGGTGACGCTATTAAATCACAATTTGATTCCGACTTTGATTTTGTTGTCTATGTGTGTCAAATACCTCGGAACTCGAAAATTCGGCGGATCCCGAATTTTCCCGAAGATAGGTAATTGACACAGGAAATGCTCTAGGATTAAAAAACCGTTTATTTCATCTCAATAGACTACATATGAGGCGAAATATTTTAAATTTTTCCGATAGGGTTGACCAAAATCAATGATTTTCATTTAAACATTTAGAAAAAACATGTACGATTTTTGTCGGTAAAATTGTATCTAGTTTCATCCCTATTAGTTTGTGCTCTTCGTCCAGGGACACACTGTATTCAAATATGGCTCGTTTAATATAACAACAAATGCAACACGCGTTTTATGTTCCTTCTCATGCAACAGCCTAATTATTATACTGGCATCACCGAATTGCAATCCTTGGTGCCGGTGGGGGGTAAGACAACTTGTGAAATGACTAGCTTAAACGCGTCCTATCTTAGCACTCACAGCCGCCATCAAAGAGGACCTTAGTTGTCCGGTCTGTGAGATCCGCGTGCTCAAATTCAATGTGTCTTTTTATGATATGGAGAAGACAAGCGAACACACAGGGCTTTCGATGGTATTACAATACAATACAAACACTCTTAATTGAACACAAAAAAACACCAAAACACGGTACAGTACATTTAAATCATAGGTATACAATAGACGGTCTTACCGCTAAATAGAAAACCATGACAACCAGACTCTCTTCCGGACAACCATGGTAAATGGGATATAAGGCCCATAGACAACTGCAATCCCAAGACTGCAATCTTAAGATGATTGTGATTGAGCTGTAAATTTCTATACATAATGCGATAGCGTTTCTCTCCCCTTAAATATTTATTTATTTATTTATAAAGACACACCAACAGTAACATAAACAGATTATACAATAACACAATATAAAAGTTACATTCCCGTTTATGCACCAATTATAGGCGTGCAACAACATTGGTATAGAGACTAATTAAATATGCTCCTATTACCACGATTTTTGGATAAGTGGTTGGTATTATGAAAAACTTGATTTGTAAGTTTGCCTTTTCAAGACACAAATTAAGAAAAAGAAGTTCCTTTCTATAATGCAAAAAAATAGTTATTTTAAAATATTTTGGGACCCCGATTGGACTGACTTATTCTTGGAAAGGCAAACGTACAGACCAAGTTGTTTCTTGCGTTTTTGATGGTGATTTTTTTAAATTACTTGTTTTTTCTCATTCTCTTTAGTGATCATAATATGCTGTTATGTAGTCCCACATTACCATTAATAAGAAACTATGGGACATTTCAAGCTCGCCGCAAGCAACGCCGCGGGAAAGTCATAGTCATATATTTAAAACATTTAAATGTGCTTCGTCATAGTCGCTCAACCATCTTAATTGACATAATAATATCTTATCTGGCGGTAAGATATCTCGATTAGGTGTTGTTACCAGGGCTCGGATTTTTCATGATTCATCGCACGGTGATAAGATGAAAGAAAATTGTGAACTCGATATTCAAATTAAAACTTTAGTCACAGACCCTGGAGCTCACTAACTACAGCCATAGCCAATTTTTTCATATAAAAGTCAAACTTTAAAATGTACATTTATATCTTTTATTATACAAAGTATATCTTTCGGAAAAAATAGTAATATTTACTGACGTTAAGGGAAAAATACTATTAACAATTTTATTGTAAAACCCTTTCTAGCTTTAATTCTCACACGCAAATAGCTATGTACTTCGAAACTATATCTACTATTGATTTGCACATGTTTAAACACTTATATTTTACGTTTTTTAAATTGAAAAGTAATACTTCATCACTACATAGTATAAAATAAAGTCGCATCCCGCTGTCTGTCTGTCCCTATGTATGCTTAGATCTTTAAAACTACGCAACGGATTAAGATGCGGTTTTTGTAATAGTTAGAGTGATTCAAGAGGAAGGTTTATATGTATGATACTTTAACCCAGAGCGAAGCGAGGGTGGGTCACTATTTATATGTTAGAAAGGGTAACGAAAACAGTTCCCCGAATTTTTAAAATCCATCTGCTTTGTTTACCATACTTACGAAACGCCGCTGGTTTGTTTCCCCGAATTAACGTTTTCCTGAAACTCAATAGCCCGAAGAACGTTTGCCAACTTTATTGTTTGACAACTGATTTGTTACCCCACTTTTCATAATTCCGATGCTACGTTACACCTAAATTTCATTTCCCCTAATATCATTACACCGAATGCCATAAAAAAATTGCAACAGATTTTATTAATTATTCCCGGCATTTGGAAATTTGTTGCTTGTCGCTTTTTTGTGTTATGATTTGGTTTTTGCGACTCTCGTGCTAGAACAGTGGGTTAAGTAGGTTACAACTGCGACTCCGCGGAAAAAAACTGGCACGAAAAGTGGGTTAGGTTAGGTTAGAACTGCGACCCCGCGGAAACAAACTGGCGCTAGAAAAGTGGGTTAGGTTAGGTTAGAACTGCGACCCCGCGGAAACAAACTGGCGCTAGAAAAGTGGGTTAGGTTAGGTTAGAACTGCGACCCCGCGGAAACAAACTGGCACTAGAAAAGTGGTCATGAAACCCATGCGATTCGATGTTTTGACACAGCGGAAAAGTAATATTTCGGAAGTAAAACTTTACGCCAAATAAATTAGTTGGCAAATGAAACTTCGGGATTTCAATAAGTGGCGATTCGAATCATAAGCGAAATGAAATTGCGACGAAATAAAAATAGGGGACATAATAATATGGGAAACGTAATTTCGGGCAAACAATAATTACGCGAAGTGGAAAAAAGGGAAACGTTTTCGGGCTAATAATATTCGGAGTAACGAATTTCGACATTATGATAGGTAACCGTTAGAAAGGTTAACGTGGGGTGTTCAACAAGTCAACACCTTTGGCCAAGGTTGTGGGTATTGTTTTATAAAACTACCCCCTGATACTGTTTTTTTTTGCAGGTGGAGAATCGTCCATTCTCCGTGGAGGTGATCGATCCCGTCCAGGACTATGTCAGTTACATGAAGGAGATATTCGACTTCCCCAAGATAAGGACACTCATTAAGGGATCGGAGCAGAGGAAGCCTTTCAACGTGCTTATTGACTCTATGAGTGGAGGTAAGGATTATTAAAAAACCGTTCAAGTGCGACGGGCCACACTCAAGGTTCCCTACATAAGATAGAAGAAGAGATCAGAGAGAAGATGTTTATCAGTAGACTGTTTTACCTACTGAAATATGAAGTTCATCTTTCGACCTGTTTTAGAGTTCCGTACCCGAAGGGAGCCTAATGGAACCTTATTAAAATGGCTTCGCTGTCCGTCTGTCTTAAAGAGGCTGTACCTTCTGAAGCATAATAGATATCGTGTAGTTTTGTTTTTAAGAATTGAATTTTCGAAACCCTTCGACCTTTAACGATGATTATTGATTTAATAGTTGAGTATTTTTACTGTTACTTTTTAATCCTGGAAAATCATTTTTATTATAATTATTATAAATGTTACAGTTTTATCGATATCAAGGCGAGCGCAAATCTCCGTCTCACATTCTTCGCGAATCTTCATAAAACTATCAAATGGAGACAAAACAGACGGAGACACAACAACACTCTCAGATTAAAATTTAATTATTCTTCGCATTATTTTGTTGTTTGACGACACGTTGGCCTAGTTAGTAGTGACCTTGTTTTCGAAGCTAGCGGTCCCGAGTTCAAATCCCGGTATCGGCAGACATTTGTGTGATGAGCACAAGTATTGTGTTCCTGAGTCTTGGATCTTTCTATGTATTTAAGTATGGTGATGGCATCAATAATGGACACTTGACTCTTAATTCAAAGATCATACGGTTATAAATTGATTGGTTTGCAAAACAAATGAATAGGGCATTTTCAAAATAAAGCGTACCCTAGTTAAAGAAAATTAAGAAACGTTAATTTTTGTCAGTTTTGTGACGAAATTAGCCATATAAAAAGTAAGTGTATGGCAAACGTTCGTCACAAAATTGACAAATTTAACGTTTCTTAATTTTCCTTAACTAGGGTACACTTTATTTTGAAAATGCCCCATAACATTTATCTTCTGTAAAATAAGCATTAAGTGTCCATCATTGGTGATTGGCCATTACTGGTCCCATCTCCCTATACCTTCCGTCCCAATGGAAGACCAGCGCAGGTTTAACCGCCAGCACATGCTGAGTCGGGAACATGTCGCAAAAACTGCAAAATTTGCCTTTGACGTTGTATTTTATTTGTAGTTGTTGTGAATAAATTTATTTATTTCTTTCTTCCTTCTTTGTGTTTCTCTAGTAAGTATGTTTATCATTGTCTAGTACCCATAGTATAAGCCTAGAGGTTAGTTTGGAACTAGATCAATTTGTGTGACGTTGTCCTGTGATATTATTTATTATTATTGTCCGTGTTTATTATTGTTACCTTAGCCCTAGACTTAACTCTTATTGTAGTTGTTGGTGTTTCTGTAGCTCTGCCTACCCCACTCTGGTAATGAAGGCGTGATAGTATGTATGTATGTATGTATTATCCGTATAGTTGCCAGGTTAGAATAGTGCCACTCCAAGTCTGCCCGTGGATGTCGTAAGAGGCGACTAATGAAATAAAGGCTTGTAGTATTGTTAGGCGATGGGATTGCAACCTGTCACTAATACACTGATAAACATCTTAGCCTGAATGTACAAAAAGTGGTTACAGAATTATTATATTTTTAGAGGTGTCGGTAAGTCTGTAGCTTTGCCTACCCCACTCGGGGAATGAAGGCGTGACATTATGTATGTTTATAATTGTATTTTTCCAGTGACGGGTCCCTACGTACAAGCCATCTTCATATCGGAGCTGGGCGCTTCGGAACACAACGTGCGGCGCGTGACTCCGCTCGAGGACTTCGGCGGCGCGCACCCCGACCCCAACCTCACGTACGCCGCGGACCTGGTCGACCAGGTCAAGAACGGGGACTACGATCTGGGAGCCGCCTTCGACGGCGATGGTAGGTCCCAACAACACAATTACTCTTTTTCTCAAACATGCTCGGAGAGAACCGTTTTCCGATTGAAACACAAGGATGGAATAAACCCTTTCCGTCCATGTCCATATTTTATTAGAAAATTACTCTTGAGAACACACATCCGTTCATGTCGATATTTTATTTTAAAATGACTCTCTATTGCCTGTAAAATCAAATCCGCTGGGGCGGCGAGTCATTGTGAATTCTCAATACTGTCTTTTAGTTTTAAAAAATCTCTCTCAATTCGTGGATTTTTTTTTACAAATACTTCTAATTATGCATTTGTATTATTTCCTCGCATTTATTGATAAAATCTTTATATATGCCTCGGCGGAAACGGGATTGCCTGACTCGTATTTTAGCAGACCTCGCTATTGCTCGGCCTGCTAACCACCTCGTCGGGCAATCCCTTACTTTCCGTGCCTAGGCAATAATGTACTATTTTAATACAATTGCTCAAAAAATGGTACGTTTCGTAGCCATGTATCGTTGCGAAAAGATGTTTCTTTTGGAACTAGTGCTTTTTCCATTACTTAGCTGCACTTGTGCGGAAAGTTGGATATTTTGCACTAGTGTGTTTTCCTTTTCCTTTTTTTTTTAAATATAATTTTGTTTCAACTTCCAAGCCGTGCATCCAACCAAAGAGTTTCCATGTTCAACCACTTCTTGTTTACGTCATTTAGCATTTAGCATTGAAACTATACATATAGGTAATATAATTTAAAATATTAAGATTTCAATATCTAGGTAATATTAAAAAAAAAAAAAACAGCTTTCATCATACATTACATCGGTAACAACCGTTGCCATGTTATTAATTCTGTGTTAATTAAAAGTAAAAAATGTCTCTTGTAATGGTTTTATTATACTGATTTATTTTTGTTTCAATAATGTTTTTTCGCAAATGTATTAAAAAACGTCTTTTGATACGCGTGCGGAACTTTAATTTTAACTCTTCGTGTAAAATGACAAACTTTCCGCACTTGCATCAAACTCAAACATGCTCGGAAATGTATTTGTTGATATCACGAAATGATGACATGAAGTTTCTTGTTTATGGCTTCCTACGTCTTGAGAAATGCACTATACAATCCTCGGCCGGAACAGGGATTGCAGGACTCGTTTTATCCCAAACTCGTCTAGCAATCGCCTACTTCACGGCCTCTGTAGTAATGTTCCATTATTAGAAAGCGGGTTTGAAGTAGCGATTACAAGTTTAATATGGGTAAGACTAGTGCGAGTGGTTAAATAGATAGATAGATAGATTTATTTATTAGATGTCATGTTGTTTATTGGTCTTACAGTTATCTTATTACTTACTAACCGCAATGCAATCTTATAGATAATTAAATTCAATAAATATTGTTCTTGTAATAAACGATATGTAAAGAAAATTATTTTATTCTAATTAAAGGATCATTATAAATCCTTTGTGTCGATATATGACCTTTGTACAGTTGATATGAATAAAAAATACTTACTTGTATGGTCAAGGAATTTAATTGTGATGCCACTAGGAACCCTGTCATAATGATAGCGTCAAATCATATGATTTAATTGGGCCCAAACGGTACATTATTAGATAAAAAAAGATGAATTTAACATCAACCAGCAAAGTTACCATAAGTGGACGCTGTTTCGCAATAATGTGTCAACCCACAAGTATTTAGCAAAAAAACGTCAACCTACAATGATCGCACCGAGGGTTGACACTTAATTGCTAAATACTTGTAGGTTGACACATTATTGCGAAACAGCGTCCAAGTAACAAATAATAATTATAAAACAGCTAAAATTAATGACTAACGCTGTCATTATGACAGAGTTCTATAGTGGCATAAGAATTGAAGTCTTTGGCCGTACAAGTAAGTATTTATTATAAGTTTTTGCGTGAAAGAGTAACAAACATCCATCGATACTTACAAACTTTCGCGTTTGTAATATTAGTAGGTTTTTTTGTCGGTGTAATTGCATCTAGTTCCTTTCCTATTCGTTTGAGCAGAATGGGACGCTGTATTTGTGTTGTTGTTATGTTTGTTTCGCTAGGCGACCGCAACATGATAATCGGTGGCGGGGCCCTGTTCGTGACGCCGTCGGACTCGCTGGCGGTGCTGGCGGCGCAGGCGGCGCTGGTCCCGTACTTCCAGCGCTCCGGCGTGCGGGGCTTCGCGCGCAGCATGCCCACCGCCGCCGCCGTCGACCGCGTCGCGCGCGCCCTCGGCAAGGAGATCTTCGAGGTGCCCACAGGTGGGTTACACAAAACCATCTCCAACTACGTACATACAATTGTTTGACGGTTACGTATCATAATATATAAAGTTCAAAACTCATTAATATATAATGGTCATAATATATAATGGTTTTATTTCAGAAAATGTTAAGTTTTCAGGATTGTTATAAAACAAACCTAACCTAACCTAATGGGTTCTATGTACAGTAAGACCACAAATATAAGTTACGCCGGCAATCTTTGTCCACGCAAAAAGGTGCTCACTAATGCCGAAGATAAACGAACGTAAAAATCAATTCAATACAAACCTTGTCGTGTTACGCATAAGGTAGAATATGAAATGACGATTAGTGCTCGTCCGTCTCAGCTTGTGTACGAATGACAACTGACGCGACGCGACGCTAAATAAAATGGCGGTCGACGGCGTCGCTGCAATGGCTGTCGAATATTTGACCAATAGCCGTCGAAGTTTTACCTGCGCAAACGTACTGCCTTGTAATTGGCCAAAACATGTTCGCGCCTTCTATAAAAATGCTTTCTGCGCAGGTACATCGTTGTAACTTATATTTGTGGTACTACTGTAATAACCTTTTAAAAAATCCTGAAAAGTTTACGGTCTCAGAAATAAAACCATAATACATTATGAACATTATGTATTATGACCCATTATTTATTTTGAACTTTATACATGATGATATCCTACTTCCCCCCTATTTGATCCCTTGTTTGTCCTACGTATTGCTTGGGCGTTTTTTTTTTTGACACCCTTTTAGGCTGTAATGTCAGGATTTTAGAGAGCGCCGAGCCTCCAGTGAAAATATATTTTTTTTAGTTTACCTCCCCTAGACGTAACGTGGAGATGTATATTTTTTCTCGTCTACCCTATAGATCCGTTTAGGCAATATTAAACTTTAAAGCGCTATTTTTTGTTAGACTCAAGTGTCCCCCCCCACTACAACCAAAACTACAAATAATAAAAATCTGAAAATAATTTTAAATGAAAGCGCTTATAACGATTTTTAAAGGAGAACTATTACGACTAAGTAGACATTGGTTCTTGAGATCTAGGCGGTTAAACTGTTCGTAGTACTTAACGGCTTCGGAACCCTACACTGAGCATGGTCCGACATGCTCTTGACCGGTTTTTCCGTTAAGTTGCTCACTCGTAGTTCAATTATTAAGTTAAATGTCATATTATTATACTATAAATATGTTTTCAAAACTTTTTAATAGTTTGCGTTTTTCCAAAATCGTTGCCTTGGGGGGTGTGGGGACCTAAAAACAGATTAAACCAACCCTTATAGTTTTTGAATCCCTCATAACACGCAGTACAGATGTATTGCATAATTGTTTTACAGTACTTTTTTACTGTAACCGACTGAAATTGCAAGACACTTTCGTGCGTTTCCGTGGAAATACGAAGGAAAACCATGAAGCAATACATCTGTACACTCTTGTCTAGAGTATGATCAGATGGGTTAGTGCATGGAGACTTGATGACTCAGGGCGTGCTTTAGCTCCTCGATCTGGCAGCACATTGGTTTTTTGTAGTCTCTTAATTGGATTTGACTGTAAAAGTGTATGGGATAGAGGTTTTGGACGCGTAGCCAATCAAGCTTTGTAGTTCGTTGAGTAACCATTTTGTTTTTCTGACTGAATTACATTAACCAATACTCTCATGGTAAAGGAAAACATCGTGAAGAAACCTGCACAATCTAACAGCTGAAGGAGTGTATAAGAGGAGAATTGCTCAAAATATCCTCCGAAAGGGACCTGTAAGATATTCGTCTTCTAAAGTTTCGAGTCATGATTAAAAATCACCTGAACCACATCCTAAACACATTTAAAATACTGGAATTTCCTATGGCAGGTTGGAAATACTTCGGCAACCTCATGGATGCTGGTCGCCTCTCGCTCTGCGGCGAGGAGAGCTTCGGCACCGGGTCCGACCACGTGCGGGAAAAGGACGGACTATGGGCGGCACTAGCGTGGCTCTCTGTCATCGCCGTCACTGGCAAGTCTGTTGAGGAGATATTGAAGGAACACTGGGCTAAATATGGAAGGAATTACTTCACCAGGTGAGTGTAAACTCGTATTTATTTAAATCAGAGATTAATTTGACGAATGAAGTGATGTTAAATATCTGTTATACTGTAACGGCCGAACCCAATATCAAACCTCTAGTTACAGATAAGGGGTTATCTCCGGTCGCCAGTACCTACTTATCTATCTTTTGATTGCGTCCCAATAAAGCAGATAAGAGCTGTCTATCTACAACAAAGAGTAGATAGGCCGCCTATCCGAGCCCTCCCTTGCGTTGCATTTTACGCAGACCCTCAGGGAGGGCCAACAGAAGTTTTGCCTTTATTTTATTACTGCAAGTTGAAGTGTTTTAAATTGCGATGAAGGAATGTCACGTTAAGCTTAAATCTCAATGAAAAATAATGTAATTATGTTTTATAAGTCGAACTAGATCAATAAAATTTTTGGCTGCAATTAAAATCGTGTTGTTATAAATTTACGTCTTTACAACTGATATTGACAATGTCACAATAATTTTATTGACAATGTCAGAAGAATTTTATTCCGTCAATAAAGGAACAAGAAATTTTCAATAAATATCCAAGAAGTGAAGAAGATACCTTAAATATTTATTGAAATGAGTACGGTAAGTATTACATGTTGTGTATTTCTAATATTATACAAAATTATCTCTAACGAGGTACCCACTCCGATTTTTTTCATAAGAGTATTTAAGTGTTCTAAACCTTGGTCAAGAAATGACCTCAATGATGTAAAACCACGTAACAAGCCGTCCAGTAGGTTCTGCCATTAGTGCAGATAATACAAACAGCTGTCACGTTGGAAGACTCTTATTTGTAACTGTTGCTCGCATCTCTGTCCGCATTGAAGACTCTTATCACTGTTCCCTCAGGATTTGTCCAGATACCCGGAATAAAAAGTGGCCTTTGCCCCCTCTTTAGGCTAAAACATATATCTGTACCAAATTTCACTTCATTCGGTTGAGTTGTTGGATCGTGAAGGCGGAACAAACAAACAAACATGCACTTTCAAACACATAATTTTCACAAAGATGACGTTATTAACGCTTTTTGTCTTATTGTTATTTTTGTAGGCATCCCTCTGACCAAGGAAGAGGTTGCACCTTGTAACATTAGTGGAAGCACAACCTACTGTGTTTAGCAAGGCTACAAACGCCGTGAACAATCAGCTGAAAGAAGCAACTTGGGCTACTATCGGAGCAATTTAACGCCGTGATAGCCAGTAGCCCAAGGAAAGCCGAACAATTACGGCTTAAAAGGGAGAACTTAAAAAAAACTGGCCCAAAAAGAAATAAGAAAATTAATATGAATAATAACCTAAAGGTATGTAATTTTAATAATTTAACCGGCGCAATTTCATCGAAATGGATTAACGAATAAACGTATAAATATTGTTTGTATAATAGGTAGCATAACATAAAATATCAGACAGCGATAAACATACTTCTATAGAGAAATAAAGAATACTTTTTTTATGATAAGGAGAAGGCACACGTACATCAGGCCACCATGTTAAGTGCAGTCTGAGACCCATAGATATTTGAATTCACAAGTCTATAATCCTAAGACTTTAAATGTGTTGCCAATCCTGAGGACTAAGATGGAGTCCGTCTATGCTAGTAATTTCACCGGTTGTCTTATCCCCACACCGGAACACAACAATGTGAACATTGTTGCTTAATTAAGATGGTGGTACAGCGATCGGAACGGACCCCGCACAGGGTCCTACCACCACTAAATACTAATATCATAAAATATGTAAAAGTAACCCTTTATCTGTTTGTCTGTCTGTCTGTCTGTCTATTTGTTCTGCTTTCACGGATATACCGCACCATCGATTTAGATGAAAGACATGAAATGAAGATAGTTTGAGTCCTGGGGAAGGACATAGGGTACTCTTTATCATGGAAAATTTGACGGTTCCTGAGGGAATACCGATAAACGAGTTCTATGCGAACGGAGCCGAGGGAAGCGGCTAGTAATATTATAATTTTGAAAATAACTGTATGTCTGTCTGTCTGTATGTATATACTTATGTCCGTTTGTGACGCTTTCACGGATGAACAGCTGAACCGATTTAGATGAAATTTGGTATTGAATTAGTTTGAGTCAAAGACGTAGGGTATCTTTTATCCTGAAAAATTGAATGGTTCCTGAGGGAATAGCGATAGTGTCTTCTACGCGGACGGAGTCGCGGGAAACAGGTAGTACTTAAATGTATACATAACATCCATATTTCGGAAAAAACTTGTGCGCAAAAGTTGCCTTTTATTTGTCCGATTCCTGGGAATCGAACCCGGGTCGGCTGACTTCGTAGGCATGGTCACGTCCAACTAGGCTAACTGCGTCGTGTCGTGCACTGATTGTAAACATTTTTTAAGGTTCTGTGCTCAAAAGACAAAACGGAGCCCTTTGTTCACACTCTCCATCTTTCTGCTTCTCCGTCCGTCCGTCCGTCCGTCAATCTGCGTTTCCGCATACGTAAAATGATTTACAGATCTGAAATTTAGACAGTTTATGTAAACGGTTGACCTAAAAGCGAATTACCATAATTGTATTGTATTGTTTTATTTACATGTTTTAGATCTTTGCATCTTCATCTTCTTTTCTTTTCATCTTTACTTGTGCAGAATGTGGTTATAGAATTATCAACAAGTCTTTTTAGATTTGTTGATATTTCTGTAGCTCTGCCTACCCCACTCTGGGAATTAAGGCGTGATGTTATGTATGTATGTGTAGATCTTTGCAATTGCTGTATATCGTGTACAGTTTCTGTATGCAAATTCGCTTTTGCCAGCCTCTGGGAAAAGTGGATAAAATTCGAACGAATTCTTACCTGTAGGAATGCTGGCTTTTTATATGTCATTTAGTCGTGAATACCCATACTAATGTTAATAAATGTGAAAGAAATTCTGTCTGTCTTTCTGACGTCTGTTTGTCTGATACGCTTTCACGGCTAAACTGTTGAGCCGATTTCGATGAAATTTGGTATGGAGATAACTAAAGTACCTACCAGGGAAGGATATAGGATACTTTTTACTCCCGATAATTCTTTACTGTGTGGATTGTTGGATGCCGCATATTTTATGCTCTCCAGAATATTGTTCACGATTGTTTGAAGGCTTTTTAATTACTAAACTATGCATTATGCGGGTTTTTTATTTTTGGCTAATTTTCAGACAGGAGGTGGCAAGCCTGACTTCATCCCACCAGACGATGCGCTGGACCAGGTTGCCAATATTTTAGGTGTGATTTACGACGCCTATAGTGTCCAGTTTGGAGGCGACACTGTGGTCGAGGCGGGAGAGGACATAGAAACCGTGGAGGAGTTGGCGACGTTTAATTTAACATTTAAATCTGACAGCATTTGTGCCCGCATATGGGAGGTTTTAACTGCTTTTTTGATACTTGGCACATCTTTTTGTTTTAATATCTTATCTTGATAAAGGTAACCAGTAATCGCAACCCTGCTAATATATACCTAATGTTGTAATCGTATGCTGGACCGTGGCTCGTGCCCTGGACACCTCGCTGCGTAAACTGGATCACTAACAACTAGGTTAACAGTATCCTCTTTCTGTCGTATAAATATCTACGTCCATACTTTACCCAAATCCTGTATAATGTATGTAAGTATAAATGCATGTAAGTATATATGTATGTAAGTAAGTAAACTCCTTATTGCACAAATCGTTTCACAAATGAAGTCCTGTGAAATAAACTTTACAAAAGTGACATTACGCCTGTAAAGGTTGAATATAGATAGATATAATACACGATGATACTACGAATTATACTATAAACGTAAGGCGATAAATAATATTCTGGGGAAAGACATATTGTATCCGAGAAAACTGTACAATTTCCGAGGGATACAATAAAAGACTTCTGCAAACATAAATGCCCAACGGCGTGGGCTGTCTGTATATAAGTTTATGTTTACGCTCACTTGGCAAATTTACTTAACAGATTTAACTATTTATAAGAAGAAAGTGTGTTACCTTTAGGAAATTAAGAAGACAAGAGAGAATGAAAAGTTAATCGTGAGATTGTATACATGGAACTTTCTGTTTTAGGAAAACTTTATCGGATGATGTAAAAGTCCATGATAGAACGAAATAAAGCTTTGACCGAGAACTGCAAATCTGAAATAAAACAGGAACAGGAACTAACAGCATTGAAAAAAAGGAAACTACAACTGGAAATAGATGCATATTTAAATATAATATATACCTAAGTATTTTTTACAAATGGCGATTTCCTCAACCTTTAGCAATGCAATGTGCGATGTACTTGCAAAAGGTCGGAGAGGTCACCATTTACTTAAAACTTACTCATGACAACTATAACTTTGTAAACCGATTTCAAGATTATTGTTTTTTGGATACGTTATATAGTTCCCGAGGGAACGGCGGTAAACGACTACTTCTATTACTACTAGCGGACGAAGTCTCGGACAAAACTAAATTACTAATTGCGAAAATGTGTGTTGTTTGTTCCATTTTCACGGCCAAAGGGAGATAATACATTTCTTAAAAATTGGCACGTACGTTATATGGAGTTGGACATATTAAGATACTTTTTACCCGACTACCGCGAAGCAGAGGAAGGGTAATGATTTTGATACCCTATGTATGTTTCTATGTATGTATGTATTTATCTCAAGTGTTCTACAAGGATTTTACTGGACATACTTATCCAAAATAATACTCGCTGTTCAAGAATAGCGATAAAAAACTTCGTCCGCTAATATCGTCATCATCGGACATATTCGCAGCCAAAAGGTTTAAGAGTATGCCTGTATGTAAATCTGCACTAATGCCAGAAAACTAATAAATTGAAATTATAAATCGCATTATCAAGTCGGTGATCAACACACACAAGATCTCTAGTGTTTACTTGGCGCAGAAATGGTTTTTTTTTAAAATTAAACATTGGTAATAGAATAAGTATTAGGACATGACTAGTTTTGTATAGATGTAACTACAGTATTAATTGTGTATTGAAAATGTTTAATATATTTTTAACTGTTGATATTAAATGTTTTTCATTGTTCTGACTCTGTTATTAGGTCTCGGTAAGGAGATGATGACTCTACAATAGACAGTAGATAAACAACAAAGATCAAAATTTTTATTTTCTCTACCCCTTTGCAAGGCGAAGCACCTACGAACAAGACTGAAAGGCCCCCATTCGAATAAGATATGCTTTCGAGGATCTCCGGGATTGAAATAATCGTATAGGTGAAAAAGAAAGGCCCCTCTTGTATGTAATAATACTAATAATATCAGTGGAGGGTAAGTACACTACATAATCTCGAAATATTTCATAACTCAACCTAACGCTCCTCCTCGCGACGTTCGAATCAAATGACTGTTTATTGCATGATTTTGAATTTTCATATTACCGATCTGGCTTATTGGTTTTGGAGTTGAGACCACGCATGGGATAGGCAAGAGTAGTGTTTGTAGGCCGTCAGCTAGATGGACGACGAAGTGAGGATGTTTGCTGAGAGCGAAAGATGAGGGAGGCCCAGGATCGAGCCAGCTGGCGAGCCATCTTAGAGGCCTATGTTCAGCAGTGGACTGCTGTAGGCTGATGATGATGATCTGGATTACGAATATTTAGGATCATGGAAATCGGAATTATACATTTCGGAGAAATATAAATTCATGATTGTTAATATTTATCAAATAAATAATAATATTCGAAAAACTAGTTTTCATTATTTCATACTCGATAATAAAAATCCGAGATTTTGATAAATTGGCCTCATACCTATAATATATTCGTTTTTTTATGTCATTTGAAGTTTTAGTGTTCTCCCCCAGTGGAGATAGCCTGGTAGGGATATGTGGTACACGGGAAATGATCGAACAGACATTTGATGATGTCTATGACGAGGCAAAATACTTGTTGTTAGCACCACAATATATTATTATCCTTTATCTTCGTAGCCAAATAATTGGCTGGCAAACGGTACCTACGTTGCATAATCGATACTGTTTTAGCGGTCTTTGAATAATTCTATTTTCTTTTATAAAAATCGATATGTGTATGTTCCCTGTGGACTCCAAAATGGCAAGACTCGGTTTTTTGGATGTAAGGTTGGATTCAGTTTAAGATTCTAATTGTTAAGATTGAGAAAGTTCGGCTTGGATTGACTAAAAATCGATCAAGTGCGACGAGGATAAACCCACCGAGCGTTCCGTAAACTATAGGTCTGTACAACATAAACAGAAAACCTATGAACCCGAACATTTTATTCTACTTTGGTTTCGACCACCTTGCTTCGCTATCGTAATTTCATTGATCATTTTATGTTAACCCTTATTGAAAATTAGATAATAGCTGTCATGGCGTAATTAATATAATCACGACTCCGAAGCAAGATGGGTTTGTACATAATTTAAAATATAGCCTCTGTAGTACTATCAATACGGAAACTTGTCTCAGGTGTCCTACTGACTGCTGTACATACTCCTACTGATAATATATCTACTCATCCTGATAGCGTTCCTACACCTAAACCTATAATGGAATTTGATAACGAAAGTGTCGATGGAGCTACGATTTTGATTTCACTTTCCTGTCGATCCGTCCCTTAAATAAAATAAAACATGTCTAGTCATAATGCAGTGAACACAATTTATTATAACAATTACAAAAATAAGTTGATATAAAACAAAAATTACATATTCTTATTAATTATATAAACCACCAATTCTTGATGATAAAATATTCAAACAATGATTGGGATGAGACAAAAAGCTAAAACGCTCAGTGCCTTCCTAAGCCTAAAGGTGGTTTCTAAATTCGATTCTCTTTCGTTAATAATTAAGACCCATAAGATTGCACATGCTACGGATTTTTTGTAGGAGATGCCGCTTTTTCGTTTAGCAAGTCAGCAACCACATCCACCAATAGTTACTAGCGCTTCAATGGACATTGGACACATTTTGACTTCATGAATTATGAAGTAATTGTCAATCAACAACTGGCGTTCAAAATATTGATTTGATTGATGCTCCGAAGAGTGTATCAGATCAGCATTGGATTCAGATACTTCAATTTCGGGTTCCACGTCTTGCAAACTCCTTTGCCTGCAGATGTTGCCTCAATATTACAGCCTATGTTTTCAATACAGTCTTATTTTTTGAAGGCCTTTTCCATACTTCAAAAACATCTGTAAAACACAAATTGTACCTATTTAGTAAAATTCATCGTTCCAATTATTTTAATTATGGTTAACTACAGAAGTAGAATCTAAGTAGGTTCAGTACAAAAAGTCGCTTACGGTTTGGGTATATTTTATTTACGATACATACGATTCGAACTTGAAAGACTTTTTAAGACCTCTTGCACTACACCTACTATGTTATTATTTCGATATTGGTTTTAATGTGCGCTCGGTTACAGTTCATCTCATTAGGAGATCGTGGGTTTAGCAATTGAACTAATAAATATGATTTGCATCGGTACACGCTCACGCACCAAGTAAATAGCGATTTCCAAAAACACCGTTTTCACTTTGAGCAAAAAAAAAATTGGTAATAACTGCTCTTCATACGCCTGAATAAATAATAAGTATTGTTCATGTTTGTTTGAACTTTAGACAGTTTCAGTACAGACACCCATGAAGGCTTCTGACAGGATAGGATGGCTAACGCAGACCAAGTCTCGCGGGTCGATTACTCGTCATTTAGTAAAAGTAGAGGCACATCGGTAGCCCCTGTTTATTATGCAGGTTTCGCATTGTTGTGTTCCGGTTTGGGGATCAGACAACCGGTGAAATTACTAACATAGAGGCATTCCATCATAGTTCTCAGGGTCGGCAACGCATCTGAGGTCTTAGAATTGCAGTCTCGAGAATATTGTCTTGAAAATTCAAATGTCTATGGGTCTAAGATTCCACTTACATCGGGTAGCCTGAGTGCTATGTGCCAACTTCTTGCCATAAACAAAGGTTTCATCCAACTTTTACGGAACATACATACACGCCCAAGACTTTGTTTGCCGACGATATACGCAGGGTGGCAGCGACTGGCGGACACCAACCGAAGGTCGGGCTGAGTGGAGTGCAAACGTGCATTGGGAGGTGCCCAAGTCGAGCAGTTGACTGTCGCGGGTGATAGACATTATATTTGGCGGTAAAAAATAAATGCCTAGGGTAAAAAAGCACCTCTTAACTCGGAGTTATTAAATATTGTGGCATCGTGGGATGATCCTGGCCATCGAGCCACAAGATTGATGAATTTCAGTTGTACGTAGGGAAAAGACCGATTTTCTATTCGTAAATTCGTCACCAATGGTTGAATATTTGGTAAGTACATTGTATCAGTTGTAATAGGAAATAACAACCAATAAAAACTCATTTTTGTGGGAACTTAGGTACTTGGTGATTGCATGAGGATACAGACCATCGATTGTGCCCGCCTCCCTGGGAAATACGGCAATTCTATAAAAATCTTCCTGTGTATTGGTCGTGATTGAATACTTACTTTGAGTACAATCTGGCTATACTTCCACTACACGTCCACACGCACGCACGCACTATACGTGCTGCTGGAGATTTTGTCACCCCTACATACTCGTAGTCCGCTGCAGCGACCGACATGGTCCCTAACGCGTAAAAGCGCTATTTTAGAAGTAGCTGGCGTAGCGGTGAAGTACCGTGGTTTCTTATTTACAAGAAATTAATATTTTTAGCAGAGTTTTACTTTTCAATGGATAATGTACGGCATCAAACTGTTTGTTATTTTTTTGGGCGACATCATGAAAATTGTTCATGCAAAATAAGAAACGGCACGAGGTATAGCAGCAGTAATCATGCATTAGTATGTAAGAGAGTTGGTAAGGACAGGAAAGCGTGGCATGGCTGGCCCACTGTACCACTAGGCCAACGTTTACCAAATGAATTACTTATCATAGAAAGCAATGAGTTGGGTAAATTAAAAACCTTATATTATAACCTTAGATATTTTGTAAAAACTCACCGTTGTGTGGTACCAGCAGTAGCTCGTTTACTGCACAGACTTGTCTCAACTGAATCTGTGTATAAATTCATAATCACTGTATTTTTCCATGTTATTCACACGCTCCTTACAGTATGATTGTTGTCTTCAGTTTACCAATCGCTCAGTATCTCCATTTCTTCAAATACCACTAGAACTCGAACTAAAAAAGCTCGAGTCCGACATTACTTTCCTATTTGGAACTATCTAATAATAAAATTCCGTATTAAAACATAAATGAAGCTTCTGCTATCTTGCTTCTATCCTCCGAAATCCTAGGATCGCGACAATGATTACTTGAAGTAACCAATGTCAGTGTCAGACAGGCCAAAGATAGGCTATCTGTTGTTATTGGGACGCACAAACTGTCATTTTCATACAAGCAGCTATCTGCGTTAGGCTATCGGCCCTCCCACGGATAGATCAGAGGTACAGACAGGTTAGCCTATCTATCTTTAGTTTATTGGGACAGAAAAAGTACAGATAGATAGCCGTTTCTATCTCCGGTAGGGCAAAACAAGAGATAGATCGAATATAGGGAATGGCCGTAAGGCAACACAAAACCTAGACTGAGCTTAGG
Source organism: Acleris holmiana (assembly GCA_949316455.1). Lineage (NCBI taxonomy): Eukaryota > Metazoa > Arthropoda > Insecta > Lepidoptera > Tortricidae > Acleris > Acleris holmiana. Next base: position 5,136,802 of record OX438777.1, on the reverse strand, counting down.
GAGTTGACATTTGGAGGGAATATTCCTTGGGTACCCTGAGGACGGTGACCCGGGCGACAGCTGGAGGGTAGGGGGACAGGGGGGTGTGGCGTGATCTTGTAGAGGCCTCCTGCGCCATCGGGGTGCCATAATGTCATATGGCATGGACAACAATCCTGCCCTGCTAACACAAATCGCAGTATCTCAGACCAAATTTCTGTAGGAAATGCAACCTTATGACGACATCCACTAAACTAATACAAAAATAAACGCTTCGTACTATCAGACTGCTTCGATTATAACTTCTTCCTTGTTAATAAGTATCTCCATCTAGATACGACTACGAGGAATGCGCCAGCGACCCTTGCAACGAGATGATGCGCGCGCTGGAACAGCGCATGACGGCGCCAGGCTTCGTGGGCTCCCAGCACTCGGCCGGCAGCAAGAGCTACGTGGTCCAAGTGGCCGACAACTTCTCCTACATGGACCCTATTGACCGCAGCGTCGCTATGAAACAGGTAAATCTGATAATACTAGGCCTCTATTCTACTGCGTTATAGCTAAACATCGGCGACTCGTGGCATTTAGGTAGCATTTGACGTTTCTGACAGACTAGTGAGATAACAATGTTTTTTCTGTACAAGTCGAGCAAAAGAAACCAATTAAAAAAACCTTTTCAACCGTTTAATATACGTTCATATATGACATGCGTTATAGACAGCCAAAATTTGTTCTAAATTCTTAGAAGTTATCCTAGGTCTAATAGAGAAAAGTGGCAATTACTCTACCGACAAAAGCTCTTAATTTTAATGATGATATTCCGATGCCCCTTCGCATATTAACGTCCCTTTTGTTGAAAGTCAATTAAAAAGAACATCACTTTCGCAAAACGTGCCTTTCGCTATTTTTCCATTGTTTTAAGTAATTTTTGCTTCGATGCAGATATTTGATGTTGGCGTTCAAAAACGAGGAATCTTCACGTTATAAACACAGAATAGAATTAGAAAAATATATGTGAAATTGTAATAAAACTATGGTCAAAATAACGGCTAAGCCGAAACTTTTCATTGAACTTGTGGGTCATTTTTCGAAAGGGACGTTTTGCGAATGGGATGTTCGCCCTAACAGTTATTTTGACCATGATTAAAATCATAAACAACAATTTCACATTTTTTCCTGCATCCGATTTTATGTTTATAACGTGAAGGGTAATTTCACGATAATGTCACGAAAGTTACCATTTCAATGCGTGGTTTTTTTTTTATTTAACCACGTATACATATAGAGATATTGAATTCTTCTATTTTGCAATATAGTTAAAAAACAAGCAGAATGCTAGAAATTGGTAACTTAAGTTACTCTCGGAATTACTACGGAATTGCCCTGACGATTCCGTGGTAGATAAATGAAAAAACAGTGATATTTTGTAGTCAAAATGTATATTTATTTATTGTGTAATTGTAATTTTCCTTAGGGTCTGAGGATCATCTTCGAGGATGGATCTCGTATCGTCTTGCGCCTGAGTGGAACGGGCAGCTCCGGAGCAACCGTCAGGTAACACGTCGTTTATCATCTAAATAAATACACTCAATCGACGTAACGTTTTTCAAAGTAATTACAAATATATTTTGCTTATTTGGTGATTTTTTTAATACTTAATATAATTTTATTATTGTCGTTGAATATATTGCCATCTATCTTTCTGGTCATGTTCGGAAAAAGATAAACAAGGAACATAAAAAGCCTCACCATATTGTGCGAAAGATTTGAATTATCCTTTCTATTCACGTATCCATAGAGTATAAAGTGGCATAACTAGGCGTGGGTCGAGTACACGCCCACGGCCTCGTACTTAGACGGGCCTCGTTAGAGGTCCCCTTAGATTTACCTAAAGACATAAGACCGAACGCCGTGAACTCTGAACAGTACGAAATGCGACTTCGCCCACGTCTAGATTAGTCCACGCTACGCCATTAAGTGTTAGTAGTGCCCCGACTTTAAAAACCTCAATTATTTCTCTAATGAGGCTATATCTGTTCATATAATGTAAGAAAACGTATTGTTCCAGACTATACATAGACTCGTACGAAGCTAAAGACGTATTGGGCGACGCTCAAGTGATGTTGCGGCCTCTCATAGACGTGGCGCTCCAGCTGTCTCAGCTGCAGAAATACACCGGCCGCGACGCGCCCACCGTCATCACGTAGGCGCCATGCACAATATCGACTTTATCAACCATAACTAAGTATTAATAGAAGTAGTTCGTCTTCGGCCCTTTAGGAGTTTCTGTTACCTATTGCCATTCGCGCAATACTTAAGAGGACAGTAAAGCAAAAAAACCATACAAAATGCGATAACGTTTTTCTCGCCTTAAACATTGTCAGATTTTTACGATTTTTGAATATGTTGTAGATATAATGAAGAAAAATATACAGACCTAGGTCTGTATATTCTTTCCAAGAAAATATTTATCATAAAAAAGCGGAAACGTACAGAACTACACATACACACACAACATCACGCCCTAATTCCCAGAGTGGGGTAGGCAGAGCTACAGAAATACCAACAACTCTAAAAAGACAGACGTACAGACCTATATAAAAAAATCGTGGAAATCTGATTAGATTTAGGGACACATTATCGACCTGAGCTAAATTTGTATGGATTATTTTTGACAGCTACGCGATTTAAGTATCGCTTCACAATCCTCTTAATACACATGGGACTGAAGGCGGCAAAGGAGGCCGACGAACCGGCTTAGTCCGTCCTGTTGAGTTCGCTTGTGGTGGCTCGCGGCGCGTACGGTCGAGGCACGCACACATGCAAGCAAACGATATACCTTTGAAGACGAACTACCTATTTATACTGCGACTATAATCAGGTCAATGCGATCATTGATGCAGCCATTGTTATAATTTCAAAATTTCAATGGCATGTAAAGAGAGGTGATCATTTAAATGTCGCTAGGTTGTATCAATGTAGTGAATAAAGTTTATGTGTTAAATCTGTTGAGGAAAAAATATAATTTGGACCTGCGATATTGCGAAGAGACATGTTAGAGCAAATTATTAAAAAAAAATAGTTATAAGAAAAGTTTTTTTATATTTAGAGCAACTAAAAATATACATATAAAATTATGTTTTTATACTATGTTGAGATTTCTTTGTTACATGACTTAAAAGTTTAAATGTGTGTCATACAAATAGCTTTAAGAATCCAGTTGCAATGTTCATTTTTACCTTTTATAAATACTTGAAACTTAAGTTTATGATTTGTTATAAAACATGTTGTTCGTTAAAAAATAAAATAAAACTATTTCCTTACCGAGTTGTTTATTCACATTTTTTATAGAATGACTAGATAAATAACAGATGTTATTTAATGTTAATATTAACTACATATATTGTTAAGAATTAGTGTCCATCTGTTTGTTATGTGATGACTGCTTATAACGTAACAAAAACCGATACACGGGTTTCGGAGACATTTTTAATAACCGATTTTAGTCGATCAACCTAAATTGAACGACAATCGCACCATGAGAAAACTCTTTGAAAAGATGATCAACTTTTATTGAAATACTAGAGTACGCACGCGATTATTGTACGCGTAGAATAGGATAAGATATCCAAGGAATATTATCTTCAAATTTCAAGTCTTGAGGTCAGTGGTTTTGGCTGTGCGTTGATCGATCGGCCAGCTAGTCAGTTTATTTTTTTATAAGTTGATTCCCTGACAACTTTTGACGCGTGATTCTGTCTAAAAAGTTTTTCTTATTAAACACGATAATTATTTTGGTTTGACGCCATTTTGTTTCGATTTCGCTTGATCAACTAACAGTTGACCGACTTAACCACTCCAAGAAAAGGCCGCCAGGATTTACCTGATTCCATTCTGGAATCCGGGAATCTGGGCAAAGACCGAATAAATGGTCTATTTCCATCTCTTACCATTAGTAACAACTTGGTCATTTTTCACACACTTTATCACCATTAAAAAGTTATAGCTACTAGGAATGTTTTCCTATTTTGTTACCAGTGGTAACAGATGGGAACAAATTTCAGTTGTTTGTTACCAGTGGTAACAAAGTGGTGGTAACAGGTAGGAATAGCCTAAAGACATGTAAAACTAATCACACACTACAAGTGAGTATATCATTCCTTGATGAAGATCTGTATGAGAACAAAACTAGTTGTACGATCAAAGCCTTAAAGTGACCAACCTTAGGTCCAAAGTCAATCTGACATTCTATAGCAATAAGGTTCAGTGTCCTCTAATCTACAAATGACTTGGCGTCTCTAACGAAATTGACAGCATCAACTAGTTTTTCGGTCTTAAATTTACGCTCGTCACCGTACATGGACCAAGTTTCGAGCTTTGTCTTCTCTCTAGTTTTCCTCTAGGTTACAATAGGAACCCATTGGTCTCATGACTCATGATTGTAATTTATCATGTCCTTTTTATGTGAATCTGTCTCTCTAGAACGATAGTAACGCTGCGTCTGCTTAGTCTGGTAAAATTAATGATTTCAGGTGTTATCACCGAATATGTTAGAGAGCATTTAGATGATTCTCAAGCTGGTCTTCACTGGAGACCATCATTCCTTGATGAAGAACTGCATGATCAGGTTGAAGGCGCCGAAGAGTACGATGGAACAGTAAAGCAGCGTCTTCCGGAGAGTTAGCTTGCCGCGTAGCTGCAGCGAGCGAACTTGCAGGATGGAGGGGAGAGCAAACACGTGGACTAGGCCGCTCACGGCACCCGTGTATCTGAAACAATAAAAAGATATATATACATATTTGTATGGGCATTTCTCCACTAGTTGGAAACTTGGTGTCCATGGCTTTTTTCGGAATAATGAGTGTAGATAAATGCGAAATAAAAAGTTTTTCATGTTAAATAATAGCCATATTTTTGAACTTGTCTGATATTATGCCAAGAATAAGGCTGCCTATTTAATTATAAATCTTTAAATAGCTAAAAAAACAGTACCCTGGCCTGTCCCAATCCCAGAATTCGATAAGTATCACATAATATTAATAATGTGCTAGAGTTTAACAAGACTACTCTATTTAACTTAAGAAGGTGAATACATAACCCATTATAATAAAGTAGTATTTCAATTAATGTGCAAGTAATTTTGTTAGCATTTGTAATCAAACTTTGTCCCAAGAGTACAAAAACAGTCCCCTTCGCTTGATTGTGATTAACATACAAATAATTGATAACATTGACTCTTGTACACAAATTGATATTGGTATGAACAACACTGAAGTTATGATGCAAAACCATTTTACTATTTAATTCCCTATTATTTGGAGAGAAATTTGGCAGGGGACTGTTAAAATTTTCCAAATAGTGGAGAAATACCCGTATAACTTAGGTAACATAGAGTAACACAGGTAACATAGGATTGAAGAGACAGATTTCTGCAAAAATATAATTGAATAAATGAATGAAATAAGTTTATTTAGCGTATGAAAATAACATACAAATCTTAAGAATAACGCAACTAACATTTTTGTAAAAAAGGTCGTCACTCGGCATTAGTGCCACGGAATATGCCAATGTTCATTCTGTGACGCCTGGTTACCGAGGTGGTTGTTACTGAACCCTTTTCCAGACAGCGGCTCTATATTGACCACATAGATTTACTTACAATTTCAACCTTAGAAGGTAAGTACCTTAGTTTGAGGTTCAAATCTAATTGAATTTATGTAAAATGTTACTTGCTCGTTCTTTGCTAAACTATCCAGAATGGTGCGGACTGAAAAGGGTTAAACATAACAAAAACCTAAAGTTTATTTTATTTACAATAGTTATTATTTAAAAGTAATAAAATGTGAAAATTATACCCAATAATGTGTGTAAGTACTGATTATGTATGTGCGTGTGCGTGTCTGTAGTGTGTGCGTGTGCGTGTTGAGGCATGCTTTTGTCCCGACTGTACTTTTTTACTCTTTTTTTTTGTCTTACTTCTAGGACTACTAGTCTCACCTGATAATAGTCCCAATGTTAGGACAGAGACAGGCGACGGCGATGCAGACGGCGACGATCATCAGGTTGATGGCGACCATCACGCTTGTCCGCGTTTTGCTCGTGTCGCTCAGCGGCAGCAGGAGCAGCGCCTCGGCGCGCAACATGTATGCCACTAGCGGGTACACTGTTATCACCTGTCAGAGAAGTATATTGCAGCTCATCACATAGATAGTGTATAGATTGGTGCACTAATCACAGTGTGTTCACACACTCTATGTCTTCCCGTGGATGTCGTAAGAGGCGACTAAGGGCATAAAGGCTTGTAGTACTGTTAGGCGATGGGCTTACAACCTGTCACTAATACACTGGTTTAAACATCTAAGTAGCTTGTTTGTGCAAAATGTGGGTTACATAATTATCAAGAAGTCTTTTAAGAGTTGCTGGTATTTCTGTAGCTCTGTCTACCCCACTCTAGGAATGAACGCGTGATGTTATGTATGTATGTAATATTAACAAACTTTTACCCCTGACTCCATCCGAGCAATGGTTATGTTATGACTAGGTCCCTCGGAAAGTATTAAAGCTTGCTTGATAATAATCATGTTTTTGGACTATAAACTCCCGTCTGCCTAGAGCGAGGAAGCGGACAAACTGTAAGTATTGTTTTTTTTCGTTTTTATTCTGGCAGAAGTTTCAATCAGCAGGGACAATAAAGAGGTGTTACCACATCGATCGATAGGTTGTCGTCCTATGAGCGCTAAAAAGGTAATATTACTATGATTGTGCAAAATGTGGTTACCGAATTATAAACAAGTCTTTCTAGACTTGTTGGTGTTTCACTAACTCTACCTACCCCAGTCTGGGAATGAAGTCGTGATGTTATGCATGCATGTAGGTACTATAGTATGGCTTTTAACTAACTTACTTGAAACAACAGCAGCGCTCGCGCAACTGCAGTCATAACATCGTGCATCTCGAAGTTGTTGAGAATATTCTGGAAACAATAATCCTTTACATATCTTTTCTGTTCATGTTTGGACCTTAAGAAGCACAAAAGTCAAGGTGTACTCACGTCTTCAATGCAGGATTTAGCGAGAGGGAAGCAGATGTAGAAGCCCGCGCCCACCAGGAGATACGTCATGGTGACCAGCACGAAGGCTATCGTAAGATCTCTGCCCTGAAACACAAAAGAAACTGTCACGTGGTTCCTGTAGACGTGAGGCTAAAATAACTGGTTATTTTTTTTACCGCTATACTCAAAGAGCGCATTCATTTTGTCTTTCATAAAAAAGATAAAAGATGTTTATTTAGTAAGTTAGAACTTCAGTAAGTACCTAAGCACGGGAATGGTATGTTTTGTACATTTTCTATAAATCAGTACGTTACGCGGTCAACATTATAGGTAGCAATTGGTTTTGAAATGTGCAGATTCATCACTTTTATTTTTAAACACCCAATTCTACGCAATCGAATATTTAGAACTTCTTTACTATGTTTCAAGTTGATAGGTTAATAGTTTCAGAGAAAAACTGATGTGACATACAGACAGACAGACACACCGAAATCTCACCATAAGGGTTTCTTTTTTACCATTTTGGTACTGAACTCCAAAAGCACCTTTATGGCCGAACCACGACCCCAAAATAGAAAGGTGTACGAGTGTGTCTCTCTCTCATCCCTCATCGCATACGGCCTGAGCCAGTAAAACAATTTAAATGCGGTTTTGATGCTTGAAATTAAAAGCTTGCATTCCGCCGGTAGTTCTTAGCCAAGTCTCATAAAAGGAAGCCAATCTAGACTTCTAGAGTTATGTGTGACATCGGGAGCTAAAAATATGAAATAACTAAACGTACATTTTTTTCCTGCCTCTCGTTATTGCTCATGATAGTGATGATGATGTTGTGGATGTAAAAGGACAAGGCCAGCATGCCGCTGAGAACAGCCGCGTCCTTGGAGGCCGGGAGCTCTCCAGGAGTGGGAGCCACGTTGATGCCCCACCCGGCGCCTTTTACCACCACGAAGATTAGCAGGTACAATACTGAGAGCGTGCCTGGAAGAAGAAACTTATTAGTTCCTAGGATATTTAGGGATTCCAAGTTTCTGTTCGCCAAGCCAGTTGATAAGGAACTACGAGTAAGCATATAAAATCTGAAGCATTTGTTGCCGTCTGTACTTTTTTGTACAGTCGACATCTGCTTATAGAGACAAAACAAATGAATCTCAGTTCGGTGGATCTAGGTAGGTTAATTTATAGCGCAGTTCTTGTCACCTTCCGTTTCCAACATGCTTTTTGTATTTTGAGAAAGATGTGTGCGGAGTTTGAGGTAGGATTGCAAACTTCGTGTTTTTATCGGATTAATAATAACTTAACAAACCCTTCTTTTTGAAGGTTCCTGAGGCGCGCTCTATTCAACTAGGCAAAGCCATATTGCTTTTGACATCATATCCTACTGTTACTGCCATTACTGTCAAGTAAATAAGAGCTATCAAAATGTTGACAATACGATAACATGTCAAAAGAAATATGCTTTTACCGAGTGATATTCCACTCACTCTATTGAGCCCCTGCATATTTAAACTATTAATACACCTATCAAAATTACAATACCACTAAACTTTAAGGCGTAAATAATCAAGCGAAAAAATTGCCCAAAAAAGTCGTCATATCTACTCATCTATCATCTTTCATCATAGTCCTCACTTCCTCATAGTGCCAACACATTGGCAGCCTTGAATTTGCAAATGTATATGAGCTTCAGACTCCACTTACCATCACGTGGCTTTTTTAATGGCAAGGTGAAGGCACACGAGCACTCAGGCCACCTGATGGTAAGTGGAATCTGAGACCCATAGATATTTGAATTCCCAATAACCTCAATAGATTGTAATCCTAACATGTCAGATGCGTTACCAACCCTGAGGACTAAGATGGAATGCCTCTACTCGTATGCTAGTAATTTCACCGGCTATCTTATCCCCACATCGTAACACAATTGCTGCTTGGCGGTAAGTTAATGGATAAGATGGTAGTAGTGATCCGGATGGACCACGTTTTCCTTCTAAATGTTATTAAAAAGTTTTCATGCATACCCAACGAGTTGAACTTGGTGAAAAAGGTAACGTTTTTGAAGTTGAGCAGCGGGAAGATGATGAGCGCCACGTAGAAGGGTGCGGTGGTGTGGAGCCCCCAGTAGGGGCTGACGTCGTGGGGCGCTGGCACCAGCAGGGAGCCGTTCAGGCCGTCCAGCTTGGGGCAGAGCAGTGCCGTGGGGTATGTGGTGTTCGGACTGGATAGGTCTGGAAAATAATAAACACATTACTTAGACTGGAGATATTACAAATTTACCCTGATTTGGTTCCGTATCTCAAAAGGAAAAAATGGAACCCTTATAGGACCACTTTGCTGTCTATCTGTCAAGACCCTTTTTCTCAGGCGCGCGTGGAGGTAACAAGTATAAATTAACAGCAATTACTTATTTCTGCGGTCCGTTGCGTCCGTAAAACACTTTAATCTACAGTCTTACATCTCGACGACAGGTTGCCGAGCTGGCAATTTTTCACAAAATTTGTAACAATACGATAGACTCATTTGATCTGTTAAGCTGCGTTTCACTCCGAGCAATTAATAGAGTAAGTCGTACTCAACAGCTATTTTCTATACCACGGGTTTCAAATAATGTGTTTCATAACAGCCCTCTTATACGCATGTCTCGATCTTATAATGTTCTGTCCCAAGGCAACCAACATCTAGACATATTGCCAATAGGATAAGTACTCTCGTAAGGATTTCCTCCGAGGAGTTCTATGTGTAACCATTTATGTAGCATCAAGTAATTCTTATTCCTGACTTTGCACTTTTTTTTGTCTCTAGTTTCTCTAGTCTAAACTACTTATAGTTTTGCATGTTAGTTTTAGATTAGATTTGATCGATGTGATAGATTATTTATTTGCCAAAAAAGGTGTTACATTTAAATTACAAACAGTGACCAGTTTTAGTTGCATTAATCTTTACGGCTGCTTCAGGAAAATGCCGTGCGTAGTTGTAATTAAGTTGCAAACTAAAAAAGTTTATTTTTAAGATATTTTTGCAAATGTTAAGTTTGTAACGTGTTACTATGCCTATTAAATAAATAAATAAAGTCCAAAAAATAATAATTAGTAGTTATATCGCAAAAAAAAACCTTTTCCATTTTAAACCTACAACTTTGAAGGAAACCCAAGGAAGCGCGAGTTCAACTCGCACTTAACCGTTTTCTTATTTGCCCTAATACAAAACGGCTATACTTTTTGTGGGTTGGTCTTTACGGAAAAGAGGATGAATGGCAAGGAAGTCGTCATTTTGCTAATAAAATGTAAATGTGAAGTGTGACATGTTAGTCTTAAAAATGTCGTCTGAATACTGATATAATTCAAAATACACCAAAAAAAAAAAAAACACGGAACAGTACATTTAAATCATAGGTATACAACAGGCGGTTTTACCGCTAAATAGCGATCTCTTCCAGACAACCTTGTAAGAGAAATAACTGAGGACACATATTCATCGCAGGCGATGCAAACTAATTCGTTTAGAGCTCAAACTAAATAACTACAAGAAACAATTAAATTATTTCAAATTTTAAATTAAAACTATTTATATATAGACGACAAAACACACACGACACGCTACGACGACACGCTAGCCTAGTTGGGAGTGACCCTGCCTTCGAAGCTAGGGGTCCTGGGTTCAAATCCCGGTAAGGGCAAATATTTGTGTGATGAGCACGAGTATTTGTTCCTGAGTCTTGGATGTTTTCTATGTATTTAAGTATATATTTCTCTATATAAGTAAGTTTATCGTTGTCTAGTACCCATAGCACAAGCCTATTTAGGGCTTAATTTGGGACTAGGTCAATTTGTGTGACATTGTCCCGTGATATTATTATTATTATTATTATTATAGACTAAATATAAATACATAAAGTAAATAATTTAATAAATACATACTAAATACATATAATTATACATATATATAATATATACATACATACATCCTCCAAAACAGCCAAACAATGACAACAGACGAAGCATGAGATAGAAGAAAGAAAAAAGTAAAGGAAATAATAGAAAAACTACGATAGAAATGATCCTTTAGCATGCTTTTAAAAATAACAACAGACTTAGCACGTCGTACCTCCACAGGCAAAGCATTCCATAACCTTATCGCCTTGATGGTAAACGAATTTGAGTAAAAATTTGAGGAAGAAAAAGGAACTGACAGGAGAAGGTTTTGGGACGCTCTAATAGAATTAAAATAATTGAATAATTATTACATAGAACGCCCTAGAATGAGTAATTCTTAAGACTGCATCTATTAACATTCTGGCTAAATTAAGATACTGGAATAATTGAAAACACGATAGCTTACACCCACCAGCTAAATAGTTGACGGTGAAGTATAGGAAGTTGGTGATGAGGATCCAGTAGACGACGTTGGCCCCCAGCAGCACCAACAGGCTGAAGGAGTGCGCCACGCGCGCCGCCCATGGGCCCAGAAGGGTTTTGCACAGCGCTGGGACTTCGCAAGTCACCGTGCCTGCATGTCATTACATCATCAGTAAGTATCTAAGTGTGTTTTTTTTCCTAACAAATAACGTCAGTCAATGTGTTTCATTAAGCCTGACAATTATTGATTGATAGATAAAGCGTTTTATTGTTTAATTGCAGGTAACATTACAAAGTTAAAACTGGTTCCGTGACCAGGATGCATTTATAATTGAATTTACTTTTTTTACGTAATCACATAGCCCTGTGAACACGTTCTTAACCTCCATGCATTGGCACATACATAAGATCACGCGTTCATTCCCAAAATGGGGTAGGCAGAGATACAAAAACACCGACAACTCTAAAAAGACTTGTTGATAATTCTACAACCACATGACTTTAGCTTGACCTTCGTAACGTATAAATAACATTAGTAGGTATTAAAATCTAGAGACTTTTAATTTTTAGAGTTAGTTTTAACCGTGAGACTCGGAAGAGACAATTTCTATTCCATTCTTCTATTCAAACAAAAATTATTTATTAACTGTGAAATATTATCTTCGCTAGGCCTTTAATTCGGTTCTCTGCCTTTTCGCCGACAAATCTTTGATAAATGCATCGTTTCGCAACCAATTCATTTGCAAATCCACTTTTTTTCTGTAATTACAAATATTTCAGGGTGTTTATAAAACTCACCTAATCTAACCTATGGGGTTCTACACGATGGTCCAGAAATAGATCCAGAATTATTTACAGTTTCGGAAAAAAAAGCGGGTTGTCAAATGATATGTTTGTCAAATAATCACTTGTGATAGGATCCCCTTTATTTAAAAATCAGACCTAAATAAATTACCATGGTGCTTGTTGACTAGTTGCAGCACATATGCTGTGTAGAGGCACAAGCCTGCCATGAAGGCCACCAGCACCAAGGCCGCCGGGAGACCAGCTCGCTCCACGCCCCACGCCATCGTCAGCAACGAGGAGCCCATAACTGTGTTCCACACTGAAAAACTGAAGACGAATGTGAAACCCAATTTCGTCTCGCAGCAACAGTTATAGCAGATTTGAAAAAACAAGTTATAGGTGGACGTGTGTGGTTACCTGGTTACAGAATTATAAACAAGTCTTTTTAGAGTGGTTGGTACTTCTGTTACTCTGTCTACCCCACTCTGGGAATGATATTGATATTGTTTTTTACATCACTCAGGGGTATGAAAATTGATGTTGGCCGATTCTCAGACCTACCCGATATGCACACCAAATTTCATAAGAATCGGTCGAGCCGTTTCAGAGGAGTTCAATAACGTACACCGTGACACGAGAATTTTATATATTAGATAGAAAAAATACTATTGGGTCAATGATAAGTATTGTTTATCTAGTGTATAGCATGATTATTAAATTTTCATGTACAATTTATAATGTAAGTGGGCTTTTAAATAAAAAAAAAAAAATTAACTTGAGAAAATCAGGAATTCTAACATAGGTTAACTAATAATGCGATTTTTTTTGGGCGGTGTCTGATAGACGTTACGTCCGTCTCAGAGGGTTAAACATGGCCGTCGGATTCAAAACAGTCATCGTCTCCATGCCATATTTGCTATCGTATTGTTAACGTCATGTCATGATAAGTATAGTGTTTTGAAGCCACAGTCGCAACCCTCCTCCCTAATTTGTTGGGGTGCAGACCCACCGTACCACTAAACCGTACCACTGACCAAAATTAGCATCATAAATATGAGGTAGGTTTAGGTTATGTTAGTTCTTCAGCAGGCCCGGAGGGCCAAACTACCCAGAAATAGGAGCTCTGCGATAGCAGAGCTCCGTCGACTCCTTTACATTCGATTTTAATAGTAATAATTGGTCTAAGTACCACCAGTGGTACGGCCGAGGGGTACGGTGGGTCTGGAAGGATTTGTTGCATGGTTGCGTAGATGTGCGTAAAATTAACTGGCGGGGAACGACTTTGAGGAATGAAAACACGTTTACTTGACACTATAACGGCCGTAACGTTAGAAGGAATTATTTAAAAGCAAGATGGGAGAATAGCGACCCAGTACGATAAATGGAAAATCCGGAATATCGTGGATGTGTGATATAATGAGGCTCCGACAGCGGATGGATGTGTATTAGATAGATAGGTACTCGTAGTTATCTAAGTGTCTCCTAGTTGCCTTTACCTACTAAGTACAATTTAGTGTTACGAGATTACCATGCAGAACATTTGGAAGCGTACTCAAGATATTTTAGTGAGAGTTAAATCATTTTTTCTCTCACTTGTGTAGTTGTGTATCAAGAATCGACACTAAAGAACGGCTTAATCGTCATTAATTGACTAAATGCGGTCGTTAGTGTTTACCCTACGTATACGAGGTACGTGGAGCTGTGATATACTTACATGGTGACTATAGAACTCTGTTTTCTGGAATCTATTTTTACTATGTTTTCACCTTTCCTTTTGTAGATCGAATTTGTGGGGTCCTGAAAATTAAAGTTTTAATCTCAGTGAGTTATTTATTAATACCATAAGGATCTTGTTTGACTACAGATGCACGTGTCAAGAGGGTCTCAAGGTACGTCCAAGGCAAAGCTAATGAAGACGCTAATGAGATAAAGTTTAACGTAGGTACTCACCGCATAAATCAATTTTAAAATTACTCATAATATCATCAGTTAGATTGAAAAATCAAACTCCTGTTGGGATATAAATAAAGTCCTAAATCATCTATCATATTATGTCTTAAAATTTATAAAGAAACTGACATATTTACCGATATATGAGAAAGTGGGATGCTCTTGTAGGGGGGCGGCGCCGCCCCTATGAGGGGCGCAGCCTCCTGCCGCTCCATAGCGCACCGGTAGGTGGCGCTTGCTTCGATGCTCCCCTTCGAGTGCCTAGGCTGCCTTTCCGATGGTTTATTATTGTTTGGTTTCTCGAAAAATCTATTAAAACAATGTTTAGGGTCTAATTCTAGTCGGTAAAACCATTTTGCTTTGAATCCATGACATGTTATGGTATGTATGTATGTATGTATGTAAACTCTTTATTGCACAAAAATATAAATATTACAAAATATAAATATTATGGTATTGTTTTTTCGGCCAATTCAATACCATCTCCAAAGCAATACAGTTTTACCGAGCAGATTAGAGCGTCGTATGCGATTTATGTTCTAAAGCAGTATTAAAAAAATAATCTTGACTGACACTGAGAAGTTAAACTAATAACTACAAAATACACTTAGGAAGAAATGAAAACGGGTTACTTTCTATGGAAATTCTGTACTAAGTGACCCGTTTTCATTCCTCTTTGCATAGATGAAACCCCCAGACATAATGGCGATCTGTTCTTTCAGACCTCATATCTCTTAAACGGCTCTACTGATTTTCATGAAGCCTAGCTAAGAACAATCCAGAACTAGCTTTATTTTAAAAAAAAACTGCGTCCATTTGCCACAGACAGACACACATACAACTATTTATAACGCCCCTTTTTTGTCGGGGTTAAAGCTATCTCCTCTGACGCGTCTTAAGACATGTACGAAATTAAATAATAGTATAACGTACACAAATAGTCGTAAATATATGAAATAAATAGGTTTAGGGAGGTATTATCGTGTTTAGTAAAGTTATTTTCAGGTTCTTCTTATCCTCCAACTCGTACGTCAACACTACAATTCGTAACGCAGATAAACTTGATAAACTACGGATAACCCAGTGTAATATAGGCCTTGAATATCGCATTATTATTTAAATGCTATTTAGATAGCTAATTTAATTACAAACTAAAGTTACTCACAAGTACGTTTGTTCCCCCTCGTCGAAGAAATATTCGCTCTCGGATAGATCGGAACTTCGGCTGCCAAATATTCTAAAAAATAACACTTAATATATAGGTAAGGACCAAAAAGTTGGGCGTAGTTAACCATACAAACAACGAAGGCGAAAAAAGTTCCGTTGTGCGAGGAAAAGTATCCATACAATTGTATGGCTAATTTTCGTCGTAAAACATTTCATAGAAAATTTAATTGCGGCCAACTTTTTGGTCCTTACCCATATACACTGCGACTGAAAAAGGTGGTGGTGGAACCAGTAATGGACAATAACCAATGATGGACAGTTTATGCTTAATTTAGAGAAGGGTTATTCATTTGTTTAGCAACAATCAATTTATAACCGTATTATCTTTGAGTTACGAGTTAAGTCAGTCTCCATTATCGGTGCCTTCAGCTAAAAGTGTCCACCACTGGTGTCGTCACCAGGATGTCAGTATGAAGTCATCGACCTAACAGCTAATTCCAACCATATTTACATGCACAAGAGGACACAAGTTTAAACTCGCAAAAAAAATAATACTAAATACAAATATCGGAAAAAACTTTATAGCAAACAGGATAGTAAAAATGTGGAACAAATTACCCTCTGATGTCATGAACTCTACAAGTGTTAACCAGTTTAAAAATAAGTTCGACAATCATACTAAGTGAACAGTGATTTGGACATATCAGTGTCAACTGCCTGTCCAAAATGAAATAATAATACATACATACATAACGTCACGCCTTTATTCCCAGAGTGGGGTAGGCAGAGCAACAGAATACCAACCACTCTAAACTTGTTGACAATTCTGTAACCACATTAATAATAATAAAATAAAAATAATAATAATAATAATAATAATATTTGGTAACAGTCAGCACGCGTTGCTTATGCTCCTAGGGTCCTAGTTATGCGGTGATGCTGATGAGCTTGTAACGAGGTTGTCGCAACCTCCTTTGTTTCCGTTCCTGAGGCCCCAGCCAAGAGGCGTTCGCTAACCAGCGTTTCGATTCGTTTTGTTTTTAACTCAATCGCGTCACTGGTAGATCCCGAAAAGTCATGTGATCTACCAGTGACGCGATTCGTTTAAAAACCAAACGAATAGAAACGCTAGTTAGCGAACGCATCATGGCTAGGACCTCTGGCCACTCTTACGTGTCTTTATTGATCTAAATCTTTCAAAATTCATTGATCACATTCTTAATTTAGCTTTAATACAACCAGACACGAGATCTCGTGTCTTGGTATAGTTTGGTATTTTTACTTTTGCTCTGTTATCCTGTATTTTATTTAAATAGTATTAAAACATAAATTTAAAGAAGCAATTCATTTATTCTCAACTTCAGAACTTCTCATCTGTGTAGGTCTCTGTGATACCTACGCGCTACCGTTAGAAGGTAGACGACAATCTGTGTTGATTTTTTGGTCGTTCCCAACATCCAAACCTTGGATAGATTAGGTAACTAAAAGGGCGTGTTGTTTGATCAGTGGTTAACTCAACTAATTGTTAAAAATCGCAAAAATAATCGAAAAATTTGAGTAATTTCCTTGAGATTTAACCATTAGTTACGATTTTTAACAATCACTTAGTTTAACTACTGATCAAACAACAGGCCCTTAGGGTTAAAATTTCATAGTTTCCGTAGGCAAATGTGTCAAATTTAACCCGAAGTGTTTTTTTTTTGTTAAGGAGAAGGCACACGAGCATTCAGGCAACCTGATGGTAAGTGGAATCAGAGACCCATAGACATTTGAATTCGCAAGACTATAATCCTAAGAGCTCAAATGCGTCGCCAACCCTGAGGACCAAGATACTATGCTAGTAATTTCACCGGTTGTCTTATCCCCACACCGGAACACAACAATGCGAAAACTGTTGCTTGGCGGGTGGTTAATGGATAAGATGGTGGTAGCGATCCGGACGGACCCTGCACAGGGTCCTACCACCACCTGGATTTTGAATTACTGGGGTCCTATTGAAAGTTTTCTGAAGGGAAAAGAGTATGTCCGTATTTCATTTACGCATACCCCTTTTTTATTACGAGGTAGTTGGCTTATACGGCCTTTTTTCACTCGAAGGGGTACTATAGTAAAAAAAAAACAAGAAAAACACTCGCACTTTCTACAATTTAATTCGAAAACATACATTTTAAATAGTAAAGTACTTAATAAGTTATCGTCAGAAAACGAACTATTTTTGTATGTAGTTAAATAAGAAGTTAAGTTTTAGTTGATATTAGCTAGCGGGTACTGGAGTAAACGTTGTTAGTTCATAAATTAAATACATTACTCTTTTAACGGATAGCTAACGCTATTTATTGAGAAGTTCGCCTTCTCAATAAATGGCGACAGCAACTGAGTATTTATCAAGAGATGGCGTAACCAACCCTAGAATTACTTCAGTATTCCCATACTGAAGTAATTCTACAATTTAATTCGAAAACATACATTTTAAATAGTAAAGCACTTAATAAGTTATCGTCAGAAAACGAACTATTTTTGTAGTTAAATAAGAAGTTAAGTTTTAGTTGATATTAGCTAGCGGGTAATGGAGTAAACGTTGTTAGTTCATAAATTAAATACATTACTCTTTTAACGGATAGCTAACGCCATTTAATGAGAAGTTCGCCTTCTCAATAAATGGCGACAGCAACTGAGTATTCACCGAGACATGGCGTAAGCATCCCTAGAATTACTTCAGTATTTTGAACTTTATTCGACGCTTGAGAGGCGAAATGGGATAAGCGATTTTTTTTGAGATATTGAGTTACAATAATAATTCAATATAATATAAGTAATTCAATATCACAAAAAATGTCGCTTATCCCATTTTGCCTTTCAAGCGTCGAATAAAGTTCAAAATACCTACTGGTTCAAAATACATAATGTTTATAATATATATAATAGTTCTGTCGCTGAAACCGTAAACTATTCAGAATTTTTTAAAAGACCATTGTTTAGAACCAGTTAGGTTATGTTAGGTTTGTTTTATAACAATCCTGAAGGGTATACGGTTTCAGATAAATAAGCATTATATATTATGACCATTATGTATGAACCATTCTGGATTTAGAACTTTATACATTATGATACGAACCTAAGTACAATTGGCTACTAAGTTATAACAAACTTTGTTTCATTTGGAATGATAGTAATTACACTAACCAACTTAAGCAGGATCCGGAGTGCTATCATAAAATCGATTTTTATTTTCTACATACATACATTATAAAATCTATACTAATGTTATAAAGAGGAAAGATTTGTTTCCTTGTTTGTTTCGAATAGGCTCCGAAATTGGACCGATTTGAAATTCTTTTACCATTAGAAGCCGACATTATCCCTGATGAACATAGGCTATTTTTTATCCAGTGATTCAAGAGGTTGGTTTATATATAATACTTTAACTCGAAGCGAAACGAGGGCGGGTCGCTATTAGTTACAAAACTACGTTTTAAATAGGGTATCACCGGTGTTTTACGGCAACCAACGTTTTAAGTTAATATTTTTATTGATTCGTTGAATTTGTTGACCTCCTACTTTACCTATAGGTACCTACTAATAATATTTAAACGCGAATATTTAAACGTTCCTTAGCTTTCTCCCAAGGGTCAGTGAACGTTGACTCGTTTCTCGTTATTCCCTTGGGAACTGTGTAATTTCTCGGGATACAATACAGCCTATGTCGCTCCAGGCCAAATTTTTACAAAATAAACCTCGTCAGCTCCTTTGCTGCGTGAAACACCAAACACTTTTGCATTTATAATACCTATTAGGTCCTTGGGTACTTACTCGTGCGGCCTACTTACTGAATAAACATCTTTTATATTTTTATCTTATTTTTAAATTCACTTTGTTTTAACCCAACTTCGTATTTTAGGGTGCCGTAATCAAACTAGGAACCCTTATAGTTTCGCCATATCCGTCAGTCCGTCCGCAGCCTAGCGCAGAGACTCTTAGTAATAGAAAGCTGTAATTGGGCAGTCACGCCAACAAAGTGGTATAATAAAATGTAAAAAAGGGGTGTAATTGGATAGGTCTTTAAAAAATATTACGGGTTATTGAACACAGTTTGTCGTTTAAGTAGGTAATCCATTTATGAAATATTAAGCTTTAAAGCGCCAATTTTTGTTAGACTCAAGTGTCCCGTCCCCCCCCCCTACAGCCAAAACTATATATACTAAAAATCTGAAATAAAACTTAAATGAAAGCGCATATAACGCATTTTAAAGGAAAACTATCACGACTAAGTGGACATCACTGGTTCTTGAGATACAGGCGATTAGTGTTTATACCTACTTAAGTCTAATACCTACTTAAGGCACCAATTGAATTTAAATAGAAAGTTAGTTATTACTTGTTGATTTTTATGTTTGTAGTACTTAACGGCTTCGGAAGCCTATACTGAGCATGGTCCGACATGCTCTTGCCCGGTTTTTTATGGTAAGAAAAAGGCCAACAAGCACTCTGGCCTTGATGGTAAAAAGCCAAAGATTCTCAGGATTACAATATCAAGACTACAATCTTAAGACTACAAATGCGTTGACAAAGGACAAAGGCCTCTATGCTAGTAATTTCACCAGTGGTTTTTTCATGTGATCTCCTTTTCTAAAAGAGATGATACATCGCTAAACTTATCGTCAAAGTCGGTGCTCTTGGAAACATCGGCGAAAGCGGGCCTGCTGGGTCGAATTATTAGCAACTAGATCCGCATAGAAATCGTTTATTGCGGGTAAAAAGTAACTAAGATCCTTCCTAAGCGATTAAGCTATCTCCATATCACAATACTTCAAAACCGGTTCAGTAGTTCAGCAGTGAAACGTAACAATAGACAGACAGGCAGTTACTTTCGCATTTTTATAATATTTATAGTACGAGTGGATACAGCGCCCGCGCCGCGCCCCCATTTGTCGTAAGCCTAGCGTCATTTTAATTAAGCATCGTTAATACAATCAAATAATCTATTTGAAAAAAAAACACTAATTTAATAAATGCTAGTCTTTGAACACAGCTTCGGGATTAAGATCATTTTTTTTAAGAAATACTACTTTGTCACCTTTATTATAAGTATTCTGACTTGAAATTAGCAACATCATACACAAATAACTACAATACTCACATTTAAAGCAATTCATTTTACACAGATTTATTTAAGCCACTTGTAATCTAATAACAAAAAAACCTTAAAAGTCGTCGCACACAACTCTCGCGCATAAAGTCGAGTGAAGATCGAGAGCTGCGTCAGTAATATTTATCTGCAGTGTTTATACAAAAACGTCACAAGTATCTGATATCATTTTATGTTGGTGGAAGTAGCAGTAGTGTTGTAGGTCACAGGTCTTAGGAAGTGTTCTTTAAAACAAACCCCTCGTATAAATTAAGTATTAATTTATAAAGTGAAAGCTACTTTGTCTCTGTTCGTCTGTTTTTATTACGCCTTCACGGCTAAACTTAACAACATAAAATGAAATTTAAGTTGTAAGCTCCGGAGAAGTACATAGATTCCAGAAAATATAATAATTCTTAAGGAAAACACAGATGCACACCAGATGAAAATAAATAAAGCGTTACAAAACCACGATTATAGGGTTTATTTGTTTATGTTTACTTATAAATATAAGATATACTAAACAAATTGAAGATAGATCTACTGATCGGATAAGGCAGATAATAACTACGTGGCTTCTTTAGTATCCCAGCTCCTCCACCAAAAAAAGGCTTATAGAATCCCAGCATCTCCACCACTTTATCTACAGCTGCTTCGTTTCGTTTAATCTATTCTACTGGGTTATAACGATATTGCGGTTAACGTGTTTTAGTATTGTTTTTAACTCGGCCGTCATTACTGACAACACAGTAAATAAGAGTTATCAAGATGTTGACATTACGGAAACACGCCAAAGGCAATATCGTTTTGACCCAGTAGAATAGTGGCCCAGGTATCATAACCCGCTATGTAGAGCAATTAAATTATTTGCAAGGTAATGGCACCAGTGTGACAGATACTTTTACCTTGGGTTGGAAAAAATAGCCGCTTAACTCTTAATAATTCAAATAACATCGGTTATAAATCAATTGATGCAAAAATTATCTTTTACTTATTTCAATCATTTTTTTCCTTTCGATTTTGTACGCATATGACAGCATTAGAAAGAAACTAACCTAACCAAAAAAAGCATTTTTGAGACAAACTTTTGTTGCCGACTGTACTTTTTTTGGTATAGTCATCATCTGCTTATCAAGACGATTCTAACAAGTTCTAAGACGAAGGGTTTATCATGTGTAATTTAGGAGTTCCTATGGCCGTCTTCCTTCTCCATCATCTCCATCATCAGACAGATTGCATTGTCATCTGACATACATAAGTATGCCAAATTTCAGCTCAATGGTCCCCGCGAAGAAAATATCGTAGCGGATGTCCGTGAATGGGTTTTCGTACATTTATAATCCTATTAGGAAAATGAGGATCGCGTCTTCATTTTTCAAAAGAAAAGCCATCATTTCTAAACATGTTTGATAAAAGGGAAACGTTAGCCCGAGTGCGTTTATTTACCTTCACCGAGCGACGTGACCGATAATCGCAAGGCTCCCGCGCCACCGTGACATCTCCGCGCCTTGATCCCGAGAGCCGATCAGTTGGAACTGTGCCCCCGCACTTAATTTATCGCGGACGAACATCTGCGTTTTGCACATACTTATGCTATGTGCAGACAAGTAAACCAAACAAATAAACTTTAATGGTAAGGTTACAAGGAAAATATATCGGAATTGTATGTTCTGAGCTAGTTTTACAAGATTTCATTAAGCTCGGAGAAGAACATCGCAAAACCACGATTTTAAGGTTTACCTGTTTATGCTTACTTGCCTACATGAGAACTAAACCAATTTAAGATAGATATACTAAACGGATAAGGCAGATAAAAAGTACGTAGCTTCTTTATTATCCCAGCACCTCCACCAAAAAAAAAGTTTATAGAACCCTAGCAACTCCACCACTTTATCTACAGGGCCCTATTCTACTAGGTTAAAACGATATTGCCTTGGACGTGTTTCCGTAGTGTCAATGTTTTGATAACTCTTATTTACTGGACAGTAATGGCAGCGGAGTTAAAAACACCTTCACCGAGCGATGTGACCGATAATCGCTAGGCTCCCGCGTTGCATCGAAATCGCCGCGCCTTGATCCCAAGAGATCAGATTGGAACTGCGCCCTCGCACTTAGTTTATCGCGGACGAACATCTGTGTTTCGCACATTCTTAATCTAAGTACTTAGTAAGACCCAATAAATATTTGATTAACGTTGTAATTGCAACCCTGTTGATTAAATAACAGGCTGCCTTTTATATTTGGCATGTCCTCAAGCGAGAACCTGGGGACTCGGGTTGCTATGTGCAAACAAGACGACCGAACAAATGAACCCAATGGGTTAGGTTAGTGTAAAGTGGCGACCCGATCAACAACGCCACTGTAAGCAAAGACCTTTGAGCGAGCATGAAATGCTCATGTTACCGGACAACATTGCATGAAACACCTGTCCAGCAAGAAACATCAAAGAAGCGCCTTGTACACACAAGAACTAGTAAAATAAAGATAAAATACTAATTGTGAACATAAAATTTAGTTGCTTGAATACAGGCATGTTTAATATCATCATGTAAAGTAATATCATCATGCCAACGTTTCTTCTTCCATTTCTGCAATGATAGTTGGAAATAATTTAATCGGGTAGGTACTCTATAGAGAATGCATACTACTCGTACCTAGCTAGGTGTACATTGCATGTATATGTGCAATATTTATAAATAGTATGTGTTTATCGTATTTGAAGCCTAGTTTCTGCAGTTAGGTATCTAAAATCTATTAATAACGTAAATACACTAAATAATAGTCCCGATACGCACGCGTACGACCTCCACCCCATAACAAACGAAAGGTTCTAAGCGACCAGATAATGATTGCTTCCCAAATAACGAAATATAGGCGGGGATTTAAAACCTAAATTGGTGGTTGTTTTATTGTACTGCAAATAAATGAATGTTCGTACAAGCAGGTTTTTAAAATAAAAAAGTCTGAAGTTGGTCCACATGTAAACTCGATAACAACACGATATTATGCACGGCCGTGTTAGGACTCGTTAGTTTTGCCACGCCAAGCACACAATGACATCAATGAATAGGGTACACAAGGAATTATAACTTCCTTTAAAGTGCCAGGTTTAGAGGAAAGATTTGTATGTATGTAACGAATAAACTTAAACTACTGGGCCCATTTCAAAAATTCTTTCACCGTTAGAATGCTACATTATCAGAGAGTAACATAGGCTATGTTTTATTTTTCTACGCGGACCGAGTCGCGGGCAACAGCTAGTCGTAACATAATTCCATGCCATGCCATGAATTTGTGTCCTCAGTTATTTCTCTTACAAGATTGTCTGGCAGAGATCGCTATTTAGCGGTAAGACCGCCTGTTGTATACCTTCTGTTTTTTTTTGGTGTTCAATAAAGACTAAGTATTTGTATTGTATTGTATTGTAATTCCTTGACCGCGTCAGTATCGGCTATGAGGACGGTATTTGTCATGTTAACCTCGTAAGGTCCACCATACTACAAACCGGAAGATTTTTGTGAATGGGAATTTGTATCTAGCAGCATGGAAATAAAGTTCAAATACGTTTGCTCTATAATGCCAATTTCAATTTTTAAACAAAGATAAATGGACTTTATTCCCATTATTGTATAGTTTAAATTAAATTGCCTTGATTATGTACATTCTAATGCACATCGGGGTTTACGAGGCTAAGAAGTACTGACTGTCGCGATGTGTGATGTGTGTCCACATTTAGCGTTACAAGTCCTGTAGATATGCCACGCAGTCCGATCCGATGGAGCCCACTTTTTTGGCTTTGCGCTGACTGTACATATACAGGGTGTAAGGGACGGTCCAACGAAAACTGAAACTGTGGTTTCAGACCATTATACTGAACTGAAATCCGTTGGAATTTTTTTGCGGAAACGTAAGGTTAAATTTTGACTTTTTCAAACAAAACTCAGCGCGCAATGAAACCGTCACTTCTAGTACGCAAAAGCAACGCGATAGGTAGTTATAGTACGTTTATCAATGGGAGCGGGCGCGGCCGCGCCGGCCGCCTCACTCGTCGATCGCCGCCGGCGTCGGTCGGTTCATTCACCCGCGGTCACGTGTCCGCGCGCGTGATTCCCTACATAACGTAGAAATAATCTCTCCCTGTTTAAAATAATCAACAATTACCTACTGCCTTCAGTGTCTACTTATTAAACGACATCAATGGTAACAAGGTTTTTTAAAATTAATTAACTTGCCTACCTATCTACTTCTTATTTTTTTTAAGTACCTGATGATAAGAGGTTATCGGCATTGAGTGTTTAACATGCTCGTGGTTATGGGTTATGAAGGCACCTACCTACTGAGTATTAAACTTTACAGTTACCTAGGTATGTTATGATGACCTTATAAGCAAAGTTAATAGGTACATAAGTTTACAAACTTATGTGGCAGCAACTAACCATCATCCAAACTCCTTTTGTCTAAAGTTTAGCGTTATTAGCAAACAATCTCTCTCAAATCTAATAACGTTAAATACCGTAGGGACCTACCTACCTACCTACCTAATTTAATTTTAAAGCCTGACAAGATTCTATTTGGCCCTATTTCAATACAAATTAGTATTGAAATAGGGCCAAGAATCTTGTCAGGCTTTAATGATGGATTACTTACCGTCCGACAACTTCTTTAACTTTTTATTTGGTAGTAGTAAGGTGGGTAGGTGCCCTATTTTTGACTGGAATGGTAAACAAGTGGGTAGTTAGGTAGGTAATTTTTCATGCGTAGAATAAACAGTTTTTATTGTAGGTTACTCTTAAAGTTCATCAAAGGTTATCCAACGAGTTGGCACAAATCACAAGACAGAAATACTAGCTAGCACACGTACAATAACACACGAAAGAACAGACTCATAAACCAACACTCGAGCAAAGGAAATCAGTAAGAAAACAAAAACGCATTGCGCACACCAACAGGTAGGTGCCTACGCACACGCACAGCCTCGAGAAAAATAAGATTAGGTACCAAGTTCAGATTCAAAGTTTAAATCTATCGGCGGTTTGAATATTGGTTATTTAATTAATAAATTGCAGAGCTATTAACCGCCGCGCCGCCCAGAAGTAAATACCTACCTACCTACCTAGTCCAGTCGAAGCATTTATAACATTTTAGTGCGTGCGGCCGAAGCACAAGGTTCGGCAGTAGGTAAGTTTAGTTTACCTGTTATTAGTTCGATAACGAATTGAAAAGTGATTGGTTTCAAATAATAACATTCCAGGGCTGGAATTCTACAAGGTAATAACGATATCGTTTTTTACCTGTTTCCGTATTGTCAACGTTTTGATAACTCTTATGTCATTTACAATAATGGCGACTGTGACATAAACGATTCTTAAACGTGTCAAACACGATATCGTTTTAACGCACCTGAATAGAGGCCCAGGCAGGCATTTGTAAATTCAATTAAACAAGCGTTGTTTCTACTTAGATAAAGATAGTGGCAGGTAGGTACATACCTACTTATCGGGCTTAGGACCGTCAAAAACACCGATTACAGTATACTTAATAGAATAGCACAAACGATTCTAAAGTAAAAAAAGTGATATTTGCGACGTCTACCTATTTAAAAAAAAAAAAACAATTATTAAAGTTATGTAAACGATTGTAAAATCAACCTAATCACATCGATGAAGCTTCTTATAAGTTTTAAATTACCTTGAGTGTTGTTCGAAGTGTCCTCCTCTGTTTGAGTGGCACACCAAAGCACGTCTTTTCAAATTGTCTGACATTTGCGACAAAAGTGACAAAACAAACAAACTCATCACTTCGCACAGTACCAATCGAATGCTGATATTATCAGTCGTCTTAAGCTCACTACCTAATATTGTTTATTTATTGCACACTTTCGATTTGCATAAACTTAACCGTTTAAATTCACCAACGTTGGTTATGTACGCTGCACATTGGTAGGTAGGTACCTACGCACCTAAAATTGTCGCTCGTGAAGGCCGGTTCGGGAATCTTTTCCGATACGTAGTTTAAAGCTCTTAGTTAACTATCACCACACTCATTTGAATTCGCACCATGTCAGTGTATTCCCGAATTACTTTGCAAACATTCGATTTTGCACCACCGGCGGACTATAATAAAATACGGACGTTACCGTTGCGCGCGGCGTGCCGTCTCAAACTGTAAAACAAAACAAATACTTAAGACAAAAAAAACATAAAAGTTCGCCAAATTTCAAAGGGTGCGAGTGAGAGGGCATCGGGGCGCATCCGCTAAGTACCTGCTTAGTTGCTTACCTAGTTAAAAATGATTTAACAAAGCCGAGCCGCGCCGTGTTAACAATTCTTAAACATTAAAAGGATACTTAGGTACGAAGTGTGTCATTAATCAGTTACGTTACATTATTCACCTGGCCAGTAAAACTTACCAGTTTAAGATAACGGCCTCTAGGTACTCATGGAACCGATCAATACTGATTTTGATTTGAATTTTAACTTAAAAAAGAATAAGTAGGTAATAATCTATGGCCTTAATAATCGCTCGCCCGGTCGACGGTTAGACATAAAAACCGTTTTTAAGATATAACAGCTACGCCCCTCCAATGTGTGTACGGTGCTGCATGTGGATGCATTTTTAATAGGTCGCCTATCTAGTGTGGTGTAAATAATGCACATATCGAACATACCAGTCTTTCCTCTGCTCTTACCATGTAGCATCTTGTGGCAAGCGGCGGTCTAATAAAATTTTAGAATAATCATTAATTACATGGCGGCAAACAATTTGTTTTCCCGAAACTTGTCTTTGCTGTTGAATTTGACCCTTTTTCGGGTCCGTAGCTAACTGTGTACTGATTTATTTATTTTCTACTTCAAATTACAGTACCTACGGTTAGCCATTTAAGTAGCTTTACACTCTTGGTGCTTTGTCACTTTAACGTCATGTTTAAACTACTGCACTGATATTATGAAGGTCTTAAACCGACAAGGTACTAAAGTGTGCAGCTACTTATAAGGCCAGCTACCACAGCGAAAATCTTGAGCACTTTGGAGCCTTTTCATAATAAGTTTCTAGCTCAACGTCAAATGCCTACGACAAGCATGACAAGGCTCAAGTATGCTGCTTTATTTTATTAGGTGACTGTATTTGTGAGACTGTTATTAAGTAGGTACAGTCAAGGACGTTAATTGTTATGCCAATATGGAACCCTGTCACAATGACAGCGTCAAACCACATGAAAGAAAAAGGTAAAATAATTATAGTGGCATAACGGCATTAAAGTCCTTGACTGTACGAGAGGTTGGCACTCTTCTTCTACTTTTGGGTAAGTACACAAGTAGCTCCAATGCTGCCGATTATCTGAGGTAATTTCTACTGCTGTGATTCAAGCAAACAAGTTGGCCTCTATTCTACCAGGTTAATTTTATTTTTCGGTGTGTTCACCGGGTTAGAATAGTGCCACTCCATGTCTTCCCGTGGATGTCGTAAGAGGCGACTAAGGGAATAAGGGCTTCTAGTATTGTTAGGCAATGGGCTTGCAACCTGTCACTAATACACTAGTAAACATCTCAGCCTACTTTTGCAAAATGTGGTTACAAAATTATTAACATGTCTTTTTAGAGTTGGTATTTCTGTAGCTCTGCCTACCCCACTCTGTGAATGAAGGCGTGATGTTATGTATGTATGTATGTAATTTTATTTTCAGTCTAATAAAACCTACCAGTCTGTAATCGTGGGAGGAGCGCATCCAAACTGCTGACGTTACCGTTTCTTTTTGGTACTCGTATCTCGAAGTGGTGGCGCGACGCGTGTTTGATTTTTTTTTTCATCACAGCACCTCAAAAAGGGTGGTTTTGCTGTTTAAAGACAGAGAGCAAAAGTCGATTTTGCTACGAGCGTGAGACAATTATAGGAGATTGTACAAGAAGGGCATAAAACCAACCATTTTATCCAAGACTTATGGTACCTATCCATCCGAGCCAGCAGGCGAACTTTTTCTTGGAATTAAGGCAGCAAAGATTGTTGCATTTTTTCCATTAGTCCATTAGGTGTGAGCATTATTTCCTCTTCACTTGACGACATTTTAATTAAATTCCGTAACACAACAAATTTTGCAAAGAAAACAACTAATTAATAGGCCCAAACGAGACAAAAACCTGTTTCCCGCCACTGTTTCTTTCTTTTTTTTGTTAAATGTTGTGCATGAGATTTTTAACTTAGGTTCAACGGAGTGCTGCCAAGTCATACGTTGATTTTCTAATGTTTCTGTAAATAATGCTTGCTTTTAATAACAAGTTTACTTAGAGCAGTCACCTCGTCTGTCTGTCTGGCTGTAGTAGGGCTTGGTTGTCAAATAAAATGTTATTTTATGCAGTCTATACCCAGCATAGAGAAGGACTTTAAAAGCATAAGAAGTGAAAAGTAACATTTTAATTAATTTTCACAATGTGTAAAGGTGGTCGTGGTGTGGCACCATGCGGGCGGCGGGGTGATGGCGTTTAATGTTCACCATGTGGTCTTTTTTACCTTAAGGTAATATTTTCCCGCTGCTGCGGTGAAAAGTAGTATGTGCAACAGAATTCTTGTTTTGCAGCAAAAAACAACTTTGCTCTCTTGCACAAATAACTCTTATCTATCTCTCATGTTCGGAGAATATCTCAATGGCGGGATGAGAAAAGAAATTACATTCCCAGGTACGTAAGTCATTTTGAAAAATAATAATTAATAAACTCATTTTTTTAAACTCGATTAAGTTAAACAACATTCGGTTTAAAGAAATCATTTTTGCATCACAATAAAATTGAGACGAAGTAACATTAACTATTTCGTCCATATTATTTGTACGAGCAACGCAAACGCATTTGAGACGTTTTTTTGAATTAGCAACTTACACTAAGGTCTCTGAAGTTACGTGCGTTAAAGGGACTAGTAACTTTGAGCGGACGCATAAAAGGCATCGTGGTTTATTATTATTTTATGTCTATCTTTAAATGTTACGTTGTTATGTTTGTGTAGTTATGGAATATCATAGCTTAAGATGATTCTAGTAAGAGTTCCAGCAAGAAACGAAACTTGACTGATATTGTCAGCAAATTTAAGAACAAAAAACTAGAAAGGGTTCTATTTTAGTTGGTTTTTCCCTCTATTTCAATCGTATCGCTTACGATTTGGACGCCTGTACTGTCAAGTTAAATAGTAGTAGCCCGCCCCAAACCTACCTCATTAGTTCCCTCATAAATTGTCAAGCAAACGTACGAGTGTACAGGTTGATAGCTAAATTATTATTGATACAAATTTGTCATTTGCTGAGAAATACTAGTTTATTGTTTTTATTCTTTCAAGTAAACAAATCGTACCAACCCTCTTACTTCATGGTTTCATGGTTTCAGTGAGAACGAGCAAGTGAAAGTAAAGGTTCTTTATTTTCCCAGGGAACTTAAGATTTCAAACAGTGATCAGTTAAAATAAAATGTGGGCCCGCGCTATTTTTTAGTGTGCCGAGAACAATGCGTTCTATGTACAAACAACCACGCGCGGATTCGCATTTAATCTGCATTACTCCTGACACGCATTCAGTGTGTCGAAGCCTTTATATCATGAATGGAAGACAATCTGTGCAGTTTTTTATTAAAACATTTGAGATACTAATTCACTGCCAATTAAAATCACTGCTAATTATAAATAATGACCCTGACACGATACTTACACGTAATGAAACTAATGAAACCGACCAATATGACATTTGAGTTGGTGTCACGACGACTGAATTTCGTACTAATCTTTAAACCATATTTTCTCATTCAATGAATCATAGAATTATTTGAATCCAGATCATCTCAACGGCAAAATGTCCGTCTCAAAATGTCAAGTCAATGAGTAGGTTCCAAATAACTGAATTTCATAATACTGTGATATTTAGATCCTAATCTCAGATTGACTTAGGTACCACGTGTTTTTTAATCGACAAGTAGTGAATATCTGACAAATAAATGTAGCCCTTTCCCTTTCTTACACTCGAAAATAGACAAAATGAGGGCTGTCGTTAGTTGAAAGATAAATCTACTTGTCGATTGTGAAAAAGGTCTTATAATGACTCGCACACATACACATAACATCACGCCTTCATTCCCAGAGTGGGGTAGGCAGAGCTACAGAAATACCAACAACTCCAAAAAGACTTAATTTGACGATTCTGTAACAACATTTTGCACATGTAGGCTAAGATGTTAACCTGGGCTGGAATTCTACATGGTAATAACGATATCGTTTTTGACCTGTTTCCGTATTGTCAACGTTTTGATAACTCTTATGTCATTTACAATAATGGCGACTGTGACATAAACGATTCTTAAACGTGTCAAACACGATATCGTTTTAACGCACCTGAATAGAGGCCCAGTGTATTAGTGACAGGTAGCAAACCCATCGCCTAACAGTACTACAAGCCTTTATTCCCTCTTTAGACGTAGTCGCCTCTTACGACATCCACTGGAAGACATGGAGTGGCACTATTCTAACCCGGCAGCCACACGGGGTATAATGACTAAAATTTAAAAATTGACAATTCTTATAATACCAGAATCCGGATTATTTGATTAGATTTGAACGGAGATGGCAGATAGCGAACTAAGACCAAGTTGTTTGATCAGTAGTTAACTGAAATAATTATTTAAAAGAATAAGTATCAAAATTTTTACATATTTCGTTTAGTTTTTTTTTTTTTTTTTACGTTAAGGAGAAGGCACACGAGCACTCAGGCCACCTGATGGTAAGTGGAAACTGAGACCCATAGACATTTGAATTGACTTTTTTTTTTTTGTTTTAACCATTAGTTACGTTTTTTAATAATTATTTTACTTAACTACTAACTGATCAAACAACAGGCCCTAAGCAAGTTAAATAAAAGCTTGTAAAACAGACAAGTGCGAGTGTCACTCGCAAATTAATGGTTCCGTAAAACCCTGTATGAAGAAAGTTTCACTTTAAGACAAATTAAAGAAATCTGTGATGAAAAAATATCACCCACGCGTCATTTGACCCAGAATCATTTGTTTATTTTAATAATTTTCCGTTACGTGTAATTCATTAAATTAACCAAAGTAAATACAGCTGATTTTCATGTCGAGGTTGGAACATTTAACGGTATTCCAATGATTGTAGTGATTCAAGCAAACAAGTTGGCCTCTATTCTACCAGGTTAATTTTATTTTTCGGTGTGTTCACCGGGTTAGAATAGTGCCACTCCATGTCTTCCCGTGGATGTCGTAAGAGGCGACTAAGGGAATAAGGGCTTGTAGTACTGTTAGGCGATGGGCTTGCAACCTGTCATTAATACACTAGTAAACTTCTTGGCCTGATCGTGCAAAACGTGGTTACAGAATTATAAACAAGTCTTTTTAGAGTTGTTGGTATTTCTGTAGCTCTGCCTACCCCACTCTGGGAATGAAGGCGTGATGTTATGTATGTATGTATGTATGTAATTATACCAGCAGTTTCCTGCGACTCCGTCCGCGTCGAAGTCGTTAATCGCGGGTAAAAACCCTATGTCCTTGGTCGGGATTTAATTTATCTAGCTCCATACCAAATCTCATCGAACATCTATTCAAAATACAAATAGGAAAAATAGTTCCGCGGTTTTTTTGTAAAGTGATGTTTTTAATGCTTGCATATTTAGCCAACAGATTCAAACTTGGAAACCATTTTAAAAGTAATTGGACCACGCATAATTAAAGAGTTCGGCCTTAATATGATTAAATAGATTCATATTCGAAATAATTAATCGTGTTTCACGAAATTAAATCCTTTTTTTTTAATATTTGCACAATTGACATTTTGAGGTTATTTCGACACCCAAAAATATGGTCCATACACAATCACTGAAAATGGCGATAATCCTCCATTCACAAACACCGTGATTGGTTGTTTAGGGGTTTCCAAAGTAAATAAATAAAAAAACTTTAATCCCTAGATACAAGGAGCTTTAGTCCCGATTCGCAGAGATTTAAGTAGCATTTTAAGAGCATGAGAAATGAAAAAGTAATTTTATTTCTATGTGCAAGTAGGTAGCGAAGTGAAGCGCTGCAGGAACAGGTACCTACTGGTGGTACTTGGTGACCTCGCGCAGAATATGGCCAGCGCCTCCTTATCGAGCCGGCAGTGGTTGTGCTCGACCGCGTTGAGCGTGCGCGACACGCAGCTGACAGCCCGCTCACTGCGGATGGCGTACCAGTGCGCCAGCACGGTCGACATTATTTAAAAATTGTGTAAGAGGAACAAAAAGTGCTCAAGTTCGAAATTAAGTGACCGTAATACTTAAACATTTCCAAATACATTTTTATACGAAACATTGTTTGACTGAGGTGCGCTAGATATTACATCCAATTAGCTCTACGCCGTCTTTATTAATTATGTGACTGAGATAATTTACACTTTCTTGCAAAAATCTACATTTACTTAACATCCCCCAATTCCCTATTATTGGAACCTGTAATCTACTTTATACGTATATCGCCGTTGGATTTCACTACCGGGACAATGGGGGTGCCGTAGTCGGAATAATCTACACGGTAAATAGACCCGCCCGCCTCGAGACGACTCGTCGCCGAGCTCGCGCTCGACGCGCTCGCGGCTGGCACGGCGCAGCTAGCGGCGGCGGCGGCGCGGGCCGTGCGCGCACATGAACCGGTTCGTTATCAGACAGCTATAGACCGCTTACAGGTACCTAGTTAATCACGAAGGGTGAAGCCAGGCGAGCGTAATTTTTCGAGTTGTGAGTCACGTAATTTCGATCGCGTAATTTCTGCCTTTACAAAAGACCAACTCATTTTGCGTCGCCGTGTGAACAAAACAGTAGTTTTGTATGAAACAGAATGCAGTAGAAACTACGCGACTCACAACTCAAAAAATTACGGACGTATGCCTTCACTCTCAAAACACCATAAAACTCATTGCATTTGGCTCACAAATTGATCGTTCGAGATTGAATTAGGGTTTATTTGTAAACTTTTCAAATCCCGCATTAATCATCCCCCTAAACATTAATTACGTAGGTTAGGTTAGGTTACGTTAGATGTTTAAGATACCCTAAAAAATGGTTTCAGCAGACAAAAGCGTTCGATGAAATGAAATTTGATGGAATGGTACATTCGATGAAATGATAAACACCCCATTTATAGTTCCTGTAGCGGCACCTGTCGGCCGCATGCGCCTGGTGCGCCGTGCCGCAGCGCCACCGGCGCGCCCCCGCGCCCGGCCGCTGCCCCAGGCCCGCGCCCTGCTCGCGGCGGCGCCCCGCTCCCGCGCGCGTAGTGCAAGCCCTCGCTTGCCTCTCCAATTCTGGACTCTGTCCCCCTTGACGCTGCTCCCGTAGTGCCGTTCACCTCTGCGTGTTTTTCTGTAGCTTCCAGAGTCAATGCCGGTTCCTCCGCCTCTTTGTATTTTATTTTCTTCGTCGGAAAACTTGTAAATCGCATAGGTCGTACTCGAGGCGCGACACAATCTGGTCCCTCAAGTTATCTTCTAGCGTCGAGCACGTAGCACAGTCCCCGAAGCTACACGTAGCGGCTAGTGTTTAAGGGCCTCGCCGCGACTCACCAGCACGCTGTCAATGCTGTCATCGCTGCCTGAACACATGACGCTCGGCGATCTCCGACCGCTGTGGTTCCAGATGTTCCGTCACCAGTATCACTAAATCACGGTTGTCCTCGGGAAAACTAGGTGCGCACAAATTACTTTACAATATGTACGTACGTGGCCTCCCCGACAACGGTAATTAACATGGGCACTCCAATTTCCCCATAGGCTGGCTGAAAGGCTTAATTGTCTTAGTCTAGATGACAACAACACTTTATGAACTAGTGCATAAAATGCGAATTTATGGAGCCTATACCCAGCATAATGAAGGACTTTACGAGCATTGTGCAATGATTGACGAAATCTCCCGGATTTTAATAATCTTTACGTAACGATTTTTCATTTTGCGTAATCCCGTGTCCTTATTTCTGTAAAGACAGAAAACTTATTTTAACGTTGTGCATTTTTGATATTTTGGAATGGTTAGGGAATAATTTTTGCGTGAATTGCTTTAATTATCAGTATAAAAGTACTATTTATGTGGTAGAATACAATATTTATTTATTGCGCTATCGTACACAAACATGACAATTTATATTACATTAAAAAGTTTATCTCTCAGAAAAATCAACTTTCATCCATAATTTCGACGACTTTTTCACCATCATTATTACCAGAACCACCATCGCCAATATCTAAAACTGATACGATCGGTTTATGATAGCTGAAGTAAGAAACGAACAGTTTTGATTCGAACCTATTTAAATGTCTAATAAAGACCGCATCAATAGTAGTTTTGTATTTCGTTGTGCCAAGATTGCGATCATTAGACATAGTTAAACCAAATTAATTATTTAAAAAAAAACAATTAATAGTTGATTTTTATCGTCTGCAAAGTTTATGTTGAAATCTCCACTCAAAATAATTGGCAATTCATCAAAGCTTTATCCTTTTTTTTTGTAGCATTGCAGATGCGTCATGAGAATAAATGAATAAATGTTCATTAAAGATTTAAATGATATTAAAATTTATGATAGCTGAAGTAAGAAACGAACAGTTTTGATTTTTGAAGACCGCATCAATAGTAGTTTTGTATTTCGTTGTGCTAAGATTGCGATCATTAGACATAGTTAAACCAAATTAATTATTTAAAAAAACAATTAATAGTTGATTTTTATCGTCTGCAAAGTTCATGTTGAAATCTCCACTCAAAATAATTGGCAATTCATCAAAGCTTTATCCTTTTTTTGTAGCATTGCAGATGCGTCATGAGAATAAATGAATAAATTTTCATTTAAGATTTAAATGATATTAAAATTTATGATAGCTGAAGTAAGAAACGAACAGTTTTGATTTTTAACATAAACACACACGAACACTCGCGCAAGCGCCCTGCGCCACCTAAACGAAGCAGCAGGCGCAAGCATACTCGCCGCGCCGTAGAAAAAGAGGGGGATACTTCCTCTCCTACGCCGCGCCAGCTGTCTACTTTCCATCCGTCTTACGAATTTTCGATCAGGTCACGTGTCCTGACGCGAGTTTAACATTTTTTACCCATTACAAATAAAGTGTACCACGCCGCTAAGGAAGTTACACTTCAAAAATATTTGAGTTTCAGTTCTAAGTATGGGAAACCCCAACTTTTTTATTTTTTTCTATTTTTGTGTGAAAATTTTAATGCGGTTCACAGAATACATCTACTTACCAAATTTCAACAGTACAGTTCTTAGTTTCGGAATAAAATGTCTGTGACATACGGACGCACAGACAGACAGACAGACATACATGACAAATCCATACGGGTTCCGTGTTTTGCCATTTGGCTACGGAACCCTGAAAATGCAGTGGGTAATTCGCGGTGGTACAAAAAGCCTTTTATATTCGTATTTAATAATTATCTGATTTTATTATGCTCGTAATTTATTAAATTCATGTCGTTGTCGTTAGTGGTAGTTCAAGAACTGTACAGTGAATAAAATATCGTTATAACGCAGTAGAATAGACGCCAAAAAGATACATTATTATTAGCAATTTAGGTTTGCCTAAGATCCCGGGCTTGCTCCTTCCGCCCAATTTGAGTACCTACCCTCAAGGATTGTGGACCTCGATCCAGACTGGGCGTCCCTCAGCAAAGTTCTGCTATTAAGATGATTGCAAAAGAATTATCGTGTCTATGTCGCGGTAGTTCAGTAAATAATAATAAGAATTGGACAAAGAAGAATCACCAAGGGGGAGAGTGGGTTATTTAAAAGTTTCTAAAATTATAGATTTAAAATACGGAGAGATCTCTGTATTGTGATATCGATAAGGTAATATTGAATAGTTAATCGAAAATAAGCAAAACTGATCATTTGATGTCAGGGAAAAGGTAATGAAAGTGTTATTTAGTTCAGAAAAAAAAAACACTGTTTTGTGACAATTTAATAGTACCTAATAAAATACAATGATTAATTCTTAATTTTGTTTGCTCCAGGAAAGCCGAATTTAGACCCAATATCCCAAGACCCAAGACACAATTCTAACCAGATGAAAAAGTATTCCAAATAAGTAGATACCTGTAGGTAACATCTTTATAGCGAAGCCAATTTCCATATCTGAGCCACGTTCGTAGCATTGTATACACAATCCAAATACAGCTTGCCCGGCGTATGAATGGCAATCGACGTTACCCTCTCAAATCTTATGAACTGACTTACCGCCGTACTCAGAGACGTCTTAGAGAAAATTACCTCGTTCTGTTTTAAAACTTATGTACCTATGTAAAATCACTACTAGGGAAGGAATGACTTAATCGGTCGGAAAAAGGGGTAGGCTCGATCGATTTTTCTCCTTGAGAATTATTCACACAGTCAAGGTACATCTATTGTAAATAAATACTCTTTAATTCAAATTCTAATTAAAAATCTGGATATTGAGATGACACGCGCCAAACTGTTTCTTATTGAAATCCAGTTATTAATGCTTGATCAATTTTTTTAAAGTGATCTTATTTTTAACCATGAACCAAAATATGAGGGCGTTACAAATTTATTTTTGCCTGGATTTGTCTGTGTGTCAGACTGCCTGTGACATCGCAGCGCCGGAACGAATGGACGGAACTGATCCAAATAATAGTGATACGCGTCGGGATATTTATGACGAAGTAATAAATAGTCGTGCTATTAAAACGATGTATTTAAATGAGTTTTGCCGACGTCTGCTGTAACTATTATTTTACTTCGTCGCCTAAAACACAAAACGCGTGGCTCAAAATTAAAATAATCCAAAATCCATACATGATGGATGAGAATGCTTCTTAGGTAGCGTTCTAGCGCCACCTGGCGTCCTCAATCAAATAGTAACAAGCTGTCCTTATGATAACTAGTACATAAATAACAACCCCCGATATGATGGGACCCTTTATTTCACAGCTGTTATCTGTTAAACGCAAAGAAAGCTAGTTTAAGCCACGATTAAACTAGCTTTCTTTTAAATAATACCGCGACAAAATTGGTCCATCCGTTTAGTCGTTTCACTACATGCCACTTACAGATACACAGATGCATAGACACACACACGCAGACACACATACAGAGATATAGACGTTAACTTATAACACTCCTCTTTTTGTCGCAGGTTAACATAATTGACTTTTCACGTCTTATTTAAATAATTATTAACTGCCTAAATACATTTGATTCGAACAAATCAAATTATTATTGTTTTCTTTTTACTTGAATAATTACCGTTATTTATCACATGCTTTTTCCAGTCAAAATTAGAAATGGATTTTTTTTTATTACCTACTGCGGTAAATTAGACTCAAAAGTAGGAGTGAAGGTACAAAATTCGCACACAGTTCAAAATTGGTAGCATTGTTCAAAACATTATGAAATCATTCCTCACTGATAAAAAAACGGACGGTTAAAGGTCACAAAAACGCTTTCACGATTTTCAGCAAAACGGTAAGTTTTATCATAAACTAAGTAAATACAAAAATTGTACATTAGATCTGATAATTATCTATTAAAAAAACCAAAAACTTTTTCCTAAGTGCCACCGTTTCTGAGTACCTATAAAGATTCAAACAGTTGGAAGAGTTGTAATCGTGATAATTATGCACACGTTTCCACGCCGCCTTTGAGGTAGTGTACTTGGCGCGTTTTTTTTAACGTGGTTTCCCCGGTAGGCCTATTCCACGGATCTTTCGTGATTCTGTTAATTTGAAATTATTGAATAATAAAATATGAGAATTGTTTAGATTTCATTTATGATGGTGTTTTGAATAATCCTACCAACTTTAAGCTGGGTGCGAATTTTTATACCGTCATCGGATGTCTAAATTGACCGGACTATTATTCCATAAATAATTAATAACAAGAATTAGATTATTTCGACAAATTAAAGTATTATCTTCATAATTAAAAAAGAAGAATTATACGTGTAGCTATAAGTTACGTATTGATTAATGTATCATAAAAAATCTTACCTAAGGTCTCTCGGGTCTTGTAAGATACGGCTCAAACTGGCCGCCCCCGAGCTGATCGCAGATGTTAGCGCGACGCAAGGTTTCTGCATGGAGACGAGGCATCATAGTGTTATCTACATTGATACTACTTCTCAGAGTGTCAAATGCACTACATATCCTACGCCGCATTTCGTCTGCAGTGTCACACTCGGCCTCAAACACCCTTTCTTTTACGTAACCCCATAAGAAGAAGTCTAGTGGAGTTAGGTCGGGCGAACGAGCAGGCCAGGCGTGAGGACCATATCTTCCAATCCAGCGGTTCGGGAATGTGTTATTGAGGTGTTCTCTCACTGTACGTATGGTGTGCGGAGGAGCTCCGTCATGCATAAACCAAATTGTGGGCAGTTGTGCAAGAGGCACGTCCTCCATGTCGTCCCACTCGGCTTCTAGCTCATCGCGTAAATACCTTAATTCCCTATGCAGGTCTCGTTGTAAAAAATCCAGATATCTTTGCCCGTTCATACGTTCAGGCAAAAAAACTGGTCCTAGAATTTTGTTTTTGTAAATACCAGCCCACACATTCACGGACCAGCGGGTTTGATGCCCTGTTTGCTGAACTACGCGCGGATTTGCATGGGCCCAAAAATGAGAGTTGCGCCGGTTCCACATTCCATTTCTGGTAAAGGTCGACTCATCAGTCCAAATGATATGAGAAACAAAATTAAAATGTGCGTATCGACGTTGCTGGTCTGCCAGCCACCTGCAGTAATCGCGTCTGCGATCCCGGTCTCCAGGCACAAGTGCGTGCACTTTGTGAATCCGGTACGCGCGTTGCCTGTCTCTGCGGAGAACTTTATGAACAGTCCAGTGTGATACTCGTATACCGCGACGCCTTAATAAGCGCGCTGCAGTGCGAGTGCCAATTCGTGGGTTGCGTCGAACTACATCCAAAATGCTGTTTACGGCTCGCACGTTAATTGATCTGCCGGTGCCTTCTTCTTGTGGGACAATAGGCACATTATCAAGTACCCGTTGATACGCGCGAGTTATGACGCGGGGGTCTACCGGAGGCCTTGCGTTGGGATACCTTTGAACGTAAATTCGCAAGGCCTCGCTAGCGTTTCCCAAGGCCTCCCCGTAACACAACAACATCTGACCATATTCCCTTGCACTAAACAGATTACTCATTATTATAACAAAATAAGAACAGAGATTTTTTTTAATACACGTAACCGTTGCAACACAACGAACTTTAATGTAACGTACAAAAGAATATAATTCACTCTGTGTCATGTAAAAAACGAAATGTGGGTACAATTATGTTCGGTATGATGATAATTTAGTGGGTACTTAGATGCTAAGTCGGTAATAAACATTTTCTTAATGCATTTACTCATAAAGTAGTTGCAAGTTTTTTAGGGTTCAGTAGTCAAACTAACGGCTTCGGAACCCTACACTGAGTATGGCCCGACATGCTATTGCCTGGTTTTTTTGTTTATGTATAACCGATGTTTACTTTAAAATAACTAGTAAGGATTTAATGTATAGAAATTTCCTTTGAAAAGTACTTCATAAAATGTAAACTTTATTAAGTTTATAATTTTATCTAAACATCATAATTAAGTTGATTGAGTACCAATCGTTTAACAATATTTTTTAATGATTCTTCCTGAAGTTACAAGAAGACTGTAGGAAAAGTACTTTATTTTTATTACCATCTTTTAGCAAAAACTTGCAGCAATGTCAAACGGCTAAATAAGGGGCTCAAACGGCACGGGTCAGAAAACGCCGCCTAACAAAAGTACCAACGGCCTGTGTTACCACAACTTTTACAACGATAACCTGCATACATCAATATTTTAATAACAAAATGGAGGGTGTCTTAAATTCAACATACCTGTCACAACCTCACAACTATACGATCTCAGATATAAAGAACAGTTTGTAAACAATCTTGAGAGCACTGATGGTATGAATGTTTTCATAAAATTAGACACTTTAGTTTTCGCTTAATTAAATAGTGCAATTATGTGTGTAAAGAGTCACGAGAGTGTGTACGTGTTTTTATTTTGTGTTAGCACCATACATTTTAAACCAGTAGAACTTAGTTTACAGTAAGGTTGACTGTTCCTATTTCATTCATCACTGCTTTTTATACGTAATTAAACAGTCAAATGACTGGTGGATTCGAAACATTCGTAAGTGGCAATTAAGTGTAGGTAGTATGTTCGTACTAATAGCAAAGTGCGGAAACGTCCTTAACATCCTGTTAGAAACGGGTTAATATCACATTTTACATTGGAAGAAAATACCCGACTTATTTAGCAATAGACAAGGTAATTTCTACAAGCAGCAGTAAGTTAGTTAACCATTCGAAATTATTTAATTGTATTTAACTCACGTTTTATTATCCTCACTTTAACTCGGAAAACAAATCTACAAAGTCACTTAACGTCCATAATACTAATCGGATTGACTTTCATTTTTGTATAGCTACTTTGATTTTGCTGATAATGCAACATGGTGCTCGTACCATTGAGTTTAAAATTCAGTGTAGGTACATAAAATAGAAAGAGTAACGGTAACCAACGAACTCGTGGCTTTGCACGACGTAGTTCTTATGCGTTTAGACCCAATGAACTTGTTTTGTCTAGATTTTCACAAAGAATCAAAGATAATACGTGGACACCTTGATCGATCACTGGGTCAAAACCATACCCTTCCAATCCGTGGTGTGAACCCAACGTTAGGGAAACAATGGTCCGTTAAAACAAGTACATCAGAACGAATTGTTGAGGCTCGTAAAAGTTCGTTCAGAATTCTTATCAATGTGTTGCAATTGAATTCCGGAAGTATCAATTGCCACCACAAGGCAAATCGTAGCTTCATGAAGGCACGATTTTCGTGATATGTAAAAAAGCAACAAACACTCAGATCCGAAATATCGCCCATGGATCCATGTAATTTACAAGTCAAAGTTTGTGGAGCACCTTACAACTGTAAAATTTACCGAAGTAAACAGTAAGCTTAGTCCTTTCCCAGGATAAACTCTATCTCCTTGCCAAATTTTATCAAGATGACTGTGTGTTCCTTGTTACCTGTCCAGACTTGTTGGATTTTTTGTAACCCCAGCTG